>CM065592.1:251342392-251884593 GCA_033119425.1 Bufotes viridis | reverse complement strand
CCCGCAGCGAAGAACGGCTGTCCTATTAGAGCAGGGAGATCGTGGATCGCAGCAAGCGACCCCCGGTCCCCAGTCAGATCCCGAACTATACACCCAAAAGGAAACCAAAGAGAGACGTCCCAACTAGGAAATCAAATGTCAAAAACATATAGCCGCCGCCGTCCCATGTAAGTAACATTGCCCATGGAAACAGCCAAATTACAAATAATCGCAGATATATACAAAAATAAAAAAATCGCGTCCTGCATCTTCTCATGCTCCAGGTTCATAACTTTCTTTATGGCAAACTGGTATCTCTAAAAAAAGAGAAAAATAGTATTTTTTAGACAAGGCACGTGTAAATAATTTTTCTTAGTGTAGGGAGAGGACGCAGCTGCTGTGAGGGCGAGATTAGGCAGGAAAAAGTCAGCAAAAGCACCTAATGAAGTGATCGATCTACAGCTGTGAATGATTGAACTTCTGCTAGTTAATTGCTTACTGGTTTTTAGGCTGCACAGAGCGTTTTTCTGTCACTTATTTTCTGGGGTGATCGGCGGCCATTTTGTGACTTGTGGTGCACCAGAACAAGCTGCCACCAAGTCCATCAATCCATTAATACTAGTTTTTTTGCTATATCCTACATCAGGGGCTTGGCTGTGCTAATTGTCACCCCTAGAAACTCAGGATAGCAATTTCTATATTTTATTAAGGGGTTAAATACAATTGCCCAAATACCAATCCCCTAAATCTGGTGTTCCAGCTTTGGCTAGCCAAGTATAATACTGTCTGCTGTCTGGCAAAGGATAGATTATTTTCTGTGGTGAAATTCAATTGTCAAAATAGCAATCCCGTAAATCTGGTGTCCCAGCACTGGCTGGCAAACTATAATAGTGTACGCAAAAACATATATTTTGTTCTGGGGTGAAATTCAATTGCCTAAATAGCAATACCATAAATCAGTGGTTTCAGCTGTGGCTGGCCAAGTTTCATAGTGTCCTGCAAAGGGTATATTTTGTTCTGGGGTGAAATTCAATTGCCAAAATAGCAATACCCTGAATCTGGTGTTCCAGTTGTTGCAGGCCTAGTTTAAATCTGTCCGTAACAGGGTATATTTTGTTCTGGGGTGAAATTCAATTGCCTAAATAGCAATACCATAAATCAGTGGTTTCAGCTGTGGCTGGCCAAGTTTCATAGTGTCCTGCAAATTATATATTTTGTTCTGGGGTGAAATTCAATAGCCAAAATAGCAATACCATAAATCAGTGGTTTCAGCTGTGGCTGGCCAAGTTTCATAGTGTCGGCCAAAACATATATTTTGTTCTGGGGTGAAATTCAATTGCCAAAATAGCAATACCATAAATCAGTGGTTTCAGCTGTGACTGGCCAAGTTTCATAGTGTCCTGCAAATTATATATTTTGTTCTGGGGTGAAATTCAATAGCCAAAATAGCAATGCCATAAATCAGTGGTTTCAGCTGTGGCTGGCAAAGTTTCATAGTGTCGGCCAAAACATATATTTTGTTCTGGGGTGAAATTCAATTGCCAAAATAGCAATACCCTGAATCTGGTGTTCCAGCTGTTGCAGGCCTAGTTTAAATCTGTCCGTAACTGGGTATATTTTGTTCTGGGGTGAAATTCAATTGCCAAAATAGCAATACCTCTGAATCTGGTGTTCGAGCTGTTGCAGGACAAGTGTAAATCTGTCCATAAAAGGATACCTTTCATCCAGGGCCTAAATAATAGCCCTGAAAGAGATATTCTAGACCCCACATGGATTGAAGGTCGTGCCACTGATTTTCATAGTTCAGAGGAAGAGGCAGTGGTGAGACCGAGCCAACAGCGTAGAAAAAGAGGGAGCAGGGGGCAAAGCAGACCAGCCGCCGCCAAGAGAGTTCGTCTGCTACTGGCCACCGCCACCAGGGACCGAGCACCCCAAAGGCAGCTTCAAGGATTTCCTCGCATGGCACTTCTTTAAACAATGTGCTGACGACAAGACTCGAGTGGTTTGCACGCTGTGCCATCAGATCCAGAAGAGAGGCATTAACGTTCTGAACCTTAGCACAACCTGCATGACCAGGCATCTACATGCAAAGCATGAACTGCAGTGGAGTAAACACCTTAAAAGCAAGGAACTCACTCTGGCTCCCACTTCTCCCTCTTCTGCTGCTGCCTCGGCCTCTTCCTCCGCCTCGGGAGGAATGTTGGCACCTGCCACCCACCAGAGGATGTGCCACCGACACCACCACCTGCGTCACCAAGCATCTCCACCATGTCACACGGCAGCGTTCAGCTCTCCATCTCACAAACCTTGAGAGAAAGCGTAAATTCCCACCTAGCCACCCTCGAGTCTTGGGCCTGAATGCCAGCATTTCTAAACTACTGGCCTTTGAAATGCTGTCATTCAGGCTGGTGGACACAGACAGCTTCAAACAGCTGATGTCCATGGCTGTCCCACAGTATGTTGTTCCCAGCCGCCACTACTTCTCCAAGACAGCTGTGCCTTCCCTGCACAACAAAGTATCCGATAAAATCAAGTGTGCATTGCGCAACGCCATCAGTGGCAAGGTCCACCTAACCACAGATACGTGGACTAGTAAGCACGGCCAGGGATGCTATATCTCCCTAACTGCACACTGGGTAAATGTAGTGGTGGCTGGACCCCAGGCTGAGAGGTCCTTGGCGCACGTCCTTCCGCCGCCAAGGGTCACAGAGCATCATTCTTGCCTCCTGTAGCCTCCTCCTCCTACTCGGCTTCCTCCTCCTCTGCTTCCACCATCTCATCCAGTCAGCCACACACCTTCACCACCAACTTCAGCACAGCCCGGGTAAACGTCAGCAGGCCATTCTGAAACTCATATGTTTGGGGGACAGGCCCCACACCGCGCAGGAGTTGTGGCGGGGTATTGAACAACAGACCGACGAGTGGTTTCTGCCGGTGGGCCTCATGCCCGGCCTGGTGGTGTGCGATAATGGGCGAAATCTCGTCGCAGCTCTGGGACTAGCCGGTTTGATGCACATCCCTTGACTGGCGCATGTGCTGAATTTGGTGGTGCAGAAGTTCATTCACAACTACCCCGACATGTCAGAGCTGCTGCATAAAGTGCAGGCCGTCTGTGCGCGCTTCTGGCGTTCATATCCTGCCGCTGCTCGCCTGTCTGCACTACAGCGGAACTCGGCCTTCTCGCTCATCGCCTCATATGCGACGTGCCCACCCGGTGGAACTCCACCTTGCACATGCTGGAGAGACTGTGCAAGCAGCAGCAGGCCATAGTGGAGTTTCAGCTGCAGCACACACGCGTCAGTCGCACTGCGGAACCAACAATGATTGGGCCTCCATGCGAGACCTGTGTGCCCTGTTGCGCTGTTTCGAGTACTCCACCAACATGGCCAGTGGCGATGACACCATTATCAGCGTCACAATGCCACTTCTATGTATCCTTGAGAAAATGCTTAGGGCGATGATGGAAGAGGAGGTGGCCCAGGAGGAGGAGGAAGAGGAGGAGGAGGGGTCATTTTTACCACTTTCAGGCCAGTCTGTTAGAAGTGGCTCAGAGGGAGGTTTTTTGCAACAGCAGAGGCCAGGTACAAATGTGGCCAGCCAGGGCCCACTACTGGAGGACGAGGAGGATGAGGAGGAGGTGGAGGAGGATGAGGATGAAGCAGGTTCACAGCGGGTTGGCACCCGACACAGCTCAGGCCCATCACTGGTGCGTGGCTGGGGGGATATTGAGGACAATGACGATACGCCTCCCACAGAGAACAGCTTGTCCTTACCTCTGGGGAGCTTGGCACAAATGAGCGACTACATGCTGCCGTGCCTGCACAACGACAGCAGAGTTGCCAACATTTTAACGTGTGCGGACTACTGGGTTGCCACTCTGCTGGATCCCCAGTACAAAGACAATGTGCCCACCTTACTTCCTGCACTGGAGCGTAATAGGAAGATGCGTGAGTACAAGCGCTCGCTGGTAGACGCGCTCCTGAGAGCATTCCCAAATGTCACAGGGGAACAGGTGGAAGCCCAAGGCGAAGGCAGAGGAGGAGCAAGAGGTCGCCAACACAGCTGTGTCACGGCCAGCTCCTCTGAGGGCAGGGTAAGCATTGCAGAAATGTGGAAAAGTTTTGTCTCCACGCCACAGCTAACTGCACCACCACCTGATACGGAACTTGTTAGCAGGAGGCAGCATTTCACTAACATGGTTGAACAGTACGTCTGCACACCCCTCCACGTACTGACTGATGGTTCGGCCCCATTCAACTTCTGGGTCTCCAAATTGTCCACGTGGCCAGAGTTAGCATTTTATGCCTTGGAGGTGCTAGCCTGCCCGGCGGCCAGCGTTTTGTCTGAACGTGTATTCAGAAAGGCAGGGGCGTCATTACTGACAAACGCAGCCGCCTGTCCACAGCCAATGTGGACAAGCTGATGTTCATAAAAATGAACCAGGCATGGATCCCACAGGACCTGTGCCTCCCTTGTGCAGAATAGACATTTATAACTGCCTCCCCCTCAACCATGTATTCTTGTACTCCGGGGAACCTCTTTATTGAATCCTCATTTTTTTAACTTTACCATGATCTTGCGGTGCAACCCAAGGTTGAATGAACCTCTCCTCTGTCTGCGTGCTGGGGCCGAAATAACTGACAGTAGCCTTCTCCAGTGGTGGGTGATATGACGACGCATTCCTTGCTGTGGGACCTCTCTCCTCTGTCTGGGTGCTGGTTCTGAAATAACCTAAAGTGGCCTTCTCCAGTGGTGGGTGATATGACGCATGATTCCTTGCTGTGGGACCTCTCCCCAATTGATATTTGTTAATTTTTATTTATTTTATTTTAATTCATTTCCCTATCCACATTTGTTTGCACCGGATTTACATACATTTTGCTTCCTTTTGCAGCCCTCTAGCCTTTTCCTGGACTATTTTACAGCCTTTTTAGTGCCTAAAAGTTCGGGTCCCCATTGACTTCAATGGGGTTCGGGTTCGGGATAAAGTTCGGCTCGAGTTCGGATCCCGAACATTTTCGGAAAGTTCGGTCGAACTTCCCGAACCCGAACTTCCAGGTGTTCGCTCATCTCTAATAATCAGCCCTGGGCCACCGTCTCCAATTGTCTGCAGACACACATGTTTAAGCAATGACTCCTCCCCCCCACCCAAGCTACATATTCCACATATATCTAATCCAATCCCTTGAAAAAAAACATTCAAACAATCAAAGTGAAAAAACATTTACTTTAAATACACATTTCATACTAAGGCCCTATTCACACGAGCAAGTTTTCCGTGCGGGTGTGATGCATGAAATGAATGCATAGCACCCACACAAAATCCTCACCCATTAATTTAAATGGGTCTGTGTACATGAGCGCTTTTTCATGCATCAGTTCTGCGTTGCATGACAATCACAGCATGTTCTATATCTTGCATTTTTCACGCAGCCCTGGCCCCATAGAAGTGAGTGGCTTCAGTGAAAAACACATTGTATCTGGATGTAATGTGTTTTTCACTGATAGTTGCTAGGATATGTTGTTTGTTAACCTTCAGTTTTTTATCACTCGCATGAAAAAGAAATGGGAGAAGAGGAAAAGTAATTTGTATAGGTAATTCAACTTATAAAATCAATAAAAAAGTGCAATCCACTAAAACCAATCACAGTTACAAACTAATGTAATTGATTATGTTACACAAGCAACTGATTCTACTTAATAAATAGAAAAAACAGTATAAATGTCTCCTTGTTAAAATAAAATGGTGGTTGGGGGTGGAGAGGACGGCCGATCACCATAATATATTTTATTAAACAGCCTCAATTTTGTAATCAGTATCAGACTGCTTTAGGTGCTGATGTTAGTTGCCCACCCAAGTTAAAAATACAGTGTTGCGAGGATACGTCAATGGTAGGATTCATGCTTCATGGAGTGTTACCATGCCTGACAGTTGTTAACAGCTTCTGGTTCAGGAGCCATTATCAGGACCTGAACCAAACAGGTCCTAATGTCAGCACCTGTACTAGAGCCATCTAATTACAGCTATATCTGAACCCCTCTACCCCCTCTAAGCCTGATATTACTGCGTGAAGAGATATAAGTAAATATAAGGCAGCTTAGCAAACTGCTGCACATTTACTTTATGTGGTTGGAAGAGGTAAAAATCTGTCATCACTTACCTCCTGAGTAATTCAAATGCAGTGTCAGATGTGTGCAGTTTTAATTCAAACACTGTTTCCCTCATCCTGATCCATGTCCGCATTCCTGAGAAATCCATAATTTGCCGATATGCAAATAAGCTGCTTGGTGCAACAAAGGTCAATACACTGAAAGTGTTGTTTGTATTATGCAGCCCATGACAAGCATCAGGATTAGAGATGAGAGAATCGAATCAGACGAAGTGGAATTCGATCAGAAGTTCTGGAAAAATTTGATTCGCAACTAATGCAAATTTTCTCGTGCTTTGTGGTAACAAGTCGTAATTTTTCCTAAAATGGCGGCCACACGTGTGAGGACTGTGGACATGGGGAAATGAACTCTGGTAAGGCAGGATCGACAGGCATGCATGCAGCCAATCAGCAGCCAGCCTTCCCTGTGATATCACAGCCCTATAAATACGGCAGCCATTTTAGATTCTGCCATTTTCCAGCATTCTGAGTGCAGGCGCTAGGGACAGCAATTGGAAAAAGCTAAATTGTAAAAAAAAACTGAAAAAACGATTTATAAGTGCAGGGAAAGTATAGGGAGAAGGCGTTAGGGACAGCAATTGGAAAAAGATAAATTTTAAATAAGTGCAGGGAAAGGATAGGGAGGAATCCTTTCATAGCATCTTAGTGCAGCGAGAGAAGTCAGAAGGCGCTAGGGACAGTGCTAGAAAAGCGATTTACAAGTGCAGGGAAAGAGAATAGCGATTTTACAGCTATGTCATTCCAGAAATTTGTTCTTGGGGTGCAAGTGCCATGTTAAAAGCATTTAGTGGCTTATATCTGTGGAAAAAGAAAATATATTGCGCAGTTCACTTCTGCAGCTATATGTGCCGAGAGCGTTTAGGGACGTATTTCTGTACTATAAGAAAATTATATATGCAGTTCACGGTTGCCGTTATTTGCTATGAAAGCGTTTAGTGGCCTAATTCATTACAAAGAAAAATATATATGCAGTTCACTTCTGCAGTTATTTGGGGTTAAAACCATTTACTGATGTATTTCTGTACTACATGAAAAATATATATGCAGTTCACGGTTGCCGTTATTTGTGGTGAAAGCGTTTAGTGTCCTATTTCAGTACAAAAAGAAAAATATATTTGTTTCTTTAAGAGGTGTTTTAATTTGCTTTTAATTTATTTTGTTCAGCTAAAGGTGACAGAAGTGTCAAGCAATACACAGAGGAGTAGCAGAGGCCTAAATGTTTCTGGCACAGGCAGAGGTCACAGCAGAGTAAGTGGGCATGGCAGCAGGAGTCACAACGAGAGGCCTGAGCTCCCGGACATGATCAACCAAGTGGTTCTTGATTGGTTAACTCGGTCATTCAATACATCCTAAGTGACATTAGAAACCCCCAGACAACAGTCGGTGGGTTTGTCAGACAAAACCCTTAGTTGGAATGGCCCGGAAGCAGGCCGTGTGACCTCACCTG
Organism: Bufotes viridis; assembly: GCA_033119425.1. Taxonomy (NCBI): domain Eukaryota; kingdom Metazoa; phylum Chordata; class Amphibia; order Anura; family Bufonidae; genus Bufotes; species Bufotes viridis. The sequence goes on along the minus strand of CM065592.1, from coordinate 251,876,997 downwards.
TCCTCAACCTGCCTCTGTCCTTTTCTGTTCCCTCACTGCGAGAATCAGTATATGCTGTACTGTAGGCTCAGCTACACTTTTCAGCAAAGAAATGCAACTAGAGGACAGTCAGCAGCTACTGCCCAGCCAAGATTTAGAGGAGACATCCGCCGCTTCCTCCGCTAGGTAGGCCAATAGTGATAAGTAGAGATGTCGCAAACATAAAATTTTCCGTTTGCAAACGGCGAACGCGAACTTCCGCAAATGTTAGCGAACCGGGCAAACCTCCATAGACTTCAATAGACAGGCAAATTTTAATACCCACAGGGACTGTTTCTGGCCACAATAGTGATGGAAAAGTTATTTCAAGGGGACTAACACCTGGAATGTGGCATGCCGGAGGGGGATTTATGGCAAAACTCCCATGGAAAATTACGTAGTTGACGCAGTGTCGGGTTTTAATCCGTAAACGGCATAAATCACCTAAATGTTGTATCGATCAGGTAGTGAAAGTGTTACGCCCGCTTTACAGTGACAAACCAAACTCTGACAGACCAAACTCCCTGTTTAACTCACTGCAAACAGTCCATTTGCACAAGGTTGGATACCAAGCTAGCCATGTCCCGTTCCTTGTCCCCACTGACGTCATTGAAGGTCTCTTCCTCCACCCAGCCACGTACAACACCTAGGGTCCCCGAAAGGGGACACCTGCTGTGGTTGGTCTTCCACCTCCTTAAAGCCACCTTCCTCTTCCAGGTTTGTCACCTCCACAAAAGGACGCATGAGCCTACAGCCATTGTGCATGAGCGTTCAGTAATGCAGCCAAAACATACCCAGCTCCGCAGAGGCTGTCCTCTTTTTTTTTTTTTTATTAAAAAAATCTGTTCTTACCAGTTTAATCTCTCTTTTGTCCCCTATCAGGGGCCGGTGCATGGAATAGATTTTAGGAAACTGGAGATGGAAAAAGATGATTGGTCGGTCCTCTTCCTTTCAACTTGGGGCACTGCGCGTGCGCCACACAATGTACTGTGACACCCTATATGAGTGGTGTGTTAAGTAGTACTATTCCTATCAGTTTAATCCCTGTTACGTCCCCTATCAGGGGATGTGAATAGATTTTTGGAACCGGGAGATGGAAAACGATGATTGGTCGGTCCTCTTACTTCCTATTTGGTGCAGTGCACGTGCGCCGCGCAATGTACTGTGACACTCTATATGAGTGGTGGGCACTGGCAGTGGGCACAGTACAGTCTGTGGGCCTGACACTCACTGGCAGGCAAATGCAATTATATTAAAGGGTTAAAATTTAAGGACTTTTTAATCTACAAGGTACTGTGCCACCTGATATGAGTGGTGGGCACTGGCAGTGGGCACAGTACAGTCTGTGTGGGCCTGACACACACTGGCAGTGTGTGGGGTGGGAGGAGATAGGAGGGTGAGTGGGTATCAAAACCTCACTCAGAACACGCCTATTCCAAGAACCCAATTGCGAGTGCCAATGTTTTGTAGATAGGAGGTAGGTAGATAAAAATTTTTATCATATAAGTGGTGTTTTTTGTATAAAAAGTAGTTGTGTCATATAGTATAAATAATTAAAATCAAAATAGAATAGACATTTAAACATACTTCACGAGGGGGGCGGTTTACCAGGATAAGTATAAAACACCTGTAAACCAAACCCCCCCAGCCTGGATCGCTTCCAGGATGTTAACAAATTGGAGGCAGCCAATCACAAGGGGGCTTCTGTTCAAATGTCTTTTATTCCAGTGTAAAATCCGGCTCAATGCGTTTCGGGACAGGCACGTCCCTTCATCAGGAGTTTAAAACATTTTGTATGTATATATGTATTTATATACCCCAAGGAAATGAGGAAAAGACCGCCAAATTAAAGGGGGAGGGTCTGAAAGAATTGCGGTGCTTCAGAAGCAGAAGTGCCAGGAGGTGATAACGCACTCCAGGCTGACACGCACGAATATCGCGCACCATTCCGGGTGCCTCCAATTTGTTAACATCCTAGAAGCGATCTAGGCTGGGGGGTGTTTGGTTTACAGGTGTTTTATGCTTATCCTGGTAAACCGCTCCCCTCGTGAAGTAAGTTTAAATGTCTATTCTATTTTGATTTCAATTATTTATATTATATGATACAACTACATTTTATAAAAAAAAACACCACTTATAGGATATTTTTTTTTATCTACCTACCTCCTATCTACAAAACATTGGCGCTCGCAATTGGGTTCTTGGAATAGGAGTGTTCTGAGTGAGGTTTTGATACCCACTAACCCTCCTATCTCCTCCCACCCCACACATTCCACTACTTGCAGACAACCTGTCACGACTGTGACTGATCCAGACAGGTCTGGGAGGAGAAGGTCGCAGCGACTTGCTACACGCGATAGCTTGTGAGTTTGCTCCGTGGTTCAGGGTATGTCATCCGGGCTTTGCCTTGTGAACCTTTTTGTCCTGACTGGAAGTTTGTAGGCATCCTTCTCAGGTGAGTCCTGTCTGCCACTCCCAGCTACTATATTAGTTTCAGTTTCACTTGCAGTCATTGCCAGATATAGTCCTTACTTCCAGTGCTATTCTGACCTTCGAAGGAGATCGTTTGACGGTATTGCTGTGGAGCTCTTGTCTGGTGTGGACTGTCGTTATTGGGATCATCTTCTCTGCTCCTGACTGGATAAGTCTATCTCTGCTGGAGATTGTTTGCTTGTTGCTGTCTTCGCCTGTTGTTCTCCTAGACATGAGTGATGGTGACTAGTGCTACCATCTGCCTTTCCCCAGTCTAGTCTTCTTAGGGTGACTGAGGGTTTAGGCATACTGCTCGCCGTACGGGTTCACACCCTGTCTAGGGTATCAGGGCAGACAGGTGCCAGCTTAGGGTTAGTCAGGGGTGGCAGTTCTATTTCCCATCCGTAGATAAGGGTCCCCTTCCCCTCTGGCTGGTGCGACACGACTGTTGCTGGGATAGCGGTCGTGACACAACCTTGTCCGCATGACGAACCCTTGAGCAGCCTTTTATTACACCTGCCTATCTCTTATCACGCCTGGTTTACCATCCTCTGGCGCCTCTAGTTTCTCGAGTCTCTTGAACTTACGTCCACTAGATCAGATTAACCCTCAGAAACTCTCCTTTTCTTTTTATACTACACACTGGCAGGCAACTGAAATTATATTAAAGGGTACAAGGTACTGTGCTACCCTATATGAGTGGTGTGTATACAGTACAGTCTGTGGGCCTGCGGCCTCTCACTCACGGGCAGGCAACTGTAATATATATATTGGGGGAAAAAAGCAGACTGATGTACCAGCCATAAAAAGTGCTTTTTCTGGTGCTGTAAGGATGCTGTCCTTACAGCAGATGAGTATTTGAGGACTGGAGTGGACACAGAACACTAGTAGCTAATGCTTTCCTAGAATCAATATAATAACTCAGCAGCAGCAGCTCTCCCTGCTCTAACACTGCAGCCTCAGAATGAATCTAAGATGGATGTTGTCCTTGCTTTTTGATAGGAGGTGGGAGGGTCTGGGGGAGGGTATGCTAATTGGCTGGAATGTGTCTTCTGACTGAGGTACAGGGTCAAAGTTTGCTCAATTATGATGTATAGGGGCGGACCGAACATCACATATGTTCGCCCGTCGCGGCAAACAAGCGATGTTCGCCGGCAAATAGTTCAGGACATCTCTAGTGATAAGGAGAGTGGTGTGGATGGTGGTGTTGCTAGCGGTCAGGCTCCTGACCCAGAGGCCATTGAGGAGGACATCAGTGACGTGCAGACACTACTTGATGATGATGAAGCCGATCACACTTGGAAGCCGGGTGTAAAAGGGCTTCATCATCATCTTGACAAGAGGGTGGCAGCTTGTCTGTGAGGCAGAGGTGGAGCCAGCAAGGTGGTAGCATGGCTGGGAGTCAGCAGGGTCGCAGCATTGGGAGGTCGGGAGCCAAACGTGCCCGGGTAAACTACCTGCTTCGCAGCAGCCTACCTGTCCTGGAAGTAGTGGTGCAGAGGTTTACAGAGGCAGCGGCGGAAGCAATCAGTCAGTGCGGACTGTTGGGGGAAAATCACCTACTCGGCTGTGTGGCAGTTTTTTAAAAGTGCCAGAGGAGATGAATGTGGCCATATGTCGAATCTGTGGGCAGGGTGCCAATGTTGGCACTACGGCCCTGCATCAACATATGCAGCGTCGCCATACAGTGGCCTGGGAGAACCGTGGCTCCCATATGGTGGTCCAGCCTGCCACAGCAACCGCTGCATCACCCAGTGGCACACATCGTGTTTCAGGCAATCAAGGCTCCACCACCTCAGCCAAAGGGAGCTGTCTGTCATTCCCATCTTCTGCTGGTACAGATGCACCTGCTGCTCCCACTCCTACTCCTCTTCAGTCATTCCGTCAACAATCGACCACCAACGCGATTGCCAAGAGACAGCAGTATGCGTGCACTCATCCAACGTCACAGAAGCTGAACGTGCTAAGTTGCTGGTGCTGCAGTCCCTCCCTTTCCAAGTCACCTAATGGCTTGCGCTATTACTGTAGACATCTGTAGACATATATGTGGAATCAACTGACGAGGGTTTAAAAGGACTGCGCTTCTTCTTGACACTAACATCTACCTGTAAGGCTGAGTTGATACTTGAGATATTTGGCCTGTTTTGGACCCTGTGACTGCCCAAATAAGTGAAGTATGCAGTGATTCTAAGTATGACGCGTGTCATCTGCATGTCATACTGTCTCACAGTACTATTTCACTACCAGTACAGACTCCCTATGCGTGTTACTGCAAGGCACAGTTTTCTGAACCCCTATAAAGGCTCTCTGCAGCTCAGAAATAGCCATTTTTAACGCGATTTGGATCAAACCAAATTTTTCCGGAAAATTAGAATCGGCCGAATCTAATTTTTTGAAAAATGTGCTCATCTCTAATCAGGATTGTACTGCATGTATGTTGATTCCCGAGCGCTGATGCACACGTGAGAACACATTGACAGATGAGATTACATCTTCCCTGTCTGGCCCTATCACTTAAGGCTGGGGGGGGGGGGGCAGCCAGTGATAAGTGGAGAGGCTATTGGTGCAATAATGTTTCATGGTGATGTTCTTGTTGCACCAAGCAGATAATTGACAGATAAAATCACAGATTTATCAGGAATGTGGGCACCAATCGGGATGGAGAAACAGGGTTTGAATGATGAGACCTGTGCCCATCTAACATTGCACTCAGATTACTATGGAGTTATGTGGTGACAGTTTCTCTTTAATATTGTGTTTCGTTTGGCAATGACATTGACCTCTCTATACTAGAAATGTTGATATTATTTGTACTCTATTGTGACACAGATTTATGCAAAAAGTAACATAAGCGATAGAACTATTTTTTTAGGTATCACATATAATTCATATACATTATACTCCTTTACTTTAAACATTGCACTAGCTATTTTTGGTTTATTTCAAAATGTAGGTGTCTGATTGTGAACTTTGCTCCAGAACAGAGGGCACTACTTCAGTAAGTAAAGGACATTGTACTAAGAATTTCCAATTAAAATCAGGATACAAAATGTTTTATGCCCGGAAGCAGAGCGCACATACTTGGCTTTTACTATGCAATGTAAATAGATCCTCAGACAATTCTCTCTATGGTCCATTACATAAAGAAAAGGCAATTGTAATCTAATAATCCCTTAGGGAATAGATGGTCTATATGCTTTGGTTACCTTCATGCTGCACTATTTTGCTATTTTTATTTTTTTAGCAAATCAGACTGATCAAAATCACATGCTATTTATAGAATATGATTGCATTTGGATAAAACAGGAAAAAATGTGTATGCTGAAACCTATGTAGTATATTATTAAGAAAATGATCATATACTTTAAAAAGATCATAGTGTAATCCAATTAAATATGAAAATATGTGATATGAAGCATTAAAAGTTATATTTTTCTAAATATACGGATGTGATCAATGAGTATTACTCCAACTCTAAGTGCTAAAAAGATTTGCTCTCATTGTCCATAGCTAATTAATTATTAGCAGTTATCTATTTACAATAATTATGCCTCACAACGTGAACTTATAAAGGCCTGCTGAAAACTGGTGGAGCAGAAAGAGATCCAGTAATGAAAATTTTTGTTGCATAAATATGTGCTGTGTAAAGGGCATCATATAAAATACAGAAAATCCCACAACCTCTGTAGTTGATCTTATGTGACCAAATAAGCTTTAAAGGGGTTTTCTGAGACTTAAATACTGATAAACTATTCTCTGAACACCCATGACCACCGCAAATTAGCTGTTTGAGAAGACAGTGGTGCTCGCAGTAGCGCCGTAGCCTTCTCTCAGCTTTTCCTAGGCCAAGTGACGACATGTTCATCGATCACATGGACTAGATGATGCTCAGCTGTGTAGAAGTGAATGGGGCAGAACTGAGATACCAAGGCCAGTCGCTATACAATGTACAACGCTTGGTGAGCACAGAGAAGGCCACAGTAGTGCCGGTGTCTTATCAAAAACTGATCCTAGGTGTCGGACCCTCACTGATTAGGTCATCAGTATTTACAGTAAGTCTCGGAAAAATCTTTTTAATGGTCACAAAGGTACAACATTATCACAGTTTTGCCCTGAAAATTAGGAATAATTAAACTTCTAGTCATTCCTATATGAAGCTCTATGTGTGGTACGGTTTAATTCCATACAATAAGGAATTAGCACTATGTTATAGAGCAGAAGGAGCTAAGCAGATTGATATCGTTTTATTTAAAAGATTCGGTATCACTTATATTTATATATTTAAATATCCGCTCTTTCTGTGTGTACATATTTTGCAGCTCAGGCACGGACCCATCCGCATCCGTTGCTCCGTTCCGTGGCCCCGCAAAAAAATAGAGCATGTCCTATTCTTGTCCGTTCTGCGGACAAGAATAGGCATTTCTACAATGGGCCACGTTCCGTTGCGCAAATTGCGGAACGGAACGCGGAGCAGCTTCCGTGTTTTGCCGACCGCAAAACACATACGGTCGTGTGCATGAGGCCTTAATATGAGGATATATTTTCCTATAACGATTTAAAGATAAAATCCATGGAAATTACATGTATTCACATGTTTATTTAGGCTCAGATAGAATATACAGTAGTTAATGGTGTTTGTATAAATAGCTAGATGGTTATAAAAGTTCAGGGCTGCACCACCAGGTGCACAGGGAGAGGAGAGATTCCATTGTGGAATTGTGACTCATCTGTATCACTGCCCTCAGGACACCAATACAGAAGGATTCTGCAGGGCAGGGGAGAGGCATCTCCCTTCCCCATTCCTTTGATAGAAAGGCTGGTACATGACATCGCACCGCCTGAGCCATGCAGCGCGGACACAGGCCGGAAGAGGCCTGCATTGCATCACTGCCACCCTGATGGAGGTAAGTATGCAAGTTTATTTTTATTTATATCGTACAATACAGGAGAGGAGCGCTATGGGGGCACTTGTTACTGGCACATGATGGGGGTATCTATGGGGGCACTTCTTATTGGCACATTATTGGGGGCACCTACTGAGGCCACAAAAAGGGGTATTTTATATGGGGGCACTATGGGGGAAGATGGGAGAGGAACACTATAGGGGTATCTACTAAGGCCACAAAGAAGGGGTATTATAAATGGGGGCTCTGTATAGAGACATTTTACACTGGGACACATTGTGGGTTCTATGGGAAAGGGGGAAATGAGTACTATGGGGTCATCTACGGGGGGCACTAAGAAGGGGCATTTATACTTGCAAATTATGGGTGACACTAAGGGCATCTCAAGAGCATCATCAGAATGGCTGGAAGAATGACTGGTACTCAGTTACCATCACTGGATGACATCTTCACTGCTCGTTGCAGCAACAGGGCAAAGATTATCTGCGGGGATCCAACTGACCCCAGCCACAGCCGCTTCACTCCCTACCTTCTGGTAGGCGTCTCGAGTCCTACATGCCCGCACTACTAGGCTGAAGAACAGCTCTTACCCCAAAGCAATCAGTCTCCTAAATGCTCAGAGATTATTGCCCCTTCCTAGGATAGAAACTACCACAGACTGAAATTGACTGCTGCATTTGTGACCCCATGATGATCTCTTGTCTGCAGTGGTGTCTGACTCAGTTTGTATATATATTCATAAGCACTTCCTACTTTGCCCTTGCTATATATGCTGTGAACTGTGAATAGTAATGATTTCTATTGCAATGCTTTAGTTCAGGCATGCTCAACCTGCGGCCCTCCAGCTGTTCTAAAACTACAACTCCCACAATGCCCTGCTGTAGGCTGATAGCTGTAGGCTGTTCGGGCATGCTGGGAGTTGTAGTTTTGCAACAGCTGGAGGGCCGCAGGTTGAGCATGCCTGCTTTAGTTGAAATGTCAGTTCTTTGTTCCTCTGTCCTTGGCATCTAGGTTTGCTCCAAACAACATTTCATTGTATTGTACATTGTATTTCCTTGCATTGTACAGTGACAATAAAGGCATCTTATCTTATCTGCTGGGGCACCATATAGGAGAAAGGGGGAGAGGATCACTATGGGGGCATTTACTAGGGACACTATATAGGGGTATTTTATACTGGCACATTAGGGGGGCACTATGGGGACATTAGCTCAACTGGGGCATTAAAAAGGGGTATTTTTTGCACTGGCACGTATTACAAGGGGGCATTTTTTGTACTGTCACATTATAAGAATTACTACTACTGGGGGGGGGGGGCACTATGGGAGCATTATTACTTCTGGGGCACAGTGGGGACATGTTGGGGGCCCTGTAGGAGCACTATTACTACCATGTGTGCTCTAGCAGAGAATTATTACTATTGGTAGGTCTTTTGGGAGCACTATTACTGTGGGGGCACCTTGGCACAGTATAAGATTACCACAATTATTTTAGTGGGATGTTATTTTTACACTATTAGTGTCAGGGACACCATTTGCTGGGCGCAGTTATCTTAGGACACTGTGTGACAATTTTTTAAGAGCACTATCTGGATGGTACTAGTATTATCAGGGGGTTCATGTAAATCAGAATTTACAACAGACCTAATTGGTTGGAGGGGTTGCTTAGATTTATAACGTCCCACTTTATCACATATTTAGTCAGACTTAGGCAAAGCAGAGTGGGCACAGGCAGGAGCAATGATATGTCCTTCTGCCAGTACTAAGCTCACCTTGCTGCTATTCCTGTGGTATTCCTGTAAAATCTGCATACTTGTACACCACATACGTGTCAGAGGAGTACTATTTACAGGCAGTGAAAAATGCTATAGACACTCTAAACTCTGATGGGGTCATTTAAAGTAGAAGTGGCTTAGTTGCTCATGGCAACTAGATTCCACCTTTCATTTTTGACAGTTATTTTGGAAAATGAAAGGTGGAATGTAATTGGTTACTATGGGCAACTAAGCCAGTTCTACTGTAAACCAGTTTGATAAATGACCCCATGGGTTCCTATTTTGTAAAAACAAAAACAAAACAAAAAACAAAAAAAGTTAAATCTATAAATAAAGTACATTACAAAAATACATTTCAGGACATTTAGAACAGTTTCAAATAAAGTTCTATAAAAGGTTAATTTAGTTATACTTTAATTTCATTCTGCTGCCCAAGGCCTGTTTTACACTACCAACATAATTCTGGCAGGCTCATTGTGGCAGCAATATTTGTTTGGCCGCATTCTGGCATATTTGACAGACAGCAGCCGGATCTCTGCCGGAACCAATTATAGTTACTTCATATAAAGTTTGACAGCACACCAGGAGATTCTTTGCAAGTGTGTGAGTTTATTTAGCCGGATTGCATAATTATATAATAGTAGCAACTTTTCAGGCGATTCTTATACCCTTCATCAGGCTGTACATGTGATAAAAAGAAATGAGTGTCACTTTCATAATGCATAAATACATGAAAATAAATACATCTATTTGAAAATGGCACATAATATGACCATGTAGACAGTGACTCAGCTATTTATATATTATGTCTATGTCTATGTAATTCCTGAACCAAAGCATCTACCACGATAACAGCGGAGTATTCTCATTTACGGAAGAAGATGCCAGAAGAATATAACTACCTCCATCGAATTCTTATCTGTTACTAATCCACAAGTTTCAGTCACCTCATTGGAAAAAGCTTATAAAAAAAGCCATTTCACTCGAGTTACACATGGTAACTTTAGCGGAATACTTTAGCAGAATACCACAGACGCAAAATCATACCAAGAGGACTCAGATCTAATCTCAGACCTACCTTGTTCTCAGAAGATTCTGAGTTTCATGCACAATTTGAGAGGATCCTAAATAAAGCATCCTTTGATATAATACTTCTGGTACTGGAACGTGCCAGTGTCAAAATCAGAAAAACCACAGAAGAAATCAATTCACTGGAGTAGAGAGTATATACCGTGAAGTATCTCCAGACGAAACTACATCGATCAAGCAAAATATTTCCCAAAAAAACAATTAATTTAGGCGTACCCTTGAGGATCGAAAAAGGTCCAAATTCCAGAGGGACGAACAGGACTATAGAAACAATCAGGTATATCGCAATATAACACACAATTTCCCTGTATCAGCCTCAACAACAACCTTAGCATCAAATTCCTCCAATACCAGCAGTGAAGCAAGTTTTTTTAGAACAAAGACCGCCCAGATTCAATCGGCAAGGCCGCCAAGGAGGGCGGGGAAGAAGCACATGAAGAGGTACACATTCCTTCTCACAAGAGAGAGAACCTATTCATCATGGAACAGAGAGTAATAACCAACATCCAAACACCCAAAAGCGACAACCTCATAATCAACCTATCTGATAGACAACTATCTAAGGATGAAGAAGCCGCCTTGAATCTTGGCCTAGGTTTTGTACCCACCCACCACACCAACCTATACCAATTAGACCAAGAAATGGCCAGATTCTTTAGAACCATACATCTCCGTGCCTTCATAGAGCTTGAACAACCCTCCTGGACTAAAGAAACCGATGATGACCCATCACCCTTTAAGATTCGCAAAAAAAGCTGCAAACCACCAAGCACGTTCTACCCTCCTAAAAAGTATGAGGCCATGGAAACCTACATCGCACAGGTACAACAAGATCTCAACGCCCTGGAGAAAAAGAACAGACATAAAAAGGTAAGGAATAATATTCCTAATAAACTGTCCACAGCTCTTACATCTTTAAGTAATGATAAGAACATCATAATTAAACCGGCAGATAAAGGGTCAGGTATAGTCCTTATGAACAAAGAGGACTCTAAAAAGGAGCTCTTGTGCCAACTTACTGACACCACCACATATCAACCTCTCAACCATGACCCAACTAGGGAGTACCTTAAAAAACTCTCGCATATTATTGAGAAGGCCTTCTCTGATGGCCTCATCAATAAAAAAACATCAGAGTTTCTAGTTCAAGATAGCCCTCGTGTCCCAGTTATCTACACATTAACGAAGGTACATAAAAACAGAGAATACCCACCGGGAAGACCCATTGTGTCGGGATGTGACTTTTTATTTCAACTCTCCGCTAAAATGTTGGATGCCCTTCTAAGATCATATGCCCAGAAAGGCTTATCCTTCATTCAAGACACTACAGACTTCCTTAATAAAATTAAAGACATCCATCTGGACTGGAACAACTGCTTTCTGGTCACGATGGACGTGACCAGTCTCTACACGAACATTCCAACTTTAGAGGGTATTAATAGCGTTAATGAATCACTTGGGACTGCAAACTAATTCTCAAAAGATGAACAGGATTTCATTCTATCCTTACTTACATTCGTACTTACTCATAATTATTTCCTGTTCGAGGATCAATTTTATGTCCAATTTTCCGGGACGGCCATGGGTTGTAATGTGGCGCCGACATTTGCGGTCATCTATACAAAAATTGCATATACTAACCCATTATTCAAAAAATATGCCCACTGTTGGCTACAATTTATTGATGATGTCTTTTGTATTTGGTAGGGATCTGAACAAGAACAGAGACAGTTTCACAAAACTATCTCTACCAGCAGACCAACCATCTCTCTCTCTCCCTGAGCTTTAGTCGGACTGAAATTGCATTTCTGGACGTTCTCCTAAAGGTGAGGAATGACGAATTGACTACAGACCTATACACTAAACCGACAGATAAAAACAGTCTCTTAAGGTATAATAGCCACCCTCCTCAAGGTCTAATACAGTCCTTACCACGCTCTCAATTGCTGAGAGTTAAACGAATAGTATCTGACCAAACTGTGACCAACACTAGGCTCAATGAAATGTGTGACAAATTCCTAAAAAGAGGATTCCCACCACACATTCTGGAGAAACACAACCGTGATATACAGAGTATCCAGAGATCCACACTATTGACACCTAAGGGGAAACAACTACAAAAGCAACAAACGGATAGCATGCGTGACTACGTACTCCCATGCAAGCAAAGATATCAAAGACATAATACACAGACATTGGCACATCTTGGCCAGGAATTTCCCCACCATCTTTTCAAGCAAGCCCCTTATGTCATATAAAAGGGCTAGGAACATCCGCGACCTGTTAGTTAAATCCAACATAGGCCCAGGCTCGAGCCCTGACATTCAGTTGAGTCTAACAGGGACACCAATTAAGGGCACTTTCCCCTGTCTAAATTGTGCACATTGGGGGCGTGGCCTGAAGCTAGAGGAGAGTGGACGTGTGTTCACTCAGCTCCTGCTCATCTCCGGTTGAAACATAGCAAAACGGTGCCCTGACTGGCTCAAACCTATCGATACCCTGCTGGGTGTTCTTCGGAATCTTAGTGTGATCCCCTGTGGACTCCCCGCCTGAACTTACTGCTGCGGCCTACTTCACCAGGCTTCCCATTGCAGCCGCGGGATAAATTTCAAGCAGCAGGCCGGACCGCTCCTCCTGGCTGTGCTACGCTGGGAGACCCAGGAACAAGGGAGACCCGTGGGACCCGGCTCTCACCGCTACTTACCCTCCGCAAAGACCGGTGAGTCCCGGCACCGTGCCAGCAACTGGTGACCGGACAAAGAGACAGCCCGCTTGGTGTGCAGATCCGCCATTACTGCCCCTGCCCTGCAGGCAGACGCCACGAGGCCACCCGGTGACTCCTCATTTCTGCAAACCTGTACACTTGGTGAGCTGGACCGGCACCTTTCAGTTCTTATGAGCAAAAGCCTACTCAGGTCAGTTAACCCTCCCTGTCCAAGTCTTCTTGAAGGACAATATTTTGGGAGCCTCCTGCTCCAATTTTTCTAAGGACTGGTTTCGGACTGGTCTGCTGTTGACCCTCTACTTATAATTTTTCAGTTGGGAGTAGTGATTCTCCAATTTTTATCAGGACTGGTACTACTGGCCCGCACCCCTACGTAGTTGCCTATAGCAACACATCGGTGAACCACTGGTGTTTACTCTCTTATCCGATATAGTTACTCTTCGCCTTTGCTTTACCTCTTCAGTGCACAACACATATTTATGTAGCCTTTTAGGTGCGGGTGAAGGAGAAACCTCATAAACTGCTCCAATGTGTGCTGGCACTGCTGCCGTTTCTAACAATATGGTCAAAATTGGGAAGCCAGAGGTTTTACCACTCCCAAGCAGAAGAAGACACAAAGGGACATGGAAAAATTTTTGCGAAAAAAATCGCCCCATGCTAAACATGATCCTGTACTCCTTCCCCAGGTCTCCCGCTCACATGACCCGTCTGAACAATCAGATGCTGAAAGCGAAAATCTGGACCGTACACAAACAAAAGATGCCCAGCTGGTCACCTCCCAAAAATCTTTCCAAAGGATTATTGAAAATGCTCTTCAACCTGTTCTGTCAGAACTCTCAGATATTAAAAGCGACCTTAGGGAAATGGGGGTAGGGTGGAAAAGCTAGAGGAAAATCAAGCCTCTCTGATCGCCTACGGGAGGCGTCCACAGAAACATTTCACACTATTGTGGTAAGGTGCAGGGTGCTGTCGTGGATGGCAGGTATGTGTCACCGAGGTTCATAGCCTCGGTGAGGTAAGAGCCCGTTTTTGTTGATGTCAGCAGCAGCTAGTGCTACTGACAGAGTTTAAATAGCATGGCTGCAAAGCCGATCCGGGCCGGCTCTTACCGGGAGCAGCTAAAGTGTAGGGTGGGTGGCTCCTCCCCACGACCCAGTCCTGGTTTTGGGCTGGGTTTAAAAGCTCAGCCAGCTCAGCAGCTGGAGGTGGTGATTATCCTGGAGCTGCTAACAGGGCTGAGGAGTTCTCTGTCCTGGAGGAAAGAACTCAGCAAGGAGGTGTTTTGTTCCTGGCTACCTGAAGCTGGATTCTCCTGCGGCTGGGCCGACAGCGTGGTGCGAACCTGCACCTACACCTCCCAGGTGACTGAACCTGTGTTGGCCTGTTTTTGTTTTGCCACGTTATTTCCGTTGTGTGTGAACTGTCACCAAAGAGACTGTTTTTTCATTTATGGTGTGCAAGTGTGAATAAAACACTGTTTGTTGCACAATCTGGACTCCTTGTTTTGCCTCTAAACTGCACCCGCACCGCTGTCTACCAGAGCGACTCCCCACACTATCCAAGCTAGAATGAATAACCTCCTAGCATATGTGGAGGATCAAGACAACCGGGGTAGAAGAAACAACCTCCGTATCAAAGGTGTCCCAGAATCATCCTCAGACTCCTCGATCGTGGACCTCACTTATTCCATCTTAAGACCGCTACTTGATCCTGATGTCGCGCCTAACCTGACCTTGGAAAGAGCTCACAGGGCCTTAAGGAACAGGCCTAAAGAAGGCGAACCTCCCAGGGATATCATATGCAAAATTTTGCTCTCTTCCCATAGGGATGCCATACTCAAAGCGGCTAGAGAAAAAGGGGAGGTAGTTTTTGAAGGAGCTAAAATATCCTTTTTCCAAGACCTGTCGCCAGTCACTTTGAATAAAAGACGGCAGATGAAACCGGTCACGGAAGCTCTGAAATCCAAGGGAATCAGATATCGTTGGTTGTTCCCTTTGACTTTCCTTCACCCTGCAAGGATCCACAAGAATCATACGTAGACCGGACGACCTCGTGCCCTTGTGCGATGCTATTGGCCTTCTCCCTCTGCGATTCCTTCCATGGCTCCAGATCACGGACATGACGGATCTTCCTGCCATTCCTGAAGCTGCCCCGTGGAAACCTGTCAGAGGTCGCCAATCCAGACGCAGACTACATGATGCGGCAGATTAACCTCTCTCCTTTTTCCTTGAGTAGCATTTGTGAATATGTTTAGTTTGCTGGTTAGCATGCAATATTTTTTCTTTCACCATGCTTATATGACTACCCTATCCTCTTGTGCCTGGTCTTGTTTGGTCCTGAGTCATCCTGAAGCGCTGCAGGGTCTATACAGTTAACTAGGCTCGCTGGCATATTCGCTTCTTCCTGACTCCGAGGCCTGGAGACACGGTACGAAAGGCAGTTGTTGTGGCAGCACAATGTCACCTTTGTTACTAATTCTAGGGTTCTCCTTATACTCCCTACCGTTCTTGCACCTGCACTTGTATTGGAATATTAACCTTTCTTCCCTCTCGTTAGCTATTCTTGCTATAGCACTTGTACTGACGACTTGTTATTTCTCTTTGCAATGGCTGAAATTGTTGTTACCTCTTGGAACGTCCGGGATTGAACTCACCACAGAAGAGGTCACGCATGTTTCAACACCTCAGGTCGCTACATTCAGACATTTCAATCTTTCAAGAGACACATTTCAAACGGGGTAAGACTCCCAATCTCCCTCTCACATACTTTTCACACTGGTACCATTCCTCCCACGCATCCTCTAAATCCAGAGGGGTCAGTATTGCTATTCGGAAGTCCATGCCCTTCACGCTACAGAATAGCATGATTGACCCAGAAGGCAGATACCTTTTCCTGAAAGGGTTGTTGGCAAATACTTTGGTTACCGCCGCAGGTATCTATGCCCCCAATTCCGGGCAGATACCCTGGCTTATCGACGCCCTTACTAAACTACAATCTTTCAGGGAAGGTCTCCTTATTGTGGGCGGTGATTTGAACGTGGCATTGGAACCCCTTTGGACTCCACGGCCAGATCATCCTCCATGTCGCACAGGCAGCTCAGGGCTCTTGGGAAGAAACTGAAATGCTTGCATTTGATTGATGTCTGGAGACTTTCCCACCCTCATGACAGGGACTACACACATTACTCAGAAGTCCATAGGTCCTACCATAGGATAGATTACCTCTTTATGCAATCCTCTGCTCTATCCCTGCTCAGAAGCACCAATATTGGTAACATCGGCATCTCCGATCACGCCCCTGTCTCTCTCTCTGTTATTATTGAGTCACTGCCTAAAAGAATGTATACGTGGCGGTTCAACGAATCGCTTCTAAAATCCTCTACGCACAAAAAAAAGATCTCTGAGATTTTGACAAACTATTTTAAGGACAATCTCTCACCAGAAGTCTCCCTCCGATTATATGGGAAGCCCATAAGTCGGTAGTTAGAGGGGAACTGATAGCTTTGGGCACGCACATTAAAAAGCAGAGACAGAGACAGGTAGACGACTTACTACAACGGATTTCTGATTTAGAGCTTAGGCATAAAACTTCCTTTTCTGTCGAAGTCCTTGCTGAGCTATCCTCAAACAGGGACAAACTAAACCAATTGCTTAACTTTAAAGCTTCTAAGGCGTATTTGCACGCCAAACATAAAATATACCTGCATGGGAACAGAGGCTCTAGGCTCATGGCAGCCATGGCCAAACGGAGGCGCGAGCAGTTGTTTATTAGAGAAGTGGCCATCTCTGGGGAGGTGTATCCGCTGATACGAAGGTCATAGCGGCCCAATTTGAGGAATTTTACTCTTCTCTTTACAATTTGAGGTCGCATGAGGGATCCCGGGATCGTTTAAATAGGATGAGTTTAATAAAGGGCTTCCTTGATTCGGTTCGGTTACCGTCCCTGTCTGACGCCCAACAACTACACTTAGCATCTCCATTCACTATCCAGGAACTCAACCTAGCCCTAAAAAGCTCGCCCCCAAACAAGAGTCCGGGCCCAGACGGGTTACCAATATCTTACTACAGATCCTTTTCTGAAATTCTTCTCCCCATCTCCTTCTATCCTTTAATTCCGCTGCGGTCTATAGGAATTTTCCCTCTCAGTCTCTGGAAGCACACATAACTGTTTTGCCCAAAGAGGGGAAGGATCCTAAATTATGCAGTAGTTACAGGCCCATCTCTCTGCTGAATGCAGACATTAAACTCTATGCTAAACTGATAGCGAACCGCCTTCAATCTCTTCTACCGTCTTTGATTGATAATGAGCAAGTGGGTTTCATTAAAGGCAGAGAGGGCAAGGAAAATACTCTGCGTATTCTACATCTGATTCAGTATGCAAGGGAGAGGCGGGTCCCCATGGCCCTTCTTTCTACGGATGCCGAAAAAGCATTCGATAGAATCGACTGGCTATTTATGGAGCAGGTGTTGGTTAAGTTTGGCTTTCCAGGCCCGCTTATTTCAGCGATTCTCGCTCTTACACCAACCCTTCGGCGTCCATACGCTTGAATGGTACTTTATCTGCTTCGCTCCGTATTGCTAATGGGACGAGGCAGGGTGCCCGCTCTCTCCCTTGCTGTTTGTCTTAACCATGGAAACGCTTATTCAACGCATTAAGCAGGACCCGCGTATTAAAGGGGTTAACGTTGGCAACACCTGTAACTCGACTGCAGCATATGCTGATGACCTGTTGGTCATCACTTCCAACCCAGATGTTTCCTTTCCAGTTCTCTCCTCTATATTTGATGAGTATATGGCTGTTTCCAATTTTAAAATAAACGCATCGAAATCAGAGGCCATCAATATATCTTGCCCCAAGAATATGCTTTCCCGGGCGAAAGAGGGGTCCCCTTTTCAATGGTCAAATTCCTCCATTAAATATCTTGGGATCCTGCTCTCCCCACCCCCACTAATTGGTATTCGCTGAACTATGCCCCACTCCTATCCCAGCTACGTGGTGTAATCGACTCTTGGAAGATCCCATACATTTCCTGGATAGGTAGGGTAAACCTCTTAAAAATGATGGTGGTACCTAAAATACTTTATCTCCTCCAAACTCTCCCTATATATTTGCCTAAGTCCTTTTTCAAACAGTTGAGATCGATGTTTTTGAGATATATCTGGAATGGGAAGATGTGCAGGATAGCATACAGCGTAATGGCTAGACCCAAAGATAAAGGCGGAATTGGTCTGCCGGACGTTGAGCATCTGTACAAGGCCATTCAGCTATCTCGGATCATTGACTGGTATAAACACCTTTCTCCCAAAAGGTATGTTAAAATAGAAGAAACAATTGCGGGCTTTTCCCTGACACAAGCAGTGGTAGGAATAGGGACGGGTTCCAGACTTCCTTCATCCACTCGTTACTAACCAAAGCACCCCTCACTGTTTGGGCTGAGGTTCATGCTACCACGGACATATGGCGACACCCCTCCCCTTACTGACTTTGGGCGACCTATTAGGCTTGTCGGAGCCATTTGGCTCACACTGGATGGATAAACAACGTTCCTTCAAAAATACAAAGTGGTTGACATTGTTTTGGACGGAACTTCCCAGATTTTGATACATTACAGACGCGTCTCCCTGACTCTCACCTAGATAGTCTAACTTACCAGACTCTCGCTCAGGGATATCGGAGTATTGAGTCCCCAAAACGATTGGAAAGAGAACTTTTCAGCTTTGAGAAATTGGCTACCGCTTCCTCCAACCCACCTAAACTTATCTCTACACTCCGTAAACTACTTGTTAAGCCGCATACCGAAATAGCTCCGTCCTACATAAATGCTTGGGAGAGGGAGCTCCAGGTAACCTTTCCACCAGACAGTGTCTCGGATATTCTTGCGCATGCCTGTGGTCCCTCCCGTTGCATCACGCTCAGGAAACGTCCTACAAATTAGTTAGCCGCTGGTATAAAACACCGGCTTCTCTCCACCAAATGTACCCTCTTGTTCCTAACTCTTGCTGGAGATGTGGGGCGTCTGAGGGGACATACAGGCATGTTTGGATGGAATGTCCGCTGATTATTGACTTCTGGTCTGGGGTATCGGGCGGTGTTATTGCGGGTGTGCCCGAACTCTCCGGCGCTCACCCCCATTATGCTTTTTCTAAATGTTCTCCCAGAGGCCACACACGCTTATAATGTCACGTTATGGAGGTATCTGATTCTTACTGCTAAAAGCATGATCCCTCTCTATTGGAAACAACCATCTCCTCCCTCACTCTCTCATTGGCTAGCTAAGACGCAGCAGGTAGCGGTCTTGGAAGGTATGTGCGCTCACTCTGCCAAAGCTCTGAGCAAATATGAGAAAATTTGGAAGCCGTGGCTCACTTACTATAATAGCTCTGACATGCATCAACTCACTCAATGCGACGCTGGCTCCTCTGAGGTTACCCCCGGACGTTCCAAGTGTAGTCATTCTGTGTGTCTTGCTGTTCGCGAATCCTTTATCTGATGCTTTATACCTGATAGCACTTTTTAAGTACTGTCCGCTTTTGGTCTTCACAGACCTTATGGTTCCTGGACTTTTATTTATGCCGTGGTTCACTCGCTGTTATTATCTGATGTCAACACATTTGTGCAATATATGTTGCTAATTTATGCCTTGGTTTTTGGACATTCTTGACTATGTATGTTCATTTCCTACAAATAAAGAATGAATAAAAAAAAAAAATAATAAATAAATAAATTGTGCACATTGTGGGAACGTAACCGAGTGCCCTACGTTCACTCACCCAGGAACGAAATACAATATACAGGGCCAGTTTTTATGCCTAACCAACTATGTGGTTTACCTAATCAAGTGTCCTTGCGGCTTAGGATATGTGGGGAGACCATACAAAAAGTAAAAGACCGTATTGGTCAACACAAATCAAATATACGAAATAAAAACCTGACGCGCCCTGGTTGAACACTTTATTGCCCACTCGCACACTGTCAGCCAGTTGAGGTTCCAAGTAATTGACTGGATACCACTCCATGACGCGGCGGAAACCGTGAAAAATACTCCAGGAGAGAGAGTTGTATGGATACGCCAGCTTAATACACTACAGCTTGACGGTCTGAATAAAGAATACTGCTGGAATTGATACTGTATTTGATCTGGATTAATAGTAATCTTGGAGTCTATGCCATAATGTATATGGGGCTCTAATGTTGTTTTCTATGCTTCCCTTATAGGTCGTATGTTGCCATATATTTATACTGAGCTTTAATACTGCCTCTTATGCTTCCTTTATAGGTCGTATGTTGTCCAATAACGAGTAGTGACACTCGTGAAGCACACATCACGATCCTGTGTCTGGATATACAACATAGCCAGGTCGACTAATGGGCATCCTTGTGTTGCTCCAATACTAATTATGCCTTTGTATTTAATTTAACACTCTGTCCTGTTCTACATAATGCCTTAATTTGAAATCTACAGTACCCCTGTCCTGTTCTACATATATTCTTTCTATCCCTTAGGATCTTCACACAAGGAGGGCGCACTGGGAATACCACCTCCACATAAAGTGGGGTATTTGGACCAACCGATTCATTCCTGGGAACCAGTAATAGATATAAACATCACTCAGCACACGTTATTTACAGCCCTGTGAAGCCCTTTCACAGTTGTGGGCGTTTGCCCACTTTCAAGATGGTCGCCACTACTACATGCGCACACAAGATCGCGGCTTTTCCGCCTTGTCCCCTCCCGAACTTCCGGCAAGGTGAGCACCGGACCCTGGAGAACCATCGCACGAGGTGGCAGCATCACCCTTAATGGGATGCGCCACCTGAGCATTTAATTTTCCCCATGCCGACCGGATTGGCCACCCTGTCAGCATGCCAGTAACGCCCACCTACTGACCACCATTAGCAATCACTGGCGCCCTATTTAATAGGTCACCGGCCACACAGATGGAAAAGGGATTGCACACACTGACATGCCAAGAATTATAGGTAAGAACCTAATACTATGCGATCCTACAACTGTGCCCTTTCTGATTTCTAGTACTTTCCCCCTGCTGTTCTCTTATTTGGCCACCCTTATTGTTTAAAGGTACAGGGTCCTATGCTTCCACAAAGCCCTTGGGTGAAGCATAGGACCTTGCCCCTACATGTATTCAGTATATCCAGCTCCTGATTCAGCTATCTCTAGCCCCTGATAATGGTACTCTTTATACTCAGCTTACTGGTGTAATTCTTATATACAAAATCTTATG
This sequence comes from Bufotes viridis, assembly GCA_033119425.1. NCBI lineage: Eukaryota > Metazoa > Chordata > Amphibia > Anura > Bufonidae > Bufotes > Bufotes viridis. Next base: position 251,855,772 of record CM065592.1, on the reverse strand, counting down.
TACTCAGCACTTTACGTCTAGAATCTGTACCCAGCCTTTATTGCTAGTAATATGTACTCAGCCTGTTACAATATATTATGTACTCAGCCTTTCTTGATGATCGTTCTATATTCAGCTCGATGTCCAATTTCCTTGGGGCCTCTGATATTATTCTTGTATTGACAATATTCATGTGTAACTTTAATTCACCTGCAGGTGGATGTAAATCCCATATACACTGCCATTTTCAAATAGATGTATTTATTTTCATGTATTTATGCATTATGTAAGTGATATTCTCGTTTCTTTTTATCACATGTATTAGCCTGATGAAGGGCATAAGAATCGTCCGAAACGTTGCTACTATTATATAATTATGCAATCCGGCTAAATAAACACACACTTGCAAAGAATCTCCTGGTGTGCTGTCAAACTTTATATGAAGTTTCTATGTAAGTGGAGACGGGGATATCAATTTGGACGAGCACCCTATATATACAGCCAAACATTGGGTCGAGTGCTGTGGTCCTTCTCGGAACCCATTATAGTCAATGGGCCGGCGGGCGTTTTGGTAAGGGCTCAAGCACATGAAAATGTGTGCCTCATGCCCATATTGCCAACAGTGTGCGCTCTGTATCACAGATACAGACCCATTGACTTGAATAAGTCCACAATCCACAAGATATGGAGTGGTGCGAAGCAGAGGCACAGGGCAGAAGCCAACAGAAGCACTACGGATCACTTCCATGGGATTTCGGTCTGTGCCTCTGCACCTCAAAAAAATAGAAAATGTTTTCTTGCATATCATGGTTCCCCATCTGCAAACGGCGGCCACACGACTAGTGTCCTTCCATTACGGACTGCTATTTACATGAACCCAAAAGCTAAGGATCTTGTCCAAAAACCTGTCCTCGGTATTCCATTACGGCAAGTCATAACATACTTTATGTGGTCATTTATATCAGTTGAATGATGCTTGGCAATGTTTTAATTGTTGCAGCGTACTTGACAATGTTCATATTTTTATGAACAAATCGATCTCTTTTTTGGTAATAAATTCCAGCAGGATTACTCATCATATAAAGCATTTGACTGAGTTCAGGACCTCAACTCAACAGTGCACGTTTGAGATCTGGTGGAACAGATTTTAAACTTTAAAAATGGCATCAGGTACATGATACTATCATATCAATAAGGATCAGACTCTGAAATAGTTCAATAAAAGTGCTAAGGGTTTAACTCAATTCTAGAAAACAGCATATAGCAAACTGCCCTTTGATTTTGTATAGATGCAGTAAAACCTAGGTTCACACAAGCGCAATATTAATTTCCACATCTGTATTACATAATGTCCAAAATGACCATGGGATATAAATTGCTCTCATTTCAAGTCAATAGACCCATATTTAGACTGCGACACTTAGCTATAATATTGGCGCAGAAATGCACCTGTATTATACTTGTGTGTAACTAGCCTCAGAGAAACTCAAACACATATGCACACAGAATGGATCATGGTCTATAATGGAGCTATAAAATAAATAAATAAAAAAGTTTAGATAGTAGTTGGCAACAAAAATATTGATCTCCGTTTTACTAAATGAACACTCTTTTACTAAGAACTTGTATTTGGATTTCATTCAACCTCTAATTCATTCTGCTTCCCATTTTCTAACATATTAGAGAAGGCCAAGCTTCTGATTTCATTATGTCACTACCATACTACAGTAATCACTATAGTAAACATTATCAAAGGATAGCCATAATAAAATACCAACTGCTGTATATAAAACTTGTAAATTCTGGGATAGCTTTGCACATTTTTTCAACCCTTCATGTTTATATTATTTCTATAGCAATCCTTTATTTAGTTTGCATCCTTAACTTCAGTACATTTCCATTCCTCTTTGTTTATCAAGGATTTACACTGTGAAGGTGGTTACTGTGGCACACAGTATTCATCAGTCAATGTCAAACTTAATGATCAGCCAAATTGTGTTCACATTGGAAACTGTCCTTCATCCAGCTGTGCAAGCTTAGACACATTAACATCTTTCTTCCTCTAAGGGAGCTTTTCTCTCTCTTCACTTGAATTTCAGGGTTAAATATAACAACATGCACCAAGTATATGTAATGAAGAAGGAATAGCCGGGACGGCACTCACCACACGAAACTTGTTTGGGTGATGCGTTCTTTTATTGATAATTCACTGTCTTCCGGCCTAAACTTCGGCAGCGGGGCAGACAGCCTTGGCGTGGACGTCCGCAGCAGGCGACGGCCGTTTCGCGCAAATGCGCTTCCTCAGGCACTGACGTAGGAGGCATACTACACTCCTCCTCCTTATGTAGACAGGTCTGCGTATTGCTGAGATCCACAGGCGCTGCCCCACCGTATAGAGGTAAAAACATACAAGCAGACATACACATTAATAGAGACACACAAACACAACTCTGCACAAATATACAATTTACAGGAACATGTTCAGATCTATTTTATCGTTTAGACCCAGATCACCTGTAGCGTGAGTACGCAGTATCCAGCGTGCCTCCCGTTGTAATAGGAGGCGATGTCTATCGCCTCCTCTGCGTGGGAGTTTAACCACTTCTAACCCACAAAAGGATAAAGTTTTTAAACTACCCCCATGTGCTGTGCGGAAATGGTCAATAACTCTGGGGCAACCCTTGCCAGAGCTGATAGAATTTACATGTTCTCTAATTCTCTCAAAGAGACATCGTATTGTTTTACCAATATAAAAACGTCCGCATTCGCAAAACAAGGCGTACACTACGAACGTACTTTTACAATTGATAAAACAATTCACCCTGTGGGTGACCCCAGAGATGCAGACCATTCTCCTTTGATTGTTATACCTGCACATGGAACAACTCCCACATTTGAAATTGCCTGTCGGGATATTACGGGTTAACCAGTTACCAGAGGTGTCAGGTTGGGATATGCTGGATACCAATTTATTTCTCAAGGTTGGACTCCTGCGGAATGCAATTATGGGTCTGGAGCTAGTAACAATGTCCAAATCAGTGTCCCGCTTCAAAGTGTCCCAGTTTTTATAAATCGATGCACGTATATGGTCAGTAGTGTTGAGCGCAATATTCGAAAAGCGAATTTTTTTAGCGAATATCGGCACTTCGCTAATTGCGAATATTTCGAATATAGCGCTATAAATTCGCTATTTCGAATATTCGTTTTTTTTTTTTTTTAGTTATATTTTTTCTTTCCTACTTCCCAAAAAGTAGTTCTTACCTGTCCTGAGGATTCCTGGCTTCCTGGCTGCTCTAGTCAGTGCCCGTTGCCGCTTCTGCCGACTTCCGTGCTCATGTGGAGCGCCCCCATCCATGGGAGAATCTCCATATACTAAAATGTACTGTCGGATTTGAGGAATTACGTTGAAATCGCAATGCGATTAATTCAAGTTATATTAATCGCATTGCGATTACAACTTAGCACTGCTATCTTACATAGGCTAGAATTAACGAATATGGAGTATAGCTATGCACTAGCAGTGCTAAGTTGAAATCGCAATGCGAATACTTTAAGTTAAATTAATCGCATTGCGATTTCAACTTAGCACTGCTGCTATATTCCATATTCGCTAACTTCGTTAATTCTAGCAAGCTGACCCATTATAAACCCAGCTCTAAGTTGAAATCGCAATGCGATTAATATAACTTGAATTAATCGCATTGCGATTTCAACGTAATTCCTCAAATCCGACAGTACATTTTAGTATATGGAGACGCTCCCATGGTGATGGGGACGCTCCATGAGCACAGAAGTTATGGTTGGCTTGGTAGAATTAGCGAATAGCGAATATGACGAATGTATCTCGCCATATTCCTCAAAACGAAGATAACGAAGTATTCTACATCTTCGCTTTAGCTACCTATTCGCCTCGTCATCGTCAACTCTCGCTATTCGCTAATTCTAGCAATCAAATAGGAAGGTTGACTTACAGACAGCTGTGTTAAATTGCTATGCGATTTTTTTTTTTTTAATACAATAATTATATTACTTGATAAAATTATTATAAGTATTCTATTTATTAAAAAAAAAAAAAATCGCATAGCGAATTTAACACAGCTGTCTCTATAGTCAACCTTCCTATTTGATTGCTAGAATTAGCGAAGTTGACGAATAGGTAGCTAAAACGAAGATGTAGAATACTTCGTTATCTTCGTTTTGAGGAATAGACGAATACATCTCGCCATATTCGCCATCCTCGCTAATTCTAGATATGAAACCAATAGGAAAGTAGCCTTAAGTACAAATCGCAATATGCGATTATTTAAATCGCATGTTAATCGCGATAACTAGAAAAATGACGAATATTCGATTTCGACGAATATGAAACGAATATTCATTCGAATATTCGCGAATTTCGTCGAAATCGAATATGGCACCTGCCGCTCATCACTAATGGTCAGCCATGGGAGTATAATTAAATGACAGGACAAACCGGTTGTTTCCTTTTCTCCTTTTTCCTCCACCTTCTATTCCCTTGGACATCTCCACTTTTTCAGCTTTCTTACCATACAAAAGACTCAAATGTGTATGCTCTCTCCCTACTCTCTCCATATCCTGTATGATTCCCTTTTCAGGATACCCTCTATTCATGAGGCGATTTTTCAACTCCGTAGCTTGTTTCCAATACCCATTATCTGTGCTATTAAGTCGGCGCAGCCTCAAGAACTGGCCATACGGTACAGATTTTTTCACGGAGTATGGATGGTGGCTGTCGTGGCGGAGCAAGGAGTTGGTCGCCGTGGGCTTCCTGAAGCCCTCCGTGACCAAACCGTCGCTCCCAGCCCGGACAGCCACGTCCAAAACTCCAATTGATTACCCCGAACTGCATGGTAAATGTCATACCCATGTCGTTCGAATTCAAAAATGATAGAAATTCTTCACATTGTATTCTTGGGCCTGACCATATCATAAAGATATCGTCCACAAAACGGAAAAAGGCTTTTATGTAGCTCACATACGGATTCCTAGGAGAGAAAACATACCGATCTTCAAGTCTGGCTAAATACAAATTCGCAAATGTGCAAGCTACGGGGGTCCCCATGGCCGTGCCAAGTCTTTGTCTATACCATTGGGCATTAAACATGAATACATTGTTCATCAGGATAAACCGAAGGGAGTCACTCACAAAGTCACAGAAACGGTCACTTTTGCCATTATTCTGTACAATGACGCGGATCGCCTCCACACCCGCATCTTGTGGGATGCGGGTGTAGAGGCTCTCCACGTCAAATGACACCATCTGGTCCCCCTCCTGCCACACCACCGCTTGTAGGGATCGCAAGAAATCACTAGTATCCTTGATATACGCTGGAGCACTGGTCAGCAAAGGACGTAATAACCAGTCCATGTATTTGGATAAAGCTTCAGTGACCGACCCGACCCCCGAGACGATCGGGCGGCCCGGGGGCCGGTCCAGGCACTTATGTATCTTCGGCAGAAAATACCAACATGGGCGGGAGGGGTGAGATGGGACCAGTTGATCGAACATTTTCTTGCTCAGAAAACCCGCCTCGATATATCCATGAACAAGATTACTCAATTGTTGTAATATGTCCGGCGTGGGGTCCCCCGTATCCGCTCATACACTGTTTGATCTTCTAATTGTCTCATGGATTCCTCATAATAGGTCCGTGACATAAGGACCACATTGCCCCCTTGTCCGCTGGTTTCACAACAATATCCTTCTGTTCACGGAGCCAATTCAATGCTTGTAGTTCTTCCTGACTAATGTTTAACTCCTCTCTAGGATACAGAACAGCACGTACATCTCTTAGTACCCGTTGATAGAAAATATCAATGCTGCTTCCAGCCGGACAAGGGAGGCAAAACGTGGACCTAATCCCTCCTCGAAACTGTTCAATTTCTACCACCTCTGGGGTTTGTGTTTCAGAGCAATCCTCACTCAATAATTGCAAACATTCTCTTTCCAATGGGCTCAATTTTGTGTCAATGTTTAGGGCAAAGGGTCTGGCACAACCGGAATATGACCTTCTGGGACATATGGAGTAAGTTGTACATTATTCCTATGCCACTTATTCAATAATAACTTTCTGACTGATTTATATAGGTCAATTTCAAAGGAGACTGGATCAAAGTGTTCCGTTAGGCTGTACCCAAGCCCTCGTTCAAGGACCTGGGTACACCCCAAAGGCAACACTCGTCCTGTTAAATTCACAACCAGTGTCCCATGAGCCTCAATGTCCTCTTGGGCTCTGATGTCTAACTCCTCCAGGACACTTGCTTCCTGACACGATTCGATTTTCTCATTGGTTTTTCGTTTACTCCGCCGGCCTCTCCGGATGCTTCTCCTAAAGGGTCACAACCAATGTTGCCTTCATTTAATTTTGGAGTAACTGAATCATCCGATGCACTCGATTCTGATTCACTGGTCCAAAAGTCGCTTTTGGGGCGTCTGCCCCTTCTCTTTCTTTGGTATTTCTTTCTAGTCACACTGGGGTTCCAGCTGAAAATCCGACCTGACTCATAATCTTCTTTGTCTCTTACAAACTTATCACGTTTCTTCTCTTTGACCTCAGCCTGTATTACCAACAGCTTTTTGTTCAATTTCTTATTAAAAGTTTGAATCTGGGTCTCATTCATTCTCGTGAACAGTTCTCCCCTGGCTTTCTCCAACTCGCCCTGTATGCGTTCATACTCAGCAAGATTTCTCTTCAGAACTAAAGCCAAAACCCGGATAGAAAAGTCCAAATGTAGTTCCTGCCATTCAGACATGAAATCAGGATCCTCATTAAACTGTCCCGGTTCTCTGTAGAATCTTAGGCCCCGGGGACTCTGGTACTTTCATGGTATGATTTTAAAGATCTGACAGTCCAAAATGAACGAACCTCACGTTCCGCTAGTTGTGTGACTTTAAATTCTAGCGATTTAGTGCTCAAATTCTGCAGAGTATCTCGTGTATTGCACTCTATAAAAAGGCGTCTGCCCCCTCTCTGCCATCATACAGGGAAAATGAGGTTTCTTCAGTTGCCATAATGCACAGTTGCTCCACAGAATATGTATATAAACGGGTATTCTCAGGTGCACATCCAGATAAAGTGAAAGTCCATATATGCGCAAAATGAGAGAAATGTTCTGTGGCACTCAGAGATACACCCAGTATGCAGCTGTGGTGTGTATGGACAACTCCCTCACTCCCTATACAAGGATCGCTTCCAATGGTGCTCAGTCCCAAAAGTGAAGACAATGCATAAAGTATATGTAATGAAGAAGGAATAGCCGGGACGGCACTCACCACACGAAACTTGTTTGGGCGATGCGTTCTTTTATTGATAATTCACGGTCTTCCGACAACAAGCTACGGAGTTGAAAGATCGCCTCATGAATAGAGGGTATCCTGAAAAGGGAATCATACAGGATATGGAGAGAGTAGGGGAGAGCATACACATTTGAGTCTTTTGTATGGTAAGAAAGCTGAAAAAGTGGAGATGTCCAAGGGAATAGAAGGTGGAGGAAAAAGGAGAAAAGGAAACAACCGGTTTGTCCTGTCATTTAATTATACTCCCATGGCTGACCATATACGTGCATCGATTTATAAAAACTGGGACATTTTGAAACGGGACACTGATTTGGACATTGTTACTAGCTCCAGACCCATAATTGCATTCCGCAGGAGTCCAACCTTGAGAAATAAATTGGTATCCAGCATATCCTAACCTGACACCTCTGGTAACTGGTTAACCCGTAATATCCCGACAGGCAATTTCAAATGTGGGAGTTGTTCCATGTGCAGGTATAACAATCAAAGGAGAATGGTCTGCATCTCTGGGGTCACCCACAGGGTGAATTGTTTTATCAATTGTAAAAGTACGTTCGTAGTGTACGCCTTGTTTTGCGAATGCGGACGTTTTATATTGGTAAAACAATACGATGTCTCTTTGAGAGAATTAGAGAACATGTAAATTCTATCAGCTCTGGCAAGGGTTGCCCCAGAGTTATTGACCATTTCCGCACAGCACATGGGGGTAGTTTAAAAACTTTATCCTTTTGTGGGTTAGAAGTGGTTAAACTCCCACGCAGAGGAGGCGATAGACATCGCCTCCTATTACAACGGGAGGCACGCTGGATACTGCGTACTCACGCTACAGGTGATCTGGGTCTAAACGATAAAATAGATCTGAACATGTTCCTGTAAATTGTATATTTGTGCAGAGTTGTGTTTGTGTGTCTCTATTAATGTGTATGTCCGCTTGTATGTTTTTACCTCTATACGGTGGGGCAGCGCCTGTGGATCTCAGCAATACGCAGACCTGTCTACATAAGGAGGAGGAGTGTAGTACGCCTCCTACGTCAGTGCCTGAGGAAGCGCATTTGCGTGAAACGGCCGTCGCCTGCTGCGGACGTCCACGCCAAGGCTGTCTGCCCCGCTGCCGAAGTTTAGGTCGGAAGACCGTGAATTATCAATAAAAGAACGCATCGCCCAAACAAGTTTCGTGTGGTGAGTGCCGTCCCGGCTATTCCTTCTTCATTACATATACTTTATGCATTGTCTTCACTTTTGGGACTGAGCACCATTGGAAGCGATCCTTGTATAGGGAGTGAGGGAGTTGTCCATACACACCACAGCTGCATACTGGGTGTATCTCTGAGTGCCACAGAACATTTCTCTAATTTTGCGCATAACAACATGCACCTCTTGACTTTGACCCATTCTTGTTGGTTGTATTCTTCTTGTTTGAGCTGTCTAAATATAAAGTATCATCTTGTTGGGGGGGGGGGGGGTTGGGGGACACTGGTTACACATTCCATCAGTACAGTACATTTACTTCTAATGGTGGCATGTTTTTGTGATTGGACATGATTGTTAAATTTCCATGGTGAAAATAAATTTCAAATTACATTCAATAAACATTTTTAATCGTGAATATGAATAGTTTTTCTTAGTTGGTCAAGATGAAGTTAGAAAACTAGAACCACCAATGGTTCTTGTTTGATGCATTAAGTACCTACAAATACTTTTTCCCAATGTCAGGAAGTCTTTTGGCATGTTGGATGACGATATGCTAGGGGTTTTACCATTTTCTACTGCTATAAAACTATGTGCAAAATAGATTTACCCTTGCACCAGAAACTATTTTCTTATTAAAAATGATTTCATAATAGTAACAAGGCAAATCCATAGTCTATATGGTTTCATTTTATGTTACCATAGGCATTCCATTCCGTATTTGCGAGGTAGCACACCTACTGCAATGCAGGTATTAAAATATTTCAACTTATATTTTTACAGATTAATATCAGATGCACTGTAATATCAGAGGCACCTGGAGATATACAGTAATATGGGCCAAGAGGATTTACTGTATGCAATTTTGGATAACTTTCAGAATCTATTCTGATCTAAAGTTCCCCCTTCTGACTCTTGAATTAAACTCTATTGCCATCCTGAGGCAACTGGAGAAGGAGGACAGAATGTGGCAGCTGGCGTTGGCCAACACAGAGGGGCAATTACTCAGGAGGTACTTTTGCTGCTGGGCAAGTATATTGTACTGCACTGTAGTATTTGGCTCTGCTGGGATGGTATCATGTCCCACAGTATGGTAATGCTGGCCCTGTCTACTTATGTTGGCCATGATTTCTATCATTTTGGACCTACATACAAAATTGTGACAACTTTTTTCCAGGACCACTTTAAGCTCCTAGTTTGCTCCTGGCTGGCAATCACCACAATAAAGATCTTGAAAATACAGAAAACAAATGTATATTAGAGATCTAATTAACATTTGCACACATAATGCCAATTTACATATAACTCGAAAATCCATTAAAAGTTTATGAAAACTTCTTCAGCATTACATCTGGCAAAAGGTAAAGTAATTTGACATCTACATTCAGAAACACCAAATACACTCACTTGGTGCATCTTCTGCTGAGACAAATCTATGTATGCCTTTAGGCCAAAATGCTTCCACAGTACAAGAACATGCAATGTGATTACGCATCAAAACGCTAGCACATTTATTCTCCTTCGGATGCATTTGTTCAATTACATCCTTCAGAAACATGATAATATCTTAAACTACACATTCAAACTAAGCTGAAGTTTGGACAAGTGTACACAAAATTACTTATAAAAGTTATAAAGCTCAAAATATTTTTAAATCAAAAACCAAAATACAGTAAATTTTCTAAGTGCAGTAAAATGATAATCTACTATCTGAATGTCAGAAACTGATTATGTTTCTCAAGTAAACATCTTAGGTGTATGTAAACCTATACATAATCTTATTTTTCATTGCCAGGTTATTAAACAAAATCTTATTATACCGAGTAAACATGCAAAGCAAGTATTACTTTAAGGCTATACGCATGATTTCACAAAATGATTTATTGTACATCATATAACATTATTTGGTTAACTAAGCCAGCATAGGCCATAACTAATTTATCAAAAGGCTACAGGCTAATGCAAATGTTTTCTGCACCCTTTGGCTTGAGAAGGTAGTGGTTTTGTAAACAGCTTGCAGGGTTCAAATTTATTTTTAACCGAGCGATAAAATAGGAATAGATAAAATAAATTCATAAAAGTATGTTGTAGAGAAAAAAAGATACATAAAAAGTATGTTGTAGACAGTATCAGTAACATTGATAAATATTTTTCAGGATAAGGACTTCATATAGCTTGTACTGGTACTATGCTTTCCATTACAGTTGGAAGAAATAAACATATGTATATTGGCCAGATGTATGCCTGAAAAGGACATTCTGCCCATACTGGTATATAAATTGGATTAGAGTTGAACAAAACTTGATTCGCTGAACTTCGACAAGAAATGTGATTAGTTATAAATAGGGTTGAGCGAACTGTAAAGTTCGGGTTCGTACCGAACTTTAGGGTTTTTGTTACCTGGAGCCGAACCCGGACATTTCAGTAAACATTCCGGTTAAAGCTCGGTGTTTGGCGACTCCTTGGTGCTTTTTAAATGCCTGCAGGGCAGCCCATCAACAAGGTTTTACTAATCTGCCCTTAGAAGTTATCACAGCCATGCCAACTAATGGCATGGCTGTGATTGGCAAAGAGCAGCATGTGACCAAGCCTCTATATAGGCTTGAGTCACATAGTGCCGCATGTCACTCTGCTCTTCTCAATGTAGGGATAGGATGCTGCTGTGAGGAAGAGATTAGGAAGAATTCTGTTGAACTTGGTGGTGTTCAATCTTCAAACTACAGTGATTATTTAGGGTGCTATGCTACAATTTTGTACCCAGCCCTGAGCCCAGTGACACTGAAAAACAACTTTTAATCCATCTGCTAGTTCGGTGGGCGTCGGAGGCCATTTCTGCAAGTGCACTTGCAACTGCATGTGAACTGCATGTGTGCCAGGGACATTACTTTAATTCTGTTCTGGTAGCTCAGTGGAGGACAAATTCCTTTTTGGCCAGTCAAGTTCCCCTGCAGCCTGCAGTGCATACCAGGCAGTGAAAATTATTCAATTCCATTAGTCGGCCATATATTTTTGTGACTTAAAGCATTTTTTTATCTGTCAGCAAAAGGCAGTGCATATCCGATAGTCCAATAAGACCGTTAAATACTGCATTTACCCTGGTGATATAAAAAAGCACACATTTTTTGCTAGATAGTAAATTTACGGGCTATGCTGTATTTCTGACAGTCCAATTAACCACCTCAGCCCCTAGCTTAAACACCCTTAATGACCAGACCACTTTTTACAATTCTGTACTACACTACTTTCAAGGTTTATTGCTCGGTCATACAACTTACCACCCAAATGAATTTTACCTCCTTTTCTTCTCACTAACAGATCTTTTATTTGGTGGTATTTAATTGTTGATGACATTTTTACTTTTTTGATATTAATAAAAAATTATTGGATCAGCTTAAAAGATATCTAATTAAGCTGATCCAATAAAAGTTACATTTTAGTGGTGCTTTCTGTGATTCCTTTCTAATTTTCATCACTATACTAAATATACCAACTGACGGTTGACTAGTCAGTACTGTGCTTTTATTAATAAAAATTACCAACATTTTTGCAAAAATTTTTTTCGTTTTCTGTTGTAAATTAAAAAAAAAAACTACATTTTCTATATAAAATGTTCTCTAAATTTATTGTTCTACATGTCTTAGATAAAAAAAAATGCAATAAGTGTATATTTATTGGTTTGGGTAAAAGTTATAGCGTTTACAAACTATGGTGCAAAAAAGTGAATTTCCGCATTTTGAAGCAGCTATGACTTTATGAGCACCCGTCATGTTTCTTCGGGTGCTAGAATGTCAGGATAGTATAAATACCCCCCAAATGACACCATTTTAGAAAGAAGACACCCCAAAGTATTCGCGGAGGGGCATGGTGAGTTCATGTATGATTTCATTTTTTTTCACAAGTTAGCGGAAAATGAAACTTTCTGAGGAAAAAAATAATAATAAAGTTTCCATTTCTGCTAACTTCTGGCAAAAAAAAATAAAAAAATCTCCCACGGACTTACTATGCCCCTCAGTAAATACCTTGGGGTGTCTACTTTCCGAAATGGGGTGATTTGTGGGGTGTGTTTACTGGTCTGGCATTTTGGGCGGGGCTAAATTGTGAGCAACCCAGTAAAGCCTAAAGGTACTAGTTGGACTTTACGCCCCCTTACGCACCTAGGCTGCAAAAAAGTGGCACACATATGGTATCGCCGTACTCAAAAGAAGTAGGGCAATGTGTTTTGGGGTGTATTTTTACATATACCCATGTTGGGTGAGAGAAATATCTCTGTAAACTGACAACTTTGTATTAAAAAAAAATGTAAAAAGTTGTCATTTACAGAGATATTTCTCACACCCAGCATGGGTATATGTAAAAATACACCCCAAAACACATTTCCCTACTTCTCCTGAGTACGGCGTTACCACATGAGTGACACTTTTTTGCAGCCAAGATGCGCAAATGGGCCCAAATTCCAATTAGTACCTTTAGGATTTCACAGGGCATTTTTACGCATTTGGATTCCAAACGACTTCTCACTCTTTAGGGGCCCCTAAAATGCCAGGGCAGTATAAATACCCCACAAATGACCCCATTTTAGAAAGACGACACCCCAAGGTATTCCGTGAGGGGTATGGTGAGTTCAGGTAAAATTTTATTTTTTGTCACAAGTTAGTGGAATATGAGACTTTCTAAGAAAAAAAGTAAAAAAACAATTTCCGCTAACTTGTGCAAAAAAAAGAAAATATTCTATGAACTCGCCATGCCCCTCACGGAATACCCTCAGGTGTCTTCTTTCTAAAATGGGGTCACTTGTGAGGTATTCATATTGCCCTGGCATTTTAGGGGCCCCTGAAGTCGTTTGGAATCCAAATGTGTAAAAATGCCCTGTGAAATCTTAAAGGTACTCATTGATCTGGGCCCTTTGAGCATCTTGGCTGCGAAAAAGTTTCACTCATGTGGTATCACCGTAGTCAGGAGAAGTAGGGCAATGTGTTTTGGGGTGTATTTTTACATATACCCATGCTTGGTGTAAGAAATAGCTCTGTAAATGACAGGTTTTTGAAAATTTTACACAAAGTTGTCAATTTACAGAGATATTTCTCTCACCCAGCACGGGTATATGTAAAATACACCCCAAAACACATTGCCCTACTTCTCCTGAGTACCGCGATACCACATGTGTGACACTTTTTGCAGCCAAGATGCGCAAAGGGCCCAAATTTCAATGAGTACCTTTAGGAGGGCATTTTTACGCATTTGGATTCAAGACTTCTCACACTTTAGGGCATCTAAAATGCAAGGGCTGTATAAATACCCCACATGTGACCCTATTTTGGAAATAAGACAGCTCAAGGTATTCCGTGAGGGGCATGGCGAGTTCATAGAAGATTTTTATTTTGGCACAAGTTAGCGGAAATTTACATTTTTTTCCTCACAAAGTCTCCCTTTCTGCTAACTTGTGACAAAAGTTCAATTTTTCATGGACTCAATATGCCCCTCAGCGAATACCTTAGGTGTCTTCTTTCCGAAATGGGGTCACATGTGGGGTGCGTTACTGTTCTGGCATTTTGGGCGGGCTAAATTGTGAGCAACCCTGTAAAGCCTAAAAGGTACTCGTTGGACTTTACGCATCTAGGCTGCAAAAAGTGTCACACATGTGGTATCGCCGTACTCAGAAGAAGTAGGGCAATGTGTTTTGGGGTGTATTTTACATATACCCATGCTGGGTGAGAGAAATATATCTGTAAATTGACAACTTTGTATAAAAAATTTAAAAAGTCAGTCATTTACAGAAATATTTCTCACACCCAGCATGGGTACATGTAAAAATACACCCTAAAACACATTTCCTACTTCTACAGAGCACAGCGATACCACATGAGTGACACTTTTTGCAGCCAAGATGTGCAAATGGGACCTCATTAGGATTTCACAGGGCATTTTACGCATTTAGTTTCCAAACGACTTCACGCATTAGGGACCCCTAAAATGCCAGGGCAGTAGAATACCTCACAGTATCCCATTTTAGAAGAAGACACCCTAAGGTATTCCGTGAGGGTATGGGGAGTTCATGTAAAATTTTATTTTTTGTCACAAGTTAGTGGAATATGAGACTTTATAAGAAAAAAAAATATCAATTTCCGCTAACTTGTGCCAAAAAAAAAAAATTCTTATATGAACTCGCCATGCCCCTTACCTACCCTGGGGTGTCTTCTTTCTAAAATGGTGTCACTTGTGGGATATTTATACTTCCCTGGTATTTGAGGGTCTCCGCAATCATTACATGCATGGCCAGCATTAGGAGTTTCTGCTATTCTTCGTATATTGAGCATACGGGTAAGCAGATTTTTTTTTCCCGTTCAGCCTCTGGGCTGAAAAAAAAATGAATGGCACAGATTTCTTAATTCGCATCGATCAATGTGGATGAAAAAATCTCTGCCAATAAATGAGCAAAAAAAAAAAAAAGAGTGGAAAGGACATAGGAGTGCTTGCGAAGTAAGGCCCCATTCACACGTCCGCAAAAATGTCCGCATCCCATTCCGCAATTCTGTGGAATAGATGCGGACCCATTCAGTGTGAATGGGGCCGGTGGTAATGCGGAGAGCACACTATGTGCTCTCCGCATCAGCATTTGCTGAGCTGCGGCCGCGAACTTCCGGGTTTTGGCCCCGAAAAACCCGGCCGCAGAGCCCTGACCTCTGAATGAGCCTTACAAGGGGTTGATTAGTGACAGGGGGGATGACAGGGGGTGATCAGGGGGATGACATGGGCTGATCAGGGGTTAAATCAGTGACGGGCGGGGTGTGGTGATTGGTGCACTAGTATCCTCTGGTGGTCCCAAGCAAAGGGACCACCAGAGGAGCAGGTAGCAGGCATATCAGACGCTGTTTACAAAACAGTGTCTGATATGCAATTCAGATGCCCTATTTTTAACAACTACAGCCTTCCAGCGCATGATCAGCGCTGGCAGGCTGTAGTTAAAGTTCCTGTCGTCAGCGATCCTGTGAGCACGCGCATGCTCACAGGTAATCTTGCCTCGCGAGATGATGCGCCGATGCGCCAACAAGGAACATCCCGGCCGCCAGCAGGACGCATCCCTGCGTTAGGCGGTCGGGATGTGGTTAAACTGTTACATACTGCAGTTACATTGCTGCTATAAAGCAATTTTTTTGGTGCTAGATAGCAAATTTGCATGCTACGCTGCATTTATGACAGTCCAATAAAACCGTAACATACTGAATTTACATTGGTGCTATAACAAAAACACACATTTTGTGCTAGATAGGTGACAGGGAGGCAAATTTCTAAAAATCGTTTGTTACATTATTGGGTGACATTAACCCAGTTTTGCCATATACAAACCTCTGCTCTGCATAGGCGACAGGGACGTAAATTAGTAAAAATCCTCTGTTCCATTTGTGGGTGACATTAACCCAGTTTAGCCGGTGAAAAACCCCTGCTCTGAATTACTGACAATGAACTAAATTTAGTAAAACGTCTGTTACTTCAGTGGGTGACCACAAAAATGAGAAAAGCATCAAATAAAGGAAGTGGCCCTGGTCGTGGTGCTGCTGGTGTTGGTGGAGCTCCTGTTGCAGGGAGAGGACGTGGTCGATCTGTGCCAGCTACATGCCTAAATAAAAACATCTTCCTCAGGTGCGCCTAGACGAAAGAGCCTTCAGCGTTATTTAGTAGGCCCGAATGCCGCTCTATGAATGGTGAGGCCAGAACAAGTAGATTCGCTAGTAGATTGGGTGGCTGACAGTGCCTCCAGTACCTTTACATTGTCTCCCATCCGATCAACTGCTGAAAGCTCAGAATTGGCACCTGCAGGCCATGGGCATCCATCTAGCACCTTACCCTCTTGCAAATTAGCCAAGCAGTCTGAGCCCCAAGTCATGCAGCAATCTCTTATTCTTTTGAGGACTCTGCTGGCAAGGTTTCCAGGAGCCATCCACCTAGCCCTGCCCCAGAAGTGGAGGAGATTGAGTGCACCGATGCCTCAACCATTTATGTTTCAGGATGTGGACATGGGAGGACCACCGCAGCACGCCTCAGATGATGACAAAACACAGGTGCCAACTGCTGAGGCTTTCTGCAGTGTGCAAACTGACAAGGAGGGCAGGGGTAAAGACTGGGTGGAAGATGATGTGGAGGACGATGATGTGCTAGACCCCATATGGAATCAAGATCATGTGAGTGACCTGTGCAGTTCGGAGAGATGCGGTGGTCACACAGAGCCAACAGCACAGCAAAAGAGGGAGCAGGGTGCAAAAGCAGAGCGGCTGTCCCTAGACAGTACGCCTGGCGTGGCAGTGCAGACGACAAGACACGATTGGTTTGCACGCTGTGCAATCAGAGCCTGAAGGAAGGCATAAACGTTCTAAACATGAGCACAACTTGCATGACCAGGCATCTAAGTGCAAAGCACGAGCTGCAGTGGAGGAAACACCTCCAAAACCAAGAAAGGTCTCAATCTCCTCCTGCTCCTCTTCTGCTGCAGTCTCGGCCTCTTCCTCCACCTCTGGAGTGACCGGCCACCCTGCAGAGGATGTGGCAGCAACACCACGACGTCTGTCACCTTCAACAAGCAGCACCACAATGTCCCATGGAAGCTTCAGCTTCCATCTTCCAAACAATGGAAAGAGGAAGTACCTCCCTACTCACCCATGATCCCTGGCCCTGAATGCCAGCATTTCAAAATGCCTGGCCTTTAAAATGCTGTCATTCCGTCTGGTAGAGACGGAGAGTTTTAAAACCTTACGGCGTTGGCTGTACCACAGTATGTCGTTCCCAACCGCCACTACTTTTGCAGGCGAGCCATCCCTTACCTGCACAAACAAGTGGGGACAAAAATCAGGTGTGCACTGCACAACGTCATCTGTAGCAAGATCCACATAACTACCGATATGTGGACCAGTAAGCACAGGCAGGAACGTTATATCTCCCTAACAGCATACTGGTTAAATGCAGTGGGCCTGAGGCAGATGGCTGTTTGGCACATAACCTTCCGCCACCGAGGATTGCAGTGCATTTCTCTTTGCCCCTGTTGCCTCCTCCTACTCCTCTAACACCTCCTCATCCGCTCAGCGTAACACCTTCACCACCAACTTCAGCACAGCCAGGGAAAACGACAGCAGGTAGTTTTGAAACTCATCTGTTTGGAGGACAAACCCCACACCACTCAGGAGCAGTGCACGGGCAACAACAAACCGATGAGTGGTTGGTGCCACTGAGCCTCAAGCCCTGCCTGGTGGTGTGTGATAATGGGTGAAATCTCGTAGCAGCTCTGGGACTAGCCGGTTTGACGCACATCCCTTGCCTGGCGCATTTGCTGAATTTGGTGGTGCAGAAATTCCTGAAAAACTACCCCAATATGTCAGAGCTGCTGCAGAAAGTGTGGGCCATCTGTGCGTGCTTTCAGTGTTCTCACACTGCTGCTGCTCGCCTGTCTGCACTGCAGCGTAACTCGGCCTTCCCGCTACCGCTTATGCGACGTGCCCACAAGGTGGAACTCCACCTTGCGTATGCTGGAGAGACTGTGCAAACAGCAGCAGCTGATAGTGGAGTTTCAGCTGCAGCACGCACGGGTGAGTAGCTGTTTGTTATAATCACTCCGTGCACTGGACCCTTGATCTGGATATGTTACATTCCAAGGCGACGCTTATACTTTAATAGAGTACCTGTGTTGAAGTTCCAACTCGGGGCTGAGTCTCTCTGAGTGGTCACTAGAGCGGTGCAGTTAGGATAAGTCTTCTATTTCAACTTCCGATGCGCGCAGTTCCTGCCTCTAACTCGGGCGTGCGGGGGAAACGCTCGTTGGTAACGTTGGCAATGTGTAGCTTCATGTGACGTCACACCTCTGTATGGAAGCCTGCTCCTGTCAAGGTACCTCCGACGCGTTTCAGAATACACGGATTACTTCCTGAGGGATTCGCCTTGAAATGTAACATATCCAGATCAAGGGGCCAGTGCATGGAGTGATTATAACAAATAGCTACTGTGTGGTTAAGGATTTATATTGCCTACAAGTGTGACTATCCTTTATGGTGACACATTCCAGCACTTATTTTTTGTTTTATTTTTTTATATGCCCCAATATTTTGGTGGCTACCCCAAAAAAATAATATATATATATATATATATATATATATATATATATATATATATATATATAATATATATATATATAATAATAATAATAATAATAATAATAATAATAATACTGTGTTGGCTACCTTCTCCACCTCCACTTCCATCTACACCGCCAGGGTCACCGCCTCCTCAACCTCCTACACCACATTCACCTCATCCTCCTAATTCAAGATTGTCATTTTAAAAATTTTATTTATTTTATTTTAAGTTATTTCCTATCCACATTTGTTTGCAGAGCCCTTGTCAGGCTCTTAAGCAAATTTTGCTGCATTTTGCAGCCCTCTAGCCCTTTCCATTACATTTTTAGAGCCATTTTAGTGCCCCAAAGTTCTGGTCCCCATTGACTTCAATGGGGTTTAGGTTCAAGTTCGGGTCCCGAACTCGAACTTTGCGACGAGTTCGGCCGAACTTGGCGAATCGAAACTTCCAGGTGTCCGCTCAACTCTAGTTATAAATTAATTTGTCACCAATCATGATACATCAGGTAGTGTCCATTCTATCTAATCATATTCACCCCAATTGGTGGTCCAATCTCAATTTATTGCCATTCACATTACCGTGCAGTGCACCAAGATTCATATCTAATCCCTTCTGTTAAACAAAAAGAAAAGAATTCAGCACTCTTCAGTAAAGCCAAAACCTGTCCGCTCTCCTGCAGGAGCCGTGTCCAAATGGCTCCTTAGTGGAACAAAATAAAGAAATTGAGGCAGTACCAATAAAGTAGTGGAGATTGTATTTTTTTTTTTAACCACTTGAAGACCACAGGTTTATACCCCCTAGTGACCAGGCCCTTTTTACAAATCCGCACTACACTACTTTCACCGTTTATTGCTCGGTCATACAACTTACCACCCAAATTAATTTTACCTCCTTTTCTTCTCACTAATAGAGCTTTCATTTGGTGGTATTTCATTGTTGCTGACATTTTTAAAAACTACATTTCTATATAAATTTTTCGCAAAATTTATTGTTCTACATGTCTTTGATAAAAAAATCCAATAAGTGTATATTTATTGGTTTGGGTAAAAGTTATAGTGTTTACAAACTATGGTGCAAAAAGTGAATTTCCGCATTTTGAAGCAGCTCTGACTTTCTGAGCACCTGTCATGTTTCTTCAGGTGCTAGAATGCCAGGATAATATAAATACCCCCAAATCACACCATTTTAGAAAGAAGACACCCCAAAGTATTTGCGGAGGGGCATGGTGAGTTCATGTATCATTTCATTAACTACTTGGGAACATGCAACTTCTGGGTCTCCAAATTGGGCACATGGCCTGAGCTTGCCCTTTACCCCTTGGAGGTGCTGGCCTGCCCTGCAGCCAGTGTATTGTCTGAACGTGTGTTTAGCATGACTGGAGGTGGTTATCACAGGTTAAATTCCCCAATATTTTTAAAAATAAAATTCAAAACCAAAAGCAGTGTACACTACCTCCTCTTCCACCTACAACGCTACATCCACCGCCTCCTCAACCTCCTACTCGATATGGACCTCGTCCTCCTAGATCAAGATTATTATTTTTTATTTTTACCTATTTTATGTTATTTAAAGTCATTTCCTATCCACATTTGTTTGCATATCACTTGCCATGCTCTTAACATTTTGCTGGCATTTGCAGCCCTCTAGACTTTTCCATGACATTTTTACAGCCATTTTAGTGCTCAAAAGTTCAAGTCCCGATTTACTTCAATGGGGTTCGGGGTCATGTCGGGTCAAGTTCGGGTCCCGAACTCAAATTTTTTCCAAGCTCGGCCGAATCCGTGGAACCTGAACATCTAAAGAGTTGAGCGAACAACTGGATATAAGGGATCAAGAGGTTCGGCCAGACTTCCGAAAATGAACTTCATCCCGAACTCAAACCCCATTGAAGTGAATGGAGACCCGAACTTTTGGGCACTAAAAAGGCTGTAAAATAGTCCAGGAAAGGGCTAGAGGGCTGCAAAAGGCAGCAACATGTAGGTAAATCCCCTGAAAACAAATGTGGATAGGGAAATTAATTAAAATAAAATAAATAAAAATTAAGCAATATCGATTGGAGAGAGGTCCCATAGCAGAGAATCAGGCTTCAAGTCACCCACCAATGGAGAAGGCCACTTTTAGATAATTAGGCCCCTGGCATCCAGACGGAGGAGAGAGGTCGCATAGCAGAGAATCTCGCTTCATGTCACCCACCACTGGAACAGACCACTTTCACATAATTAGGCCCCTGGCACCTAGACGGAGGAGAGGTTCATTCTACTTTTGGTTGAACTGCAATAGAATGGTAAAAATAAAATAAAAAAGGGGATTCAATAAAGAAGTGCCCCAGAGTACAAGAATATATGGTTGAGGTGAGGCAGTTATAAATGTCTATTCTGCACAAGAGATGGACAGGTCCTGTGGGATCCATGCCTGGTTCATTTTTATGAATGTCAGCTTGTCCACGTTGGCTGTGGACAGGCGGCTGCGTTTGTCAGTAATGACGCCCCTGCTGTACTGAATACACTTTCAGACAAAACGCTGGCCGCAGGGCTGGCCAGCACCTCCAAGGCATAAAAGGCTAGCTCTGGCCACGTGGAAAATTTGGAGACCCAGAAGTTGAATGGGGCCGAACCATCAGTCAGTACGTGGAGGTGTGTGCAAACGTACTGTTCAACCATGTTAGTGAAATGCTGCCTCCTGCTAATACATTCCGTATCAGGTGGTGGTGCAGTTAGCTGTGGCGTGGAGACCAAACTTCTCCACATTTCTGCCATGCTAATCCTGCCCTCAGAGGAGCTGGCCGTGACATAACTGCGTTGGCGACCTCTTGCTCCTCCTCTGCCTTCGCCTTGGGCTTCCACCTGTTCCCCTGTGACATTTGGGAATGCTCTCAGGAGCGCGTCTACCAGCTCGCGCTTGTAATCATGCATCTTCCTATCACGCTCCAGTGCAGGAAGTAAGGTGGGCAACTCTGCTGTCGTTGTGCAGGCACTGCAGCATGTATTCGCTCATGTGTGCCAGGCTGCCCAGAGGTAAGGACAAGCTGTCCTTTGTGGGAGGCGCATCGTCATTGTCCTCCATATCCCCCAGCCACGCACCAGTGATGGGCCTGAGCTGTGTTTCTCCAGCATGTGCAAGGCGGAGTTCCACCTGGTGGGCACGTCGCATATGAGGCAGTGAGCGGGAAGGCCGAGGTTACGCTGTAGCGCAGACAGGCGAGCAGCGGCAGAATGTGAACGCGGAAGCGCGCACAGACGGCCCGCACTTTATGCAGCAGCTCTGACATGTCGGAGTAGTTGTGAATGAACTTCTGCACCACCAAATTCAGCACATGCGCCAGGCAAGCGATGTGCATCCAACCGGCTATTCCCAGAGCTGAGACGAGATTTCGCCTATTATCGCACACCACCAGGCCAGGCTTGAGGCCCACCGGCAGCAACCACTCGTCGGTCTGTTGTTCAATACCCCACCACAAATCATGCGCGGTGTGAAGCCTGTCCCCCAAACATATGAGTTTCAGAACGGCCTGCAGAAGTATACCCTGGGCTGTGCTGAAGTTGGTGGTGAAGGCGTGTCGCTGACTGGATGAGCAGGTGGAAACAGAGGAGGAGGAAGCCGAGTAGAAGGAGGAGGCTACAGGAGGCAAAGAATGATGCCCTGCGATCCTTGGCGGCGGAAGGACGTGCGCCAAAGAACTCTCCGTCTGAGGCCCAGCCGCCACTACATTTACCCAGTGTGCAGTTAGGGAGATATAGCGTCCCTGGCCATGCTTACTGGTCCACGTATCTGTGGTTAGGAGAACCTTGCCACAGATGGCGTTGCGCAGTGCACACTTGATTTTATCAGACACTTGGTTGTGCATGGAAGGCACGGCTCTCTTGGAGAAGTAGTGGCGGTTGGGAACTACATACTGTGGGACTACCGTCGCCATCAGCTGTTTGAAGCTTTCTGTGTCCACCAGCCTGAATACTGGCCTTTGAAATGCTGTCAGTTTAGAAATGCTGGCATTCAGGCCCAGGGCTCGAGGGTGGCTAAGTGGAAATTTAAGCTTTCTCTCCAAAGGTTTGTGAGATGGAGACCTGAATGCTGCCGTGCGACATGGTGGAAGTGCTAGGTGACGCAGGTAGTGGTGTCTGTGGCACATCCTTTGTTTGGTGGGCAGCAGGTGCCAACATTCCTCCCGAGGCGGAGGAAGAGGCCGAGGCAGCAGCAGAAGAGGGAGCAGGGGCAGCCTGAGTGAGTTCCTTGTTTTTAAGGTGTTTACTCCACTGCAGTTCATGCTTTGCATGTAGATGCCTGGTCATGCAGGTTGTGCTAAGGTTCAGAACGTTAATGCCTCGCTTCAGGCTCTGATGGCACAGCGTGCAAACCACTCGGGTCTTGTCGTCAGCACATTGTTTAAAGAAGTGCCATGCCAGGGAACTCATTGAAGCTGCCTTTGGGGTGCTCGGGCCCTGGTGGCCAGTAGCAGGCAAACTCTCTTGGCGGCGGCTGTTCAACTTTTGCCCCCTGCTCCCTCTTTTGCTACGCTGTTGGCTTGGTCTCACCATTGCCTCTTCCTCTAAACTATGAAAGTCAGTGGCACGACCTTCATTCCATGTGGGGTCTAGGACCTCATCGTCCCCTGTATCGTCTTCCACACAGTCTTCCTCCCCGACCTCCTGTTCGGTCTGCACACTGCAAAAAACTCAGCAGTTGGCACCTGTGTTTCATCATCATTAGAGACGTGCAGACTCTGATGAGGTGGTATTCTCATGTACTCATCATCAGGAAACATAAGTGGTTGTGTATCAGTGCATTCTATGTCTTCCACCACTGGGGAAGGGCTAGGTGGATTACCTTGGGAAACCTTGCCAGCAGAGTCTTCAAACAGCATAAGAGACTACTGCATAACTTCAGGCTCATACAGTTTCCCTGCAATGCATGGGGGTGATGTGACAGACTGATGGGCTTGGTTTTCAGATGCCACCTGAAAAAATCTATCCTTTGCCAGACAGCAGACAGTATTACACTTGGCTAGCCACAGCTGGAACACCAAATTTAGGGGATTTTTGGCAATTGAATTTAACCCCTCAAGAAAATATAGAAATTTCTATCCTGAGTTTTTAGGGGCGACAATAGGCACAGCCAAGCCCCTGATGTAGGATATAGCAAAAAAACTAGTATTGATGGATTGATGGACTTGGTGGCAGCTTGTTCTGGTGCACCACAAGTCACAAAATGCCGCGAATCACCCCATAAAAAAAGTGACAGAAAAACGCTCTGTGCAGCCTAAAAACAACTGAGCAATTAACTAGCAGAAGTTGAATGTTTCACAGCTGTAGTTCGATCACTTCATTAGGTGTTTTTGCTGAGTTTTCCCTGCCTAATCTCGCCCTCACAGCAGCTGTGCCCTATCCCTACACTTATCAGAGCAGAGTGATATGCGGCGCTACGTGACTCCAGCTTAAATAGAGGCTGGGTCACATGCTGCACTTGGCAAATCACAGACATGCCATTAGTAGGCATGGCTGTGATGGATTCTTAGGGCAAGAAGTAAACGCTAGCTTATTGGCTGCTGTGCAGCCCTTCAGAAAACGGGAAGAAATTGCCGAACCCGGACCCGAACGTTTTTGAAAATGTTCGGGTCCGTGTCCTAAACAACCCCATAATTCGGTACAAACTCGAGCTATCCAGTTCAGGTTCACTCCTCCCTAGTTATAACCTTTGGAAAATGTTAGATTTGAAAAACATTTTTTAGAGATGTGCAAATCTATTTGGTTCAATTCAAATTCGACATTAATTTTCCAAAAACTCAGCTTAAGTCTTAATCTCAATTTTTGGCAGTTCAATTGAGGATTTTTTTTTGTTTTGTTTTTTAAAACACATCAACTATTTTTCAGTTCAGAAGAAAGAAAATATGGAAGGAGGAGGATTTTATGACCCTTGGAGCTCTGTGTGCTTACAAACCAGCATGCATTTGCCATAAATAAATGAATATTTGTGAACTAAAATAAATAAATAATCCAAGGTTGCAGTGTGATTTTAGCCTGGGTGTAACCACGTGATGAGGTTTTCACATGGCTGTGCTGCAGTCACGTACTTCCTGGCTGTACAAGCCCCAAAAGGATCTAAATAAACAAATTAGGACCTCATTATTTAGTCAGTCTGTATTATTAATAGCCACATTGTATGTGGCCTCTAACAGCAGCAAGGACATTAAGGCTGGTTTCAGATGAGCGAGTGTCACACTCCGTACTCACAGCACAGCTCCGTCCTGAGCTTCCAGCACTACCGCGGTCACATAGCATTATAGTTATTTATGATGCTATGCAACCCTACAGTTCTGGAATGTATTGGATAACACAGACATCATTATGTCAGTGTTATCCAGTACATTCCAGACCTCTAATGGGTTACATAGCATCATAAATCAATATAATGCTATGCTTCCCGATAGTGTTGGAAGTTCTGGATCGGTGCTGCGCTGTGAGTCCGGAGCGTGACATTCACTTATCTAAAAGGGGCCCAACAATGCAGAACACCTAAATAGTGTGGTCCTAATTAGTTAAATTAGAGACCACAGCAGCTCATACAGCTGTAAAATACTAGATCGCAGCATGGCCATATAACAACTGTAACAAAGCAATAGCTGATCTTAGGGAGACCAGCTACAAAATACCGTGGAGCCTCACTTAAGAGTCTCAAACACAGCAATCCAAAGTGCAAAGCTCCCTGGGAAACATAAATGCAAAGATTGTGGAGCCCCAGTTATGGGTCTACAACACAGTGAAAGCCAGATATCCCTCAAAGGAAGGAAAACAAGCAAAGGGGTGTCTCCATTACAGAGATCACCAAAACCACCATATTAAGTGGCCCCTATGTCAAAATCCCGCTCTTTACAAGCTTTAAGGATGTGACGGGGAAGACCTAAGCAAGTTATCCATCCACAGACAGCTGTTTCGGGTGTTGCCCCTCATCAGTGTGGGAGTAGGATTCTGGCTAACCGGGAGCGATGCTTTGGTGACTACTCAAACAAAGCAATAGCTGATCTTAGGGAGACCAGCTACAAAATACCGTGGAGCCTCACTTAAGAGTCTCAAACACAGCAATCCAAAGTGCAAAGCTCCCTGGGAAACATAAAATGCAAAGATTGTGGAGCCCCAGTTATGGGTCTACAACACAGTGAAAGCCAGATATCCTCAAAGGAAGGAAAACAAGCAAAGGGGTGTCTCCATTACAGAGATCACCAAAACCACCATATTAAGTGGCCCCTATGTCAAAATCCCGCTCTTTTACAAGCTTTAAGGATGTGACTGGGAAGACCTAAGCAAGTTATCCATCCACAGACAGCTGTTTCGGGGTGTTGCCCCTCATCAGTGTGGAGTAGGATTCTGGCTAACCGGGAGCGATGCTTTGGTGACTACTCAAACAAAGCAATAGCTGATCTTAGGGAGACCAGCTACAAAAATACCCTTTGCTTGTTTTTCCTTCCTTTGAGGGATATCTGGCTTTCACTGTGTTGTAGACCCATAACTGGGGCTCCACAATCTTTTGCATTTTATGTTTCCCAGGAGCTTTGCACTTTGGATTGCTGTGTTTGAGACTCTTAAGTGAGGCTCCACGGTATTTTTGTAGCTGGTCTCCTAAGATCAGCTATTGCTTTGTTTGAGTAGTCACCAAAGCATCACTCCCGGTTAGCCAGAATCCTACTCCACACTGATGAGGGGCAACATCCCGAAACAGCTGTCTGTGGATGGATAACTTGCTTAGGTCTTCCCCGTCACATCCTTAAAGCTTGTAAAAGAGCGGGATTTTGACATAGGGGCCACTTAATATGGTGGTTTTGGTGATCTCTGTAATGGAGACACCCCTTTGCTTGTTTTTCCTTCCTTTGAGGGATATCTGGCTTTCACTGTGTTGTAGACCCATAACTGGGGCTCCACAATCTTTTTGCATATAACAACTGTGACAGGACCGCTCCTTGTGTTCACACCCTTAAAGAGGCTTTTTGTTACCACCAGCTTCCATGCGTTTACCCATAGCCATACATGAAAGGAGTTGAAAGGAGTTGCATACAGTCCTATGGACCCAGAATGCCATCAACGACCTTTCAGGCCAGTTGGGGCACTTTTAAATTCAGCCGAATCCATTTCAGGATACTCACTAGAAAAATGTAAATATATTTGACAGAAAGCTTATGACACCAGGTGATCTCCGCCAAAAGCATTGTTGGCATAGGCTTGGTCCATAGATAAATGTTTGATTTTAAGATATTTCCAGGAAGAATAGAATCCATGCAGATTTTGTTTTCTGAAAGTGCCAGTAAAAAGTAAAATCCACTATATAAAAATATTTTACAGTTTACCTTTTATACTTGGAATACATGTGCTCATTAACTAACATGATCACACTTTTGCCATTATTTTCATTCTTGCTTCAATCTGAATTTCCTTTTACATGGCTTTGCTAACAGTTCATTCCTGAAGGTTGCTTAAAACCCCTGATGTAATAAGTGTTAGGTGTCAAGATGTTATAGAGTGCAAAATACAAACTTCATTAGGAGATGTCACATAAATGGATTCCGTGTACATGTTACCTAGATGAGTATTTGGGGAATTAATCACTTTACCAGTTTCACATTCACCTTTGCACTTGCTAAAAAATTAAGGTTAATTAAACTGTCTTTAGGACTCCAGATACAAACTCTTTTTATGTACTTTTAAATGCTTGTCATGATCAATCCTTTTTCACATTTTTTTAAAAGCATTTTGTTAGGATTTTTTATTTCGTTATACTGTATTTGTATTTTTGTGTGTGCTTATCAAGTTTTATAGAGAAGGCAGAAATAAATTCCTTATAGTGTGCTGCATATTGGAAAACATAAATAAAACAACTAAAAACAACAAAAGCACCATAAAAAATGCAACAAAATGTTGTGTGTCCCAGCTCAATAGTCGCACATGTTAAATTGTGAAACAATGTTTAAAAATAATTTGGAGAATTGTAGATGGCTCTACTGCTTGGTTAAAAGTGGATAAGGTGCTGGTTACTGCTAAAGACTGACTCATCCAGTCAGGTAGAAGAATTATTTTTTTTTGAGTGTATTAATCAAGATTTTGCCAATGTACACATGATATACTTATTTTTAAACATTTAGTATAAGAAGGATAGCAGGCACACTCTTATCTGGGAACAATAGTTGGTTTATTTATTAGTATTAAAATATGGTGACAAGCTGAATATTTAAGTTTTTAGGGACTGGGGTGGGGTCGGGTGTGTGGATGTGCGATGTGTCTACTTACCAAATTTTTTTCCCACCAAATTTTTTTCCCTTCTTATTTCATTTTTTTATCCAAAAGGACTATTTGCACAAAGGACTATATTCTATACAATTGCCATATGTTTTTATGTACTTTCTCAATCACTATTTTTTTCTACTATCTTTTTTATATAATCTTTTGATTCAACCCCACTCCACACCACCTCCCTACATCCCATCCCCCACAAACAAAGCACATCCACACACCTGACCCCACCCCAGTCCCTAAAAACTTAAATATTCAGCTTGTCACCATATTTTAATACTAATAAATAAACCAACTATTGTTCCCAGATAATAGTTTGCCTGCTATCCTTCTTATACTAAATGTTTAAAAATAAGTATATTATGTGTACATTGGCAAAATCTTGATTAATACACAAAAAAAAATAATGAGCAGAAAAGAGTGTATTATGGCCATTTATGAACATGTACCACTGCCCACATTTGTCACAGATTTTCTGTAACAATTTATGCACAAATTCCACTGTACCTACCACAAATTATGTTTTGTCACGCATGTTCCACACAAGCCCAGAAACCACACACTATTAAAAACCCTGAACCATTTTTTATCTAGCAAATGGATGGTAAAAAACAAAACAAAAAAACAAAAAACACCACAACAATGTTCCCTACAACCATGATACATTTCTCAGAATACAGGGCTTATCTTTTAGCAAAATATTTTGTGCATGCTTAAATCGCTGTGATACAGCTACAAATACACATAAAACACAAATTAGATTTATCGTGTAACTAAATTCCTATGCTGGCTAAAACCATAAGCAACAACTAGAATTTTATAGATACAAATTAGCTAAATTAATATAATAGAACAAACAGAAAATATACATAATTAGAGATATTTTCTTCTCTGTCTACAAGAAATGCAGTCTAGATTAATATAATGCATCTGCTTATATCTTGAATGTGCCACAGTACCGTTGTTCGACTCCTATAGTATAATCCAATAGCCTATTAAATTACTAGTTACTGTAGCTGATGAGAATGAGTAATTAAAAAAATAGAAAATAGAAAAAACATATCTTGCATTTGATAAACATCATCATCACAGCTGAACACAGGAATTTATTTGATTCATGTATTTTCATGCACATGCTACTGTAGCTTGTGATAAATCTGTGGAAAAATCTGCATGTTGTATATGCAGATTGTTTTCACAGATTTGACCAGGAATACAATGAAATACAATACAATAAATTATATTTATTTAAAGATGAACATGAGATTAGCATATCAAGACCACTGTTTGGTGTCTGTTAATTTATTTTTACATCAAGAGGCTTTTAATTTAAACCATTCTCACTTGCTCACACAGACACAAGTATTTTTTACAGTGTATCTGTGCAGGTAATATTTGTATAAGGCTGGATCAATGTCCTTTCATTCTCTTTTATGGTTTCCAGATAACTACTTCCCCACAATTTACTTAGATCTACCTACCTACTATAGGGATCAGAACTCTGAAGATGATCACAGAAATTTTACATTTTGAAGAGGATGTTTGGTAGCATTACTAGATAGATTAAAGAGGTTGTCTCATCTTGCCATTATAAAAAGCGAGATCAGACATAGTTCCGACCACCTCCTGGCCGGGAAACAGCAGAGTGATTCCAGTTTCAGTAGCTCTCATTGTGGTGCATGACAGATAGCCAGTAGCCAGTAGCCAGTAGCGTAGCTAAAGGCTCATGGGCCCTGGTTCAAGAGTTCAGCTTGGACCCCCTTTGCTCAGTGCTTTGTGGCCAGGGGCAGGGAACCACATTGCCTTCTTGCTGCCTGAGGCAAAAACTGAAACGTCACCACCCCCCATGCCAAATTATTGACCTAACCCCTTTCCTCCAGCAAGATGTGAAACTTAACCTGCATGCAGTTTCTATAATGCCGGTGTCTTCTTATGCAGCACAAGGGTCTTTGGGACCCTCAGGGTCTTGGGCCCGATAGCAATTGCTACCTCTGTACCCGCTTATAGCTACGCCGCTGAGCATAGCACAACAAGCCGTTTCTGAGTTAGGCCTCTTGCACATGACCATATGGCTTTTTCAGTGTTTTGCGGTCCGTTTATAACGGATCCATGGTTCTGTTTTTAGTTTCCGTTGTGTTTCCATTTCGGTTCTGTTGTTCCGTTCGGTTTTTCCATATGGCATATACAGTATACAATAATTCCATAATAAAAATTGGGCTGGTCGTAAAATTTTCAATAGAATGTTCAGCAAAACGGAACAGATACGTTAGACATACGGATGCCTTTCCGTATGCTTTCCATTTTTTTATGGACCCATTGACTTGAATGGAGCCACTGAAGGTGATTTGCGGACAAGAATAGGACATGTTCTATATTTAAATGGAACGGAAAAACGGAAACGGAAGGCATACGGAGACACTTCAGTATTTTTTACAGACCCATTGAAGTGAATGGTTCAGTATACTGTCAGTATACTGAACTGAAAAACTGCCAGTATACAGTCCGCAAAATACTGTTGTGGGCAAGAGGCCTTAGGCCCCATTCACACGTCCGCAATGCTGTCTCGCACCCATTCCGCAAATTTGCGGAACGGGTGCAGACCCATTCATTTTGAGCTGACGGCTCCGCATTAATATAGAGCATGTCCTATTCTTCACCGCAATTGTGGACAAGTATAGGCATCTCTATGGGGCTGGCAGCAAGGTGTGTTGCGCATCCACAATTTGCGGTTCCGCAACACACTACGGACCTGTGAATGGGGCCTTAGGCAGACGTCCGTTGAAGGGGTATTCCCATCACAATTATCACTGTTTAATCTGTTAATGATGTAAAAGTGATCATTTTTGTAAATAAAATGTATTAGCCAATTCCCACCTGCAGAATGCATTGGCCGCGCATGTGCAGAGGAAACACATCAACCCAGCCTCTGGCCTCTCATTTCTTTCATGAAAGCGTACGGCCGTTGTGTATTCTCTTGTGCTGCCTCTGAAACAGAGCCGTGCATGTTCTAGGGGAGAATACTGCTGGATAGAAGTGTCCTACATTTGCACTATAGTAGGCAACTGAAATATGACTTTCATAGAAGTGCTCTACCTATGCATGTCTCTAATTTTATGAGACATGCTCTGAGGGGGTCTGTATCATAGTAGTGCCATATAATGGCACCATATGGCAGCACAGAGTACAGACCTGTAATATGGCTCCATTAGAAGTCTGGTGGGCTATAAACTACCTCTGTATGCCTCTAATTGCATTATGGACTGTTCTAGGAGAGAATACTTCAGAAGAACGGTGCTATATAACACCATATGGCGACACAAAGAGTGTACTTGAGACTTTACAAAGCAAGAATTTCCAATTTTCCCTCTGCTTTTTCTACACAAGTGGATAAATGCCCCACCATCTCTCTGTTAGGGCTCATGCCCACGAATGTGTGCCGGCCGTTCTGTACATTGGGCACCGCAATTTGCTGTCCCCAATGCATGGGATAAATCTGCGGCTGCCGTGAGACGGATCCAGGCCGAGTCACTTGAAGGGGTCCATGATCCGTCTGTTCAACAAAAAGTAGTGCATGCACTACTTTTTCGTGGTGTGGCGGCCGCTTCTGTGGGGTTTCGCTCAGTGCTTCCGCACCGCATCTCCAGGATCGCAGACCCATTGAAGTAAGTGGGTCTGTGATGCGGGATGCACAGACGACCGATGTAGCAGATCTCCATATAAAGTGGTTCAGGGAAGACAGGTGTAGCAGAGATGTATATGAAGGGATCCTGGGAAGACCAGTGTAGCAGAGCTGTATATGAAGTGATTCCAACACAGTGCTGGTCGTGGAGAGCAGGACAGATGTAGCAGAGCTGTAAGAGAAGAGATTCAGGGAAGACAGATGTTCCAGAGCTGTATACGCATCTATACAGATTAAAGGTCTAAGGTTTATATACAACTGTAGTAGGGCTGTATTGGAAAAAATGTGCATCAGTGCTGGTCGGTGGGGGTGGTCATGTTTTATGGGAGTCAAAAGCACAGATCATATGGCTACTGGCTAACATGCCTGTGGGCGAATGTATAGTAGTGAATTATTGTTTTGCTGCACAGAATGGGTTTGTAAAAGATAAGACAGGTTTTATGTGTAAAACTGTATTACACTGCAGGACAGCCATACGATAGCTCACTTCCCTTGAAATTTTGTCATCGTCCGCTAACACTAGTGACAATGAGCCACAGCAAAGTCGCAGAAGAGACTCTTTGTCTGGCATTAGCGCCATTGACCCCGAATGGATGCCAACAGAGTCATATACTCGATCTTTTCCAGAATTGAATTCTGTCACAGGCATCCGTTGTGATGTTATGGGGTTTAGGGGCTGGAATTTTTAAAATCTTATCAGAAGAACTGCTAAATTTGATGATTGAGCAGACCAATTTATACGCTGCTCAATTCATTGATAGTCACCCGACCTCATATTACGCCAAGAATGGCGTATGGTGCCCTGTTGTTGCGGCAGATATTTCAAAATTCTGGGGCCTCCTTCTAAATATGGGTCTCATTAAAAGACACACTATGAGATCTTATCGGTCATCTGATGTCTTGTACGATACTCCCATGTACAGGAAAGTAATGCCAAGACAGCGATTTGAAACAATCCTGCGGTTTCTGCACTTCGCTGACAATACACAGTGCCCCCATGTGATGTCCCCAGTCATGACAGGCTTTATAAAATTCGGCCCCTTATAAATTATTTAAATATAAAATTTCAAGAGGCCTACACCCCAGAAAAATACATTTCAGTGGACGAGTCACTTGTCCTTTTAAAGGCAGGCTTCAATTAAGCCAATATTTGCCAAGAAAGGGGGCATGTTTTGGCCAAAATGTATAAGCTCTGTGAGAGCGGATTTGGCTACACGTATATTCCCTCAATGTGGCAGGAAAACTAGTGTGGGATCTTTTACACTCTCTTTTAGATAAGGGGTACCACTTATACGTTGATAATTATTATACAAGCGTACCCTTTTCAGGTGCCTTTCAATCAGGAAGACAGTGGAATGTGGCACCATCAAAGAGGCCTGCCCAAGGCTTTAGTGAATCAGAAATTGAGGTCTGGTGAAATAAAGGGCCTTTGTAATGGGGATATCTTACTCTTAAAATATCGAGACAAAAAGATGTCCTCATAATGACATCTATTCATCCAGACAGTAGTAGCCCTGCTACTGTATGCAGGACAAATACCACCATCTGTAAGCCTGTCTGCATACAGGATTATAATAAATATATGGGTGGGGTTGACCTTGCAGACCAAATGCTGCAGCCCTATAGTGCGGTCAGGAAATCCCGCATTTGGTATAAAAACTTGCAGTACACCTTATGCAAGTAGCCCTGTATAATTATTTTGTTATGTTCCAAAAAGCAGGGAACCAAGGAACATATCTTGAATTTCAAGAAGAAATAATAAAAATGTAATATTTGGAGAGCAGCGGGATAGCGTCACCCAGTCATGCCAGAAGAATTATCCCAGGGCAACATTTCCCATCAGAGGTGCCCCCTACTGCGAAAAAAAGCTGAGGCCAAAATAAATGTAGGGTCTGTTACAAAAATGGGATACGGCGGGAAACCATATACCAATGTGACACCTGTCCAGATAAGCCAGGGCTTTGCATTAAGCAGTGTTTCCGCATTTACCACACTTCCCTAGACTATTAAAAAAATATATATATTTAACTTCTTTTGTCCACTTTTGGCCATTTTTAATTTGTTATCCAATCCACAGTTTTTAACACTCCACAACATATTAGCAAAATATAATTTGCAAAATATGACAAACTCTAAAATGTGAAAATAAATTCTCATTATACCCCTAGGTGAATACCGTAAAATAATAAAATTCTCACTACACCCCTAGATGAACACTTTAGAGGGTGTAGTTTCCACTTTTGGGGTTTCCACTGTGGGGTATCTCAGGGTACCTTCAAATGCAACATAGCGCCTGAAAATGATTCCAGAAAATCTGCCCTGCAAAAGCCATATTGTGCTCTACCATACGCCCATGAAGCAGTTGAAAACCACATATGGGGTGTTTCCATATTTAGGAGAAAATGGTTAACAAATTTTGTGGTGATTTTCTCCTATTACCTCTTCTGACTATTAAAAATTTGGGCCAAAAGTGTCATTTTTCAGTAAAATGTTTAAATTTTTCTTTTTACAGCCAAGGGTTTCTGAATTCTATGAAAAGCATATTAGTCCAAAGTGCTCACAACACCTCTTGAAGAATTCCTTGGGGGTGTAGTTTCTAAAATGTGGTCACTTTTTGGGGTTTCCACTGTGGGGTACCTTCAAATGCAACACACTGCCTGAAAATGATTCCAGTGAAATCTGCCCTCCAACATTTTACATTTCATCTCCATTTTCTTTTAATTCTCGTGGAGCACCTCCAGGGTTAATAAAGTTTGTAGCATTAGTTTTAAATAAATTGAGGGGTTCAGTTTCTAAAGTGGTGCCATTTCGGGTGGTTTCTACTGTGTAAGGCCCACACAGTGACTTCATAGCTGAACTGGCCCTTAAAAAAGTGGGTTTTAGAAATTTTCTTAAAAATGTAAGAATTGCTTCTAAAATTCTAAACCTAATGTCCTAAAAAATAAAATGATATTTTGATTCCAACATAAAGCAGACATATAGAGAATGTAAAGTAATAACTATTTTATGAGTTACCACTTTCTGTTTAAAGAAAGCAGAGAAATTGAAATTTAGAAAATTGTGAATTTTTCTAAATTTTTGGCAAATTTGGAATTTTTTCATAAATAAAATGACCGCTGCCATACGCTGCCGGGCGGGGTGTCATATGGACCTTATGACCCCACGCACCAGACGACAGGCTTGATCGGAGCCTCAACACAAGTTAAGTCACCTGGTTCATGCTAGTACGCACTGTTGAAACTGAGCACTTTATCTTTTCTTCGTATTTGATGTTTATCTCCCCTGATGAACTGGCCGGCTGGCCAGAGAAACGCGTCTCGGGTGTAAGGTCTGAGATGACAAAAGGGAGGACAACTGTGCAGTTGCCTCTCTGGTTTGTGGTTGAAGACTGAGTGACTTTGACTCATTGAAGCCGCCTAGGAGAGGGCCTCCTCACCCCCTTCTTCCCATTTCAAGACGAAACTGGGCAGTCCTGCACAGTCAGGGCGAGTGTATGAGGGTATTACAGAGGTGTTATAGGTGTAGGAATCTAACCAATAGGGAAAGATTTGAGGGCTATAGTCCCAGTCTTCCTCCCTTGTTCCTCCCCGCCCTATCCATAGCTGCTCCTCCAGGCTTATTCAAGTCCCATATTGTGATTGCACATTTATATATATATATATATATATATATATATATATTTTAGGCTTTTACCAAATGACATTAAAAGTTATGTTTTAGGCACCTTGTTTAGTTTGAAATTGGTCATAAATAAAAGGTGAAATATATTGACTCGAATTCATGACTGTCGTGAAGTACAATATGTCACAAGAAAACAATCTCAGAACGGCTTGGATAAGTAAAATCATTCCAGACTTATTACCACATAAAGTTAGACATGTCCGATTTGCAAAAATCAGTCTGGTTACGAAGGTGCAAAATGGCCCGGTCATTAAGGGGTTAACAATAATAACTGCTACAAAACTAACATTATTTCTTAGGATGTGTTCACAGGATTGATTTTGACTGTGGAGGTCATGTGGAGGTCATGATTAAGGACAGGTGTGTCTGAAACGCGTAGATCGGGAGTGTGTTTCCATGTGTCAAGGCAGAGCTGTCGCTTGTATTTTATGCAACGGAATAAAGGTAATTTGGCTTTTTCATATAAACCATCAAAAAAATGTGGTGATAAGAAAGCAGGATGCGCTCATACCCATATGCAGTTGTGCATTTCTATAGGGGAGCACATCCTGCACTTGTAGTCCGTTGCTAATGGCAATCACCAGCAAAAAATGCATACAATGGATGATGCCAGCAACGGACTACAAGTACCACAATGGACATCCTACATAAGATGAAATTTATGTGGATGTGGCAAGAATTCAAAACAAACACAGAACCAGAGATAGGTGCACACTGCCGTCACACTAAACCCTCACACTGATGTTAAAAATTGAGAGGTTAGTTCGACATATCCTACTAGGAGGACATGTCTTAAGCCTCGGGCACCAGCGTCAAGGTCTCTCAAGCAGCCCAAGGGCCCTAACACTCACCTACCTGCGCCATATGGGCGATATCAGGGGCCAGTGGGCAATTACAGGAGCATTAGGACGACTCACAAACATCTCCTCTGTTACCTCCAGCATGTAGCCATGCTTGCAATGGGAGGTGGGAGGTGTCTATGAGCCCTACCCAAGACTGACTGATATAGCCCAAAGCCTAGCAGGTGCACCCAAATGTGACCTGAAGATGAGAAACAGGCACATTTAAATTGGAGTTTATACACCTCCGTATATATATATATATATATATATATATATATATATATATATACCATCAAAAATGTGGTGATAAGAAAGCAGGATGCGCTCATACCCATATGCAGTTGTGCATTTCTATAGGGAGCACATCCTGCACTTGTAGTCCGTTGCTAATGGCAATCACCAGCAAAAATGCATACAATGGATGATGCCAGCAACGGACTACAAGTACCACAATGGACATCCTACATAAGATGAAATTTATGTGGATGTGGCAAGAATTCAAAACAAACACAGAACCAGAGATAGGTGCACACTGCCGTCACACTAAACCCTCACACTGATGTTAAAAATTGAGAGGTTAGTTCGACATATCCTACTAGGAGGACATGTCTTAAGCCTCGGGCACCAGCGTCAAGGTCTCTCAAGTAGCCCAAGGGCCCTAACACTCACCTACCTGCGCCATATGGGCGATATCAGGGGCCAGTGGGCAATTACAGGAGCATTAGGACGACTCACAAACATCTCCTCTGTTACCTCCAGCATGTAGCCATGCTTGCAATGGGAGGTGGGAGGTGTCTATGAGCCCTACCCAAGACTGACTGATATAGCCCAAAGCCTAGCAGGTGCACCCAAATGTGACCTGAAGATGAGAAACAGGCACATTTAAATTGGAGTTTATACACCTCCGTGTATATATATATATATATATATATATATATATATATATATACCATCAAAAATGTGGTGATAAGAAAGCAGGATGCGCTCATACCCATATGCAGTTGTGCATTTCTATAGGGAGCACATCCTGCACTTGTAGTCCGTTGCTAATGGCAATCACCAGCAAAAATGCATACAATGGATGATGCCAGCAACGGACTACAAGTACCACAATGGACATCCTACATAAGATGAAATTTATGTGGATGTGGCAAGAATTCAAAACAAACACAGAACCAGAGATAGGTGCACACTGCCGTCACACTAAACCCTCACACTGATGTTAAAAATTGAGAGGTTAGTTCGACATATCCTACTAGGAGGACATGTCTTAAGCCTCGGGCACCAGCGTCAAGGTCTCTCAAGTAGCCCAAGGGCCCTAACACTCACCTACCTGCGCCATGAGGCTTAAGACATGTCCTCCTAGTAGGATATGTCGAACTAACCTCTCAATTTTTAACATCAGTGTGAGGGTTTAGTGTGACGGCAGTGTGCACCTATCTCTAATTTGGCTTTTTAATTGATGATGTCAGTGCTGGATCTTTTCTTCTTACTGTGTCAAAATCTGCCTCGCATCCACCACTATGTTTCTTCTGTTGGTTTTAAGTTTTAACGGTGTGGTCCCACTCTCGGTTTAGCTCCCCTGAATAGAGTTAGACTACGAGAAGACTCCAGATATAGCTTTACTAGGTGTCTATGCGGTAACCACACCAAGAATGGATAAATCACATATGAAAAATCCTTGGCTCCGTGAACTGCGGCGTTGCCTCCCTTGGAAAACAATGGGAGGTGGTTTCAGCACAGTTTTTGGTGCAGAACCTGCGTTGAAACCCGTGACAAAAATTGTTGAGCGAATGTACCCTTATCGTACATACAGAATCCACTGTATATCTGCTGGAATTTGACAATAGAAAAATTCACAACAAATAGTGCTAAGGCCTCTTTCACACTAGCGTTTTAGCTTTCAGTCCTAGAGATCTGTCCTCGGGTCTCTAGGACGGAAAGCTACTGATCAGGATTATCCCCATGCATCCTGAATGGAGAGAAATCTGTTCAGGATGCATCAGGATGTCTTCCGTTCAGTATGTCAACGTTTTTGGACGTTGACAAAGCGCAGCATGCTGCGGATTTGTCTCCGCTCCAAAAATCTGGAAGACATGCCGCAATTAGTCCAGATCCTACCTTTAGCTAAACGTCGTTTCCGCGCATCGCCGGATCCGACGCTTAGCTTTTTGTCAATGGTTACTATGGCAGCCAGGAAGCTAAAGTCCTGGTTGCCATAGTAAAGAGTAGGGGGAGCGGCATACTTACATTCCGTGCGGCTCCCGGGACGCTCCAGGATGACGTCAGGGCGCCCCAGTGCATAGAATCACGTGATCACATGGATCACGTGATCCATGCGCGGGCGCTCTGACGTCATTCAGAGCGCCCCGGGAGCCGCACGGAATGCAAGTATGCAGCTCTCCCGCTCCCCACTGCTACTATGGCAACCAGGACGCTAGTAGCGTCCTGGCTGCCATAGTAACACTGAAAGCATTTTTAAGACTGATCAGTCTTCAAATGCTTTCAGTTCACTTGCGCAGTGCCGGATCCGGGTGCATTCCGGCGACAGAAGTGCACGCCGGATCTTCACAATGCAAGTGTGAAAGAGGCCTAATGTTGTTGAGAAATTCATTGTGGAAATGCTATGGATTTGTTACAGTTTTCACCCTCTTCATTTGAAAGGATAAAATCCATAGGGGAAACCCACATTTACGTACATGATGTGGATTTAAAATACGTACAGTGCATCAAGTTATGTGCAGATTCCATTGTAGAAATGTTTCAAAGTGTGTGGATAAGATTTTTTAAAATCTCATTTCACTTTTACCATTACTATTTTTTCCTGCTGATTTTCCACACAGATACATTTTGATAAATCCAAAGCGAGTCTGCCCTGTGTGTCCATATTCTAATATAATCCACTGTAGTAAATTAAACCTCAAATTTCTTCACACAGCAGTAAAAAGGAGTATGCACTCACTGAATATTGTCACTGTACAGTATATTTAATTATGATTAAATACTATGATATAAATAATATGGCACAGCTTTAATCGTATGGTGGGAATGGCTGGACATCTTGGAAGAAATAACATTTCTTTCAATGTTGTATGTACTGAAAAACAATTTAAAAAAAAAATTATAAAATTGCACATTACTGGTAATTGGATTTTCCAGAACCCATGACAGCACCATAGAGAGATGGATCCGCCCCCACAATTGGAAAGGAAGCCTCAGAGCAAGTGGAGAGGGTGTCCACTAGAGATGAGCGAATCGAAACTGACAAAGTGGAATTCATTTAGAATTTCAGGAATAATTCGATTTGCAACAAATGCCAATTTTCTCAAGCTTTGTGGTAACGAATCATTGTTTTTCCTAACATAGTGGCTACAATGGAAGCTAAAATGGCAGCTACACATGTGAGGACATGGGGCAAGGAACTCTGGGAAGGCGGGATGACCCATAATGCCATGCATGCAGCCAATAGCAGTTAGCAAGCACGGTGAGGTCACAGCCCTAAAAATATGGCGGCCATCTTAGATTCAGACAATTAGTATCATACTTT
Organism: Bufotes viridis; assembly: GCA_033119425.1. Classification (NCBI taxonomy): domain Eukaryota; kingdom Metazoa; phylum Chordata; class Amphibia; order Anura; family Bufonidae; genus Bufotes; species Bufotes viridis. Next base: position 251,816,153 of record CM065592.1, on the reverse strand, counting down.
GTTCAGGGACAGACGTGTATGCAGGCACTAGGGAGAAAGAAAGAAAAACTAATTGTTAAAAAAAAAAAAAGGAAAGAAGCGATTTACAAGTGTAGGGAAAGGATAATATCATTTCACAGGCAGGGAGAGACGTGTGCAGATGCTAAGGAGAGTTTTCGGAAAATCCTCATTGTGATAAAAAGCGATTTACAAGTGCAGAAAAAGAATAGTGAGAAATCATTTCACAGGCAGGGAGAGTCATAGGAAAATCCTTCCTCATTGTTAAAAAAAAAGAGATTTACAAGTGCAGGGAAACATTTTTGGGGGATCCAGATAGTCTCATAATACAGCTCTGTCATTCTAGCAATTAGTTATTAGGGTGCAAGTGCTATGTTGAAAAGCCTTTTGTGGCTTTTATCTGAGGAAAAAGATAAATATATGCGCAGGTCACTTTTGTTGTTTTTTGCGCTGAAAGCGTTTGTCATATTTCACTACAATACGATAAAAATAATACAGTTCACATTTGGTGTTATTTGCACTGAAAGCATTTATTGTCATATTTCTAGAGAAAAAGAGAAAAATATTTGCAGTTCAGTTTTTCTGTTATTTACATTGAAATGATTTAGCGTCCTATCTTAGTCCAATCCGAGAAATATATATGCAGTTTACTTTTGCTGTTATTTACTCTGAAATCGTTTCGTTGACAATTTCAAATCCTTTAGTTGCCTAGCTCATTAAAAAGATAAATATATATTAGGCGCTTTTAGGGGTGTTTTAATTTGCTTTTAATTTATTTAGTTCAGCTAAAAGTATGTCAGACAGAGAAGTACTAGGCCCTGAACAGGTGAGTGTCAGAAGAGTAAATGATTCTGACGTAGGCACAGGTCGCAGCAGAGTAAGGGGGTTTGTCAGCAGGGGTTTCTTCCCGAGGACTCAGGTGCACATGTCAGCTAGCGGTCGAGTTTTGACCAGCAACCCAGCGCTTCTTGATTGATTGACTCAATCTTCGTCGCAAGTGACAGCTGCCCCAGTCTAGAGTCGCTGATGAGCAGCTTTCTTCATTCACATAGCGAAAAAACTACTCACCAGCAGCAGCAAGTAGACTTGGAGCAGGATTTGAACCAGCAGGTGGTGGCATACTTTGACAGTACTCTGCCAGCCGTCATAGAAGATCCGCTGGACTACTTGGCAGCCAAACTAGATTTGTGGCCGCAACTGGTCGAGTTTGCACTGGAAAAGCTGTCCTGCCTGGCCAGTAGTGTGGCATCAGAGCAGGTGTTTAGTGCGGCGGGGGCAATAGTTACCCCAAGAAGAACTCGCCTGCCAACCAAAATGTGTTTTTGTAGAATCAGGCATGAATCAGCCAGGAATTCCACACATCAGGGCGGATAGTGGAGGTTGCAGCAGCATGAGGAGGCCACAGAGTGGCACGCGACGAGAGATTGTGGAGGTGGCAGCAGCATCAGGAGGCCACAGCAGAGGTGGGTGGCAATAACAGTAACAGCTGATTATGGTGTGTGTAAGAAGGTGCACTTGGCATCAGGCGGGTGGCAGGCAGCATCAGAATAGTAGCTGAGGCAGGTAGCCAGAAGAAACCGGTCTCTTTTGTCAAGCTTTGGGTGAGGCAGCATGAATGATCTAATCTGATGCATCAGACATTGGTGTGTGGAAATTCTGGCTGATCCATGCCCGAGTCATCTTGACAAAAGGTCAGTCTCTCCACATTTTGGGGTTTACAGGCGAGTTCTTCTTGGGGCAAGTATGGCCACCGCCGCACTAAACACCCGCTATGATGCCAAACTACTGGATGGGCAGGACATCTTTTCCTGGGAAGCCCCCACCCCGTACGGACATGCGAGGAGGATGGACGATGGCACAGATAGGCAGCGGCCAATTGACTACATAGGATGTCTCTATAGTAGTTGAGTTTGTCCTCCCTCTCAGGGGTGCAAACAAGGCCTCCATTTTGGACCAGTAGCGATGGTCCAACAAGGTGGAGAGCCAGTAGTCATCCCTCTGCTGAATCCCTCTGCTACGCAACCGAGCATACATCGGGCCATTTGGAAAAGTGATTCGGAGGGATTCCCTGCCTCCATCTCCAGTGCATAGTGCCACGGTGTGTCTGAGTCCTCTGCCTCATTGCCCTATAAGCTCCTCTGGCTGGTCCCGCTCCTCCTGCTTCTCCTCTCCTGTCACCTGTGTAGACAAACTACCCATTTCACTACACATTGCTTGTGCTCCAATGTCTTCCTCAGTTTAGCCTTCACAGGGCTCATGTGGCCATGAGATGTAGGCGCCATGTCTCCAGTCCCCTGACTCTGGCATCCTCAGAGGGCCAAAGAAAATGGCAGGTGTCACGCATGAGCTGCCACTGGCTGACATCGAAGTTAAACAGGGAGTTCTCCTGTCCGTTTGGATCATCAAGAAATCTTTGTTGACGTTTCTCTGTACGTATAGTCGGTCCAACATATGGAGGGTGGAAATGCCGCATATCAGCCTATGCTGAGGGATGTCGTTCTGCTGCTGCAGCTCAAGGAGGGTTTATTTGGCGGTGTACGAGTGGCTGAAGTGCGTGCAAAGTTTCCTGGCCATTTTTAGGATGTCTTGCAGATGGGTGGAAGACTTAAAGAACTGCTTGACAACCAGACTAAACACGTGTGCCATGCAGGGTGCATGGCTCAGCCCTCCCTGATGCAGAGTTGACACCATGTTCTTCCCGTTGTCGCTCACCATGGTTCCGATTTTTTGTTGTCACAGATAAAATTTGGATTTGATTTCTTGATTTCCCCTGTGTGACTCCATTCGCCCAGGCAAAGAAGGTGCATAACAGCATGACACCACCATGCCCTGCACATGTGGTATGCTGGAGGGCCCCTGTAAATTGTCCCTGCAGTGGAGGCTGAGGACACGGTGGAGGATGAAGAGGCAGACATTGTCGCAGGACCAACGGCGTGGCAACGTGGAGACGGAAGCGGCGTCACCTGACCAAGTTGCCGTTGTGGCTGTGCAGGAACCACATTCACCCAGTGGGCTGTAAAGGACATTTATTGTCATTGATCATAGTTACAGCTTCCTACCAATTTTCCCAAAAAAGGATGTATCACAAACAGATTTCCCCACTAAATGGCTAGTCAACGGAATAATGTTCATACAGAAGAAAGTCAACAACTACCCACTTAGTTTCACATAAAAAATTTGGTCCATACCGCAAAAAGGGCTTTACGACATATAACTGCACCGCTAACAGCAAATATATTTTTATTTTACCACTAATACATGGGAAACGGGGCTTCAGAATAGATCACTGCATTGCAAAATTACAATTAGGCCCTAATTTTTCCCCCTTTTGCATAACACAGCAGGCTTTTCAACAGATAAGTGCAAAGATGAATGGCGAATATATTTTAATTTCACCACTAATACACAGCAAACTGGGCTTTAGAATATATTACTGCATTGCACAAGGACAAATATATTTTTCTTTTGCCACTAATACACGGTAAAAAAGGGCTTTACAACATATAACTGCACCGCATAACGGCAAATAAGAGGTACTGTAGAAATGTTTTGTAATAAACCCTGTTAAAAGGCTGTATCAAACAGCACTTGCACCCCAATAAAAAGAACAGTTTGCCGGAATAGCAAAGCTGTATAATGGCAATTTGGATCCCCAGTCAGCGCACCAAGGTCTAATAGGATTGTTCCTAATACCCACTTCGTAACCTCCCCTACTGAACCGTGTTCTACATAAATGCTCTAGAACAGGCATGCTCAACCTGCGGCCCTCCAGCTGTTGCAAAACTACAACTCCCAGAATGTCTACAGCTATCAGCCTGCAGCAAGGCATGGTGGGAGTTGTAGTTTTACAACAGCTGGAGGGCCACAGGTTGAGCATCCCTGCTCTAGAACAATTTTTCCCTATCCTTTCCCTGCACTTATAGTTTTTCACCACAATCAAGTCTTTCCTATCACTTTCCCTAGCGTCTGCAGACATGTCTGTCCCTGCACTAAGTACACTGGTAAATGGCAGAATCTAAATATGGCTGTGTCTATTTATAGGGCTCTGACATCACAGGGCTGGCTGGCAGCTGATTGGCTGCATACATGTCAGTATGGGTGATCCCACTTTCCCAGAGTTCCTTTCTCCATGTCCTCACACGTGCAGCAGCCATTTTAGGAAAAAAAGAAATTTGTTACCACGAAGCATGAGAAAATTCGGCTTCTAAGCAAATCGCATTTTTCCTGAAATTCTGGTCAAATTACACTTTGTCAGCTTCAATTCGCTCATCTTTAAAAATAAACATAACGGATTTAACAAAACATCTTTAGAGAAGTACCTATCGACACAGAATGATCAAAACGGAATATGATTGCTAAACACCCATTACTTTGGTGCAGAATATATTGTGAAACAGATGCTTTGATTCAAGATCCACTAGAGGCCCTTTGTTACGTTTACCAGAAGAACTTTATATGCGAAAATCTCCAAATTTCCCTCAATCTGGCATCCATGATGGAACCCTACAGTGGCATCCATCCCTGCTGGAGCTCACGGATCAGCAAGATGTCCAAAGAGCCCCTGGACCCTTTAGACTTCCTAGGGTCCCCACCGCTGGAAACTACTGCCGAAGGACCCCAGCAGACACCCGCCGACCCTCCAGGGCCTGGAAAGTTCTATATCAGTGGCAAGTATTTATAGGGTTTTGCTGGTGAGTCATACCTCCTGTAGGCCATCCAGACTAAAATGTTCCAGCCCATCTTCCTACTCCCAACCAGGAGCCATATAGGGCTTTGTTGGTATGCCATATGTCCTGTAGGCCATCCAAACAATATGGTCAAGCCCATAGCTTCACTCCCAACCAGGAGGCATATGGGGCTTTGCTTAAATGCCCGACTTCCTGTAAGCCATACCAATAATATGGTCCAGCCAATCTTCTCACTCCCCACCAGGAGGATTAAAGGGCTTTGTTGGAGTGCTATGCTTATTGTAGACCATTAAACTACAAATTGTCAACCAGACTAACACAGAACTTGTTCATCCTGCAGGCATAGCCTACAAGGTAGATCACCACAGAGACATGGTGGCTCCTCAGGCACAGCTAGTCACATTGGGAGGACACCTACTCAGAGTCAAGTACAGTCATCCAGAAACTCATGATACGGCCGCAGAAGCCACCATCCATGCAGACAAGGCCGCAAAAGCTGCCAGCTATGCAAAGTAGGCATCCCATAAAACACAACTGCACTAGATAAGCCCAGCAGTAGAAGCAGAGAGCTACAATGCAAGGCTGCAGGAGCAATCATCCCAGCAAGCATATACACAGAAGCAATCAGATCCATAGGTACATAAGGCCATCCAGGCACAGACTCAAAGGCAGTCACAGCCAGACAGACAAGTCGCAAAGGAGATCAACTGACCAGGCATAGACGCACAGGCGTTTAGCCAGGAAGGCCTGAAGTCAGCCAACCAGACCCTAAAGCCAAGAAGGCCTAAAGCCAAGGGGCAGCCAACCAGGCCCTAAAGCCAAGGGGCAGCCAACCAGGCCCTAAAGCCAAGGGGCAGCCAACCAGGCCCTAAAGCCAAGGGCAGCCAACCAGGCCCTAAAGCCAAGGGCAGCCAACCAGGCCCTAAAGCCAAGGGGCAGCCAACCAGGCCCTAAAGCCAAGGGCAGCCAACCAGGCCCTAAAGCCAAGGGGCAGCCAACCAGGCCCTAAAGCCAAGGGCAGCCAACCAGGCCCTAAAGCCAAGGGCAGCCAACCAGGCCCTAAAGCCAAGGGGCAGCCAACCAGGCAACCTTTACAGGCAATTGAGGGGCGGATCCATCTCTCTATGGTGCTGTAATAGGTGAAGGGAAAAAACATTTGCATATGTTTTTGTGAGACAGAGTGTGACACCTTGGGGGAGATCTATCAAGAGGCACTTTCTGCACTTGTCTAAATATCTTCTGCGCTGCCTCCAGCAGATTCTCAGGCAGTCCATGTGCTTAAACAGAAAAATATGGCAGCTCAGAGCTGCTGTAGATTTCTGGCTTCATTTGTTCCCAAAAATTGGATAATGAACATTAATTTGTCAGGGCGTCTGGCCATGCCCTCTTCCTACCTTTTCCATGCACACTTTCTAAAAAGTGGCAAGGGTGGCATAAAAGCGAGAAATACAACATTTAAAAAAAAAATAAGTCAGAGTTAAAAAGTCACAAACATATTTTTTGTGACTTTTTAACACCACTTTTCAGGCACAAGGGAAATTACATCCCCCCTCCCATGATTCTGACTGACATTTGGATTTTCATTAGCTGTAAGCCATAATCATAAACATGAAATAATAAATCTAGCTATCTATCTATCTACTATATGTTTCACTTTTTTAATTGAATTACTGAAATAAATTAAATTTTCAAATGATATTCAAATTTATCGAGATGCATTTGTACTGCTGCTTGTAGAGAACAGAGATGCATTAGGCTTGCGGGTACATGAAGAAGTGGAATTAAGGTCTTAATTTCCACATCTTAATGTACCTGCAAGCCTAATAAAGAAAATATGGTTATTATAAAAAGAGTGCCATGCATTTCTACTCTCTACATGCAGCAATTTATAATAATGCATTAAAACACCAGAAATTTCCAGATTTTGTTGTATCTAATTGTGGTAAGGTGCAAGGTACCGTGGTCAATGGCAGGTACGTGTCACCGAGGTTCCTGGCCTCGGTGAGGTAAGAGCCGGGTTTTTGTGTGTCAGCAGCAGCTAGTGCTGCTTGACAATTTGATATTTAGTTTGGCTGCAAAGCCAATCCGGGCCGGCTCTTACTGGGAGTAGGCAAAGAGTTGGGTGGGTGCCTATTCCCCACGGTCCAGGCCGGACTTTATCTGGGCCTTTAAAAGGCAGCCTCCTCAGCAGCTGAGTGTGATTGTCCTGGAGCTGCTGTTAGGCTGTGGAATCACTTGCGTTTGGGAGTTCTGATCCATTCTGTGCTATGTGGAGTTCTCTGGGCTGGAAGCAAGAGCCCAAGCAAGGAGGAGTGCAGACGGCCTGAAAGCCCGAGGTGGATTGTCCTGCGGCTGGGCTGACAGCCAGGTGCGAACCTGCACCTAAAACCTCCCAGGTGATTGTAACCTGCATTGGACTGTTTTGTTTTGCATCATGCTTTTCTGCTGTGTGTGAATTAACACCAAGAGACAGTTTACTGTTTGTTTTGTGCAAGTGTGAATAAAACACTGTTTACTGCACTTTCTGGACTCCCTTTTGCCTCTGTACTGCACCCGCACCGCTATCTACCAGAGCGACTCCCCACACTAATATATAGGCACATGTTTTATAGTACCATCTCATGCATGACTGCAGCTGATTTAACACTGCTGTATAGCAGAAGAATAACAGTAGTTTGGGGATATGTATTATTCCGTTTTAGTTATGTCCTCCCAATTTTACAATGTCTCAATGAATTAACACAGTATCCTTCTGACAAGCAATATGTTGTTTCAGTGCCAGACAGCCCCCATCTCCACCATTCAGTGCATTGTATATTTTCTTATAAAATAGATATTTAGATTATAATTCACACAGTTTCAGAAAATAGAAATGTGTCAGTATTTCTCAAAATCACTAAATACTGTATTACTGGCTGATTAAATGCATTGTTTAGTAGTCACAAAATCATGGTCCCTCTGTTCTGACTGTACATAGAGGGTTTCATTCAATCCTCAAAACAGTTACTACAGAAGTCTATCTTCACAAGTCCATCGCCAGAACTCCTCCGTTCCACTCTAGTTTTGTCCGTGTTGCCCCCATTCAGTATAAGGTCTCTGTGTTATCCCCATTCAGTATAATTTCTCCTGGAGCCCGCATTCAGTATAATGTCTCCTACAGCCCACATATAGTATAACACTTGTGCATATGCTGGTGACGTCCAGCTTTTAAACACTTTAGTTGACATTCCCGATCACCTGGCCCCTCAGTCTACCCCACCAACCCTTGACCACATATGTCACCTCTCGCAACACACCCTGACCTGCATCTTGGTGTAGTGCTAGAAGAAGAGTACCATGCTCTTGTAGATGTTGTAGAGACGGTCATTGCATCACCCTGACAGTATAAGTTTTCAGGCAACATGGCGTTCAGGGCCCTCCAGAAGCCCCATGCAAGCAGGAAGGTGGATGCAGTGCCCAGCATGGGGATCATGTAGTGCAGGGAGTATGTGTACAGAACAGAGAGCAGCATGGTGCCAGTTCTACATCACATCAGATAACACACTTATGCCCTACACTGTATCTACTTACACCCAGCAAAACGTGAGGAATATTGACTGGGGTGGGGACCCTGCGCTGTTGGCTGAATAAAAAGAGGAGCTGAATCTTATCCATGCACCCTTTGTCCATTTTAAAAGCAGTCAGTGCTGATGAGCACGACTGCTTCTATGATGCCACTAAAATACCTCAGTAATTAAAGAAACAGTGAGATTGTCATATCAGCTTTTTTTTTTTTTTTTTTAATACCGTGATATATTGCCCCACTATAATTTAAATATAGGCTTTAGTGGCATTTTTCACCACTTTTGTGTTTTTGGTGGCATTTTTTTGGAACATGCAATTTTTGCTGAAAAGACACCAGCTCCACATATTAGCTGAACGTATATGGGGATTATGAAATGCAGGACACTTCTTTTTGCTACTAGCATTTTTTCAGTTTGGTGGCTTTTTTAATCTTGCGGGGATGTTTAAAAACAAACATCATATTAAAACAGTTTTATGGCGTTCTCTATCTCCTTCTATATAGGGAATAACAAATGAAAGAAAAAAGCCATCCACACTTGTGTGGTGATAGAGGTATCCAGATATCAAAATTATTTTTAGGAGTAAGCACCCCTCCCTTCACATTCGGGTATTGGGTCATCACCTCCTCCATGTCCTCTGCCCAAAGCCAGGTCAGGAAATTGAAGCCATGGAAGATAGCGTAAGGGTCATACACAAACCTTTCAGAGAACAGAAACATTAGTGGGGGTCATGAAAAGGCTAGCCTTCTCTCCAGCCGAGGTCACACATGAAACACCCTTTTTGCAAAATGCATAGAAGAAATATGTGGCCTAATCCATATTTGAGCCTTATGCTTCCTCCCGAGAACTCATGCCATGTATATGCTTCTACGGTATCAAGATCAAATTGACCCCTGCTCAGTAACAGGGAGCAATTAGATAACTGAAGCCACCTTACTATTACCTCCACCATGTTTGGTACGCAAGTGTAAGGGACATTAGGACGGAATGGATGGAGGTAATATGAAATTACTTGGACGAATGCCTGAAAATATATTTTAACACAAAGATTTTGAGGCAGACCTGTTTTACAGTAAGAGGTCGTGAATACTGAGTCGTAAAAGATCCTTACTATACTCACTGGCCTCCTCTTACATCACAGGCCGGGGGAATGGGGGTTGAAGGGGGATAGAACCTTTTTAACACATGTATGGAGAATGGGGATCACTAGCTTGATGGACTGACCAATATTTATTCTTCCCCAGGTAACCAGACTTTTCCGTCGCATGATGTAAGCTCTGTTTTTATCCATTTTATTTTCCAAACTGTTAATTTGCGCTCTATGTATATGTCTGTATAGTTCATGCTATATTTTCTATGTAAACCGCATTGTTTGTACGCACTGTCCTTTTATGATATTAAAACGTCCCTCTTGTAAGGCCTTCTTGTGTTCATGACCTTGGAAGAAGCAGGACACATATTGCTTTATTAACCTGTGAATGCTAGCAGCTGTAGAGTGTACTTGAACATTGTGTAATACAAGGTGTCTCATCAGCCTTATATGACGAGTGGTGGCAGCTAAAATGGATTTGTTTTGAATGACGGAGCCTGCAGGGAGGTCCAGCGTGACCCTGAAGGCTCCCATCCTGAATCTAAGTCAGTGATTCTGACAACTAGCATTGAAAGAAAAAAAGGCCATAAAAATACACCATAAAATGCAAACAGTTTGTATGGAATTTTTTCTGGTCAATAAATTCCAGATCATATTTATGTGTGAAGAAGTCCTTAGGTGGTGTCGCACACAGTTTTTTTCTTTTTGTGTTTACATTTCAGCTTTTGTGGCATCTTTCTATGCAGTCTTTTGAGCCAAAGCCAAATGTGGATTAAAAAAGAATGGGAAATATAAATAAAATACTTGAACTACACCAAAAACGTCCACAAAAACTTTAGTTTAGTTTGAATTTACCCTAAACATATTGTAAAATAACCTATTAGGCAATTTTGGGTTAAATGGGCTGCCAAGTACTAGAAAAAAAGTCATCTGTCCATAAGGCTGTGTATAATATTGCTGCTTACACCCATTGAAGGTTATATGCTATTAAATTTATGAAAACTCAGTTAGCAACAAAGAGTAAGAGCTCCTTAAAGTGGTTGTTCAGCAATATATATTGATGTCCTATCCTCAGGTCATCGATATTAGATTGGTAGGGTTGCCAGGTGTTGGACCCCCACCAATCAGCTGTTTGAAGAGGAGGCGGCACTCGATGCTGCTTCCTGGTCATTACACTATGCATTATCTCCGGTGGCGTGGCGGTACAGTGCAATAACAAGTACTTGCTCCATTCACAATAGGTCATCAATATATATTGCTACACAGTCCCTTTAAGGCCTTGTTCAGTCAGCCATAATATGGGGATATTTTGAAGTTGTATCATAGCTGATATGCCTGGACTGACATGTGGCTCTCCTGAAGGGGTTTTCTGGTTGGCATCAACATCATTTAAAATAAGTCCTAGGATTTGTTTCCAGAAAGACTCAAGGATGAGAGAGCGAGCAACAGAGAGAGATAGGCGAACACACTAGTATTCTGCTCTGAGTTTCTGGGCAATATATATGCATTGTCTGGGGGTACTCTTTCTCATTATGCCTCATTCACACGTCAGTATTCGGTCAGTGATTTTCATCAGTGATTGATAGCCAATACTAGGTGCAGCTGTAAACACAAAACAGGTGTAGATCTTTCCGTTATACTTTATGTCTGAGCAGCCTCCACATCTGGTTTTGATGTCTGAATGAGGCTTTATGGAGAATGCTTAGTAGGCTTAGCATGAGTGCAGAGGTCAGCTTTCCTAAGCCTAGCTGATACCAGCAGATGTAAGGTATGCTAATTTTCATATATTTTTCCCAGAAACTCAAACGAGCATTGACTGCCTTGCGATACTCCTCATGCATACTCAGCACCCTCCTCCATAAGAGAAAAAAAAAAAAAAAAAAAAAAGTACCTCAACCAAGGCCTCCAAGGCACCTAAGCATACTTTCTTTGCCTGGCTCTGCTAAGGGTAATTACACAGAAAGAGCTGGGCTCCTGGAAGAGACACTCCATTTTCCTTTCTGAAACTAGTTTGCATGTCTTTTCCAGAGAAGCATTATATGGGGACGTAAGCACATCATTAGAAAAAAGGCACTGAATGAGAGTACCACCAAAACATAGTGGAAAAATAATAGGGAAATTTGATTTATGAAGCGCAAGGAGAAATGTATAAATATATATACTAGAAATAAGTAAATAAATTCTATCAATTTGGAATTACATAATCCTGATTTTTCTAAAAATTAGAATTCTAAGAAACCCACATATTTAGCCATTCATTTCTGGCAATTCAAGATAGATTTTTACATATAAAAAGAGCAATTCAAATTTCTTTACAAAAGGATTACAAAGTATGAGCTTTTCACAACTACAGCATAGCCCTCCAGTCATTGCCAGGACCTTTAAACAGACTTATATAGCATTACTAGGAGAATACCTAAGCCAGCCACACATCTGCAACTTCAGTAACTCTAAGGACAAAAGCCCCATTCAGCTTTTCTAGTCGAGATGCTTTGGGGGTGGGGAACCTCTGGCTGGGTATGAGAGTAGCATACTAGGTTTTGACTCTCTTGCCCAAAATGAAATCGGCAAAAATTTGGATAATTTGGGGTGAATTCTAAAATAGTAGAATCAATTGGCTCGTCCTTACTTCTGGCCTCATCATTTATAAAACACAACAGATACACCACAAGTGCTGTAAAACTCTGTGTGTGAATCAAGCCTTAACCTACAAACAGAAGCCTATCCAACCATTATATCAAGCTTTCTAGGAGGGACAATCAGAAGTCATTGGACTTATCTATCTTATGATTAAGACTTCAAGGTTATACACCATGTAATATTTGAGACAAGGTACATTCATAAGTCACAACATTATCTTATGTTATACACATTTGATAAATTACATTACTATTATTATTTGAGCATAACAGTGTGAATACAATCTATTGGAAAACTAAAAAAAATAATAATAATAATTCCATGGTTAGAACGAAACCTTCATAAATATATAAAGCAGAAAATTACTAATTATCAGTCAGCAATTTGTTTCAAAATATCTTATTTCAAGTTAGAACTTTATTCTGAATATGACTAACATGCTAAAAAAAAACAAAAAAAAACTGAAAAAAGCACTTCTAATCGGAAGACTGGAGTGCACTTCAATTGCATAAAGTAGGAAGTAAAAGCTCAATTAAGAAAAAAAGAGCTTTGAAAATAAGGACAAACAAAGTGTGCCATATCCCTTCTGAATTTGTTACCATTAGTCTTGCTAAACCTGGGAGCTGCATATTCTAGTAACATTAATATGAAGAATTGTATCAGACTAATCCCACAAGCAATTTATATCTAGTCAGCATGAGAGCAGTTATATAAGGAAAATTAGCACTCTTGCATTAGAAATAGGATAGAGACTGAAAAAAAATTAGACACAAACACATTTTATTCCATCTTGATATTCCACTTGACAATCATCCAGTGCACTGAGTGAATTAAATAGTCTTGTGAAATTAGCCCAAGCACAGTGCAATTTCACTTGGCGACCTTGTGTCTGCTTGGTGAGTCGACAAGAACATAAATAAGAAATTATGCAATGAATTAGATTTTAAATTTTTGCCTGCAACCAATTTTAAATGTGCAAAATAGCAGTAAATAACAGTAAAATAAAATAGCAGAAAAGTGTCCAATCTTTTAAAGGAATGGATTTATCTTGCTATGACAAAAGCATGGCCAAATGTCTGATTTTCATGGCATTTTTGAAAAATTATTAAAAGGACCTTATAGTTTTCAATTGTGCTTTTGCATGGCTCTTGTCTTAAATAATGTATGTAATTTGTATCATCACCTCTGATTCCTCTTTAGAGCAGTACAGGAAAAATACATTGGCAAAAAAAGTCATGGAAAAATACTACACACGTTGCCACTTATGTTTTTTTCATGCAGGACCAAAACGCCACAGATTGTGATTTTTTTTTTTTAAATGCAATTGACCAAAAAAACAACCACTACAAAAAAGCCCACATAACTTCTAAAAACGTAAAAATAAATCAGTGCTTTCATTAACCAAAGCCTGGCATTTTGTAGTGTTTTGGTGGCATTTTCCACAGCTTTTTTTTTTTTTTTTTTTTGGGGGGACTAATATGTTACAGTCAGATGCTACTTAGTTAAAAAGACTGCAGTTAGATATGGCTACGTACAAAACCAAAAAGAAATCCCTCAAACTCATCATCAGCAATATCTAGCAAGGAGTATTATATACTGATACCCAAAAGAACTAAACCCTTGCAAAAAAGGAGTTACACCATGTAAGATAAAATATCTCTCAATTTTATTATTATAAAGTAACACATAACATATGGGAAAAGCAAAACACCGAAGTGCCTGTCACAGCAGGCCACAACCCGGAAGACAAAGTCCACGCACAACCCGAATATATAGACATATGGAATATAATAATCCTACATACACACAATGGGTCTATACAAGTTGAAACATACAGGGATGTAGTCCCCACACGGATAAACTCACATAAATGTCCAACCAAGTGGTCAGAAAAAACCCCGAAGTCTTTGTCCAACTGTAGATATATTTATCAAACTTCTGAAACAAGATTTTGAGGCTATGAGCGGCTCTCATGGCTCACTTAATTTAACACATGAACAACGCACGGCGGTCAAGGAGCTTCGTGACCTCCGTGATGTTGTAATTAAGCCCGCGGACAAAGGGGAACGTTGTTGTGTGGCCGGCGGCAATGTATGAGAAAGAGGCATTCAGGCAGCTCAATCAACGACACTGTTACCAACGTTTAGAGCATAACCCGACTATCAAATTTAAAGGTGATTTAGATCTGTTGTTGGTACGTGGGGTTTGTGATAATATTTTGACCCCTAGACTCAAGGAGGGTCTAAGTGTAGATTTTCCTGTCACCCCTACGTTTTATCTGCTACCCAAGGTGCATAAAGACGCCAAAATACCACCTGGGCGTCCTATTGTATCTGGGGTGGGCAGTTTGTGTGAGCAGGTGAGTAGATATGTTGACTTTTATCTGAGGAGCTCCGTGGAGACCTTGCTGTCATATATAAAGGACACCACTGATGTTCTTAGCAAATTCAATGGCGTTGTGCTGGAGGATGATATGTGGCTTGTTACTTGTGACGTAGAGGCATTATACACGTCGATACCCCACGACCACGGGACCCGAGCAGCACGTTTCTTTCTGGAGATGTCTAATTTGGATAAGGACCTGGTCGATTTTGTTGTTTCTCTATTGGATTTCATTCTTAAGCACAACTATTTTTTGTTTAAGGACCGCCTCTTCCTGCAGCTCCAGGGAACGGCAATGGGGGCGACTTGTGCGCCCTCATATGCCAATCTTTCCTGGGGCTGTGGGAGAAGGAGGTCGTCCAACATTTGATTTTTACAGCTCGGTGGTCTCGTGGTCGCGGTATATCGACGATGTACTGTTTGTATGGCAGGGGTCTGAGGAGACACTCTGCCTTTTTCTCCAACAGCTCAACGCCAATGATCAAAACATCAGATTGACTTGGAAATATAGCCATGACCGTATTGATTTTTAGATATTACTCTCCAACGAGAGGCTGACGGCACGGTCTCCACGGACCTCTTCAGAAAGTCAACTGCGACGAATTCCGTATTACATGCGGAATCGTCTCATTACCCTCAGACCATTAAAGCGATTCCTACTAGTCAGTTTCTGCGCCTGATCTGCTCCAGTGACCAAACGTTCGAGATCCAATCTAGGAATCTAAAAGAGATTTCTAGCAAGAGGATATGGGCATCAGGTTATTAAGAGGGGTTACCTGCGGGCTAAATCATTCCCCAGAGATACCCTTCTGACAAAACCAAATGTAAGGCAGGAGGATATCCAATGTAGGTTTATAACACCGTTTAATGCTCAATGGCGATCCATTAGAGCTATTATGACCAAACATTGGCCCATACTTTTATCTGATAGTGACCTTAAACGGTCACTTTCTGATTACCCACTGATCACTTGGAAACGGGCTAAGAGCCTGAGAGATATTCTTACTCGTAGCCATTATGTTCCCCCACCTTCTAGTGGCCTGTTTGGTTCACGTGGCCCCAAATGGGGTTCCTTCCCCTGTGGCAGTTGTCAGGCATGCAAGTTTATTAGGAAGGGTGGTGAATTTCATGACTCCGGTGGCTCTCTCTCCTATCGGGTCACACACCACATTACATGTAGAACCACGGGGTTATTTACCTTGCTGAGTGCCCCTGTGGCTTGCTGTATGTGGGTATGACCACCCGGGAACTTAAGGTGAGGATTTTGGAACATACCAGTAAGATCCGCCTGACAGGCACCATGAGGAAGGAGGAACTTAAGAAACAACAACCCATTGCCCTACACTTTAAAGAAAGACATGCATCAGACCCTAGAGGTTTGAGGGTGATGGGCATTGACAAAGTGTTAATGGGTGCCAGAGGAGGAGATACCAAGAAACTCTTACTACAAAGGGAAACAAAGTGGATAGTTCTGCTTAAGAGTGAGATCCCTAATGGACTTAATGAAGCAGTGAGTTTTAGGCCTTTTTTATGAAGCGTTTGTTGTTTTTATAACTACTTGTGTATGTGTTGCTAATCTGTATTTTTATTTAGTTCTAGTGATGTTCCGTCTGTTTTTGGGGATACCGGAGATATGAAAATGTTGGTGTGGCTGTATCTACGTATTGGACGTCGGCATAGGAAGAATCTTATAATTTTTTTTTTTTTTTTCACGCTGGTCCATATGTGACCATCTAAAACACTGCACTATGGGTTTACTTTTTATCTTTCAGCTTTTCACCTTGTTTAGATTTGTTATTGATCATATTAATTATTTATCTTTTTATATATTTTCTCATTATTTTTTATTTTTTGTTTTTCACTTGCTTTACTGTTCAATTTGTGGTCACGTATTTATATATACACGTTTTTACTTCCCTCCTTTGTGGGGTCTTACATTTGTTGTTATGCACTTGTCATCTATGCACATATTGATACTAAGCATTATGTGATATGAATTGAGTATTTTTATTATTTATTTATTTATTTTTAGTTTTTCTTTATCACTTGCACGAGTCACTTTATTATCAAATCTTTTTAATGTTTCTTCCTATTATTCATCTATATACAATTATGTGTATGAGGTCCTGCATTTATATATTATTTATGGTATGTTATCTATCTGATTACGCCCTTTTGGACACAATAGCCTGATTTATCCGAGAGGAGCGTGGATACGAGCGCCCTCTCGGTGATTTATACACAAATGTGACTGTGGTGTTCCACATCTACATTTGTGTATGGTATCCCGTTGCACATAATAGCCCGTTGTATTTTGTGACGTTGCGTATCTCGCTTGTGCGCTGGTTGGGCGTGCATTGTGACGCGCTCCGTTTACCCGGTCGTCTTGACGAACGGACGCCGGCTCAGTCTGTACACGTAGCGGTGACGCTGGCCACGTCATCTAGCTGCGCGACTGAGTCCGGCGTCCGGCGCATGGTGGCGGGGATGCGCGGACGTAATGCTGGCCATACTAATCAGGGCGACGATGCGCATTCCTGATTGGGCTATAGGTGTGCTTAGGGTATATAAGACAGAAGTCTGGATAAATCGAACATCCTCCTGACGAAGCCTGTGAGGGGTGAAACGCGCGTCGAGGTTTCTGGTGTCCACGCTCTTCCCGGATAGGACAATGGGTAATATATTATAGCATCTATATTGCACTGTTTGATTGTTTGGGTCAGGTTTTGTTATTATATCCCACCTTCTTTGGTTGGGGTTTTTTCTGACCACTTGGTTGGACATTTATGTGAGTTTATCCGTGTGGGGACTACATCCCTGTATGTTTCAACTTGTATAGACCCAATGTGTGTATGTAGGATTATTATATTCCATATGTCTATATATTCGGTTTGTGCGTGGACTTTGTCTTCCGGGTTGTGGCCTGCTGTGACAGGCACTTCGGTGTTTTGCTTTTTCCATATGTTATGTGTTACTTTATAATAATAAAATTGAGAGATATTTTATCTTACATGGTGTAACTCCTTTTTTTGCAAGGGTTTAGTTCTTTTGGGTAGGGGTATCAGATATGGCTACGTACACAGGGGAACGTTTACTAAAGTGCCTCTTTTACCAACAGTTTTTGCACCTGTTTTGGAGCATTTGCAGCTATTTTGAGTTTTGAGAAATTCAGAGGTTTTATAACTTTTGCGCCTAATTTCTGTCATATTTATGTAGGTGCTTTTTATTTTGCGCCAGATTTTGTGTTGTAAAAACAGTTGTATTTTTATGCAAACCAGGGTCGGTGTACTTTTCTGTCTCTGTTCTCAGTGGTGAGTTGTGTCACAATTTGCCTACTCTCATGGAAATGTGCACAAAAATCCGGCTCACTTGCGCCACATTTTCATGTGCATACTATTTAGACCAGTTTTAATGAAATTTTGTAAGACACATTCAATCACTAGATGTCAGACCAAAAAGGCTTGTATGGAGCGGGTTGCTGCAATGATCCTGATCCATACGGGGCAGGTGCCAGCATTATCATACAGCAAACACCCTGCCGCAGAGATGGGGACCGGCGATCCCGCCGAACCCCGTCATTTAACCCCTCAGATGCCCCTTCTGAAGTTTACCAGCCCTGCCCTGGTAAGCTCCCTGATAAGCAGTGAATGAAGCACAGCTCAGCAAATATGACAGTGTATGAATCCTATTCACCCCAATAGATTTCCATTAGGGTGAATACTAGTGATGAGCGAGCATGCTTGGCCGAGTATTGGTTTTGCTCGTGCATCACTATGCTCGGCGCTCGGCCGAGCACCACATGTATTCTTCGCATTGCTCGAGTCTCCTCCCCGCACGTTTGGCGCCTTCTAAGCAGCCAGGTAAGGTCCAGGTAAGCAGTTCCCCTCAGTGTAAGGCCATAGCAATGTTCGCTGTAAGCCTTACACCGATTGGCTGGCTGGAACGCGTGATATCATTTAAGATAGGTCCGGCGCTCGACTCATTCAGTGTCAGGGAGAGCAGACAGTAGGCAGGGACAGATAGCGTTTTCTCTAAACTTACTGATTTCACTCCAAAAACCTTATTGAAAGGCCAAACAGTCATTTTAAGGACTAGAGGGTGTGTCTGAAGGGGGTTAATTAAGCACTATCAGGGACAGGCGTCATGAGGAAGGGACAGATATGTGCAGGGCTTGAAAATCGCTTTGATAACTTCTAAAAGACAAAGATTTCCAATTAGTGACGTCTACAATAGGCCATCATTAAGCAGTGTGTTGGGCAGATATTATCAAAGGAGGCTTATTCACTACAGTGTGCCTGGTAATGGAGATATACACTGCACCACTATAAAGCAGTGTGTTGGGCAGACATTATTAAAAGGGGCTTATTAACTACAGTGTGCCTGCTACCGAGATATACACTGTACCATCAGAGAAATTATTTGTTCCGAGGAAATTAACCTAACTTGTGCCACATCTGTGTGTGCGTTCAATCCACAACCATTATATTAATTACTCCAGCAGACAGTGATTTATATTTTGGCCACATCTGTGTGTGTTTTTAGGCCACAAACCGCATATACAGTATTCCAGCAGAGAATACATTTTATTTGTGACAAATTTGTATCCAATATAGAACTACTTCCGAATAAAGTGTGTATTGTCAAAATTACATTATCTCTGGGCTAGTGTAGTGCCGAAAAAATCTATTTCTCTGTCTCCTGTACATGACAAAAAGCAAATAGTGTGTACTGTAAAATTACATTATCTCTGGGCTAGTGTGGTGCCAAAAAATGTATTTCTTTGTCTCCTGTTTATTATAGCCAGCAAATACAGTGCGTACAGTAAAAATTCATTATCTGTAGCCTAGCGTACTCCTGAAAATCTTTATTTTTCTGTGTTCAGTACATTACAGCAAGCCAATACAGTGTGTACTGTAAAAATATCATTATCTCTGGGCTAGTGTAGTGCCGGAAATCAGTATTTTCTCTATCCAGTACTGTCCTGCATCAGAAAACTGTGTCTTTAGCGGACAGTAAAACAATCTGCTCCACATCTGCAGACAAAACCATTAATATGAAGAAGGCGAGCACAAAGGGAGGGGAAGTGGGCGTGATGCTGATGGTGCAAGCAGAGGCCATGGCCCTGGGCGTGATGCTGATGGTGCAAGCAGAGGCCATGGCCCTGGGCGTGATGCTGATGGTGCAAGCAGAGGCCTTGGAACTGGGCGTGACGCTTATGGTGCAAGCAGAGGCCTTGGAACTGGGCGCAATGAAACTGTGCCTGCTGCCAGTGCACAAGAAAAAACTAAAAAAATCCACCTTACCCAGCTTCATGTCCAACTTAACTCGGCGGCGCAGAACAACACTGTCCAAGTTGGACCAGTGCGAACATGGGGTCGGTTGGATTGCAGAAGATAATGCTTACAGTCGGTTAAGCACAACCCTCTCTTCCACGAAGTCCAGTCTCTGTAGCTAAGAGTCTGTTCAACCGAATCCTCACTCTGATCCTCCTTCCTCCCACCATGTCGCGTCTGAGAAAACAAGTGATCCCACACTCAGATGATCACATATCCTCTTTTCATCGCCAGTACTTGGTTTGGCTCTCTCGCCAAGCATGCTTAAAGAGATACCTGAGATATTGTGACCTGATTCCCAACCTCTTGAGCCTTCAAAGTCAAGACGGTGGTGATGACGGTGGTGAACCGCAATCATTTGTTCATGAAGTGGATAATGATGAGACTCAGTTGCCAATCATTGGGGTGGTGGTTAGGTCAAGTCAGGAAGATGAGCAGAGTGAGGAAGTGGAAGAGGAGGTGGTGGACGATGAGATCAATGACCCTACATGGTTAGGTGAAAAGCCAAGCGAGGACAGCAGTACAGAGGGGAAGGTATCCGTAGCACCGCAACAGTCTAGAAGAGGCAGTGGGGTGGCAAAAGGGAGACGTTGGCCCACACCAAATAGGCCCACAACCATTGCACCGAGCACCCCCATGTGTAAATCTACCTTGCCAAGGGGTAGGTGTTCCACAGTATTGTGCTTTTTTGAGGAAAGCGCAGACGACAAAACAGTGGTAGTTTGCAACCTGTGCCGTAGCAAAATGAGCCGGGGCGTGAACACTAGCAACCTCACCAGTAGCAGCATGATCCGCCACATGGCATCCAAGCATCCTAATAAGTGGGCCGAATGCCGGGGTCCACACTCTGCGTCTGAGGGTCCTACCATTGTCTCCACTGCCCCTTTGTTATGCACTGCTGGCTAATCCTCTGTCGAAAGCGCAGGCCCGGATGACCCTAACCCTGCACCTGGACCTTCGCCTGAACCGTCAGCAATAACATCCACTTCCCTGTCCCAGCGCAGCGTCCAAATGTCCATAACACAGGCAATTGAACGTAAGCGCAAATACCCACCCACATACAGGCCATATCAATAAATGCGCAACTTTTGAAATTACTGGCCCTTGAAAATGTTGCCATTTAGGCTTGTGGACACTGAGGCCTTCCACAGCCTGATGTCGGCGGCCGTCCCACGGTACGCAGTCCCAAGCTGCCACTATTTTTCACGGTGTGCCCGCCTTACACCAGGATGTGTCCCAGAACATCACCTGTGCCCGGACCAATGCACTTACTTGGAAGGTCCACCTCACCACGGACACGTGGACAAGTGCTGGTGGCCAGGGATGCTACATTTCCCTGACCGCACACTGGGTGAATGTTGTGGAGGCCGGGAGAGAGTCGGACCCTGGGATGGCACAGGTGTTACCCACGCCCATGATTGCGAGCCCTACGTCCTTCAGGGTCTCTGCCAGCAGCTATGTTACTGGCTCCAAGCCCCACTTCTCCTCCGCCTCCTCCTCCACTTCCACCTCCAACAGCAGTCAGCCATCAGTCGCTAGCTGGAAGCAGTGTAGCACTGCTGTGTGTACGCGTAAACAGGCCGTGCTGAAGCTGATCTGCTTAGGGGACAAACAGCACACCGCCACAGGGCTGTGGCAGGGTACAAGGGACCAGACCGAGCTGCGGCTCCGCCACTCAACCTACAAACAGGCATGGCTGTGTCCGACAATGGACGCAACTTGGTGGCAGCATTGGAGTTTGGCAACCTGACACACATTCCATGCCTAGCCCACGTCTTGAACTTAGTGGTTCAGCGGTTTTCAAAACCTACCCCAATTTGCAGAAGCTACTAGTGAAGGTGCGCCGCTTGTGTGCTCATTTCCGCAAGTCGTCCACAGCTTCCACTGGTCTGTCAACACTGCAGCAGCGCTTGCGGCTTCCAGCTGACCATCTGTTGTGCGGCGTAAGCATGTGGTGGAACTCTACATTCTACATGTTGGCCAGGCTTTGTGAGCAGCAGAGGGCAGTTGTGGAATACCAGATTCAACATGGTCATCGCCTTTCCAGTCAACTGCCACTATTCACAAGCGAGGAGTGGGCATTGATGTCAGACCTATGTGAGGTTTTAAAAACTGGAATCCACACAGATTGTTAGTGGCGATAACGCTATTATCAGCGTAACCATCCCACTGCTGTGTCCAGTGGTGTATCTTGGTTTTGTGCTGCCCTAGGCGAGACTAAACTCGGGCACCCCTAATATAAATTTGAACAGCCCCTTCCTTTCAAGGCCAAACCCCTTCCTCTGTAAACCCCGCTCTTCCTTTTAGTCTCCACCCTTTCCTGTATTTAAAAGTGAATAACGACAGCCAAACACCCTTCCAGGACCTCACACCCCTCCCTAGATCCCACTAAGTGTCATCCACAGATCCACTCCCCCTTAAGTGCCATCCACAAACCCCCTTAAGTGCCATCCACAGATCCCTCCCCTTAAGTGCCATCCACAGATCCCCCTTAAGTGCCATCTACAGATCCCCCTTAAGTGTCATCCACAGATCCCCCATCCAGTGTCATCCACAAATCCCCCCATTCAGTGTCATCCACAGATCCCCCCATTCAGTGTCATCCACAGATCCCCCCATTCAGTGTCATCCACAGATCCCCCCTCTCAGTGTCATCCACAGATTCCCCCCTCTCAGTGTCATCCACAGATTCCCCCCTCTCAGTGTCATCCACAGATTCCCCCCTCTTAGTGTCATCCACAGATCCCCCTTCTCAGTGTCATCCACAGATTCCCCCTCTCAGTGTCATCCACAGATTTCCCCCTTCTCAGTGTCATCCACAGATTCCCCCTTCTCAGTGTCATCCACAGATTCCCCCCTTCTCAGTGTCATCCACAGATCCCCCTTCTCAGTGTCATCCACAGATTCCCCCTTCTCAGTGTCATCCACAGATTCCCCCTTCTCAGTGTCATCCGCAGATTTCCCCCTTCTCAGTGTCATCCACAGATTTCCCCCATCCAGTGTCATCCACAGATTCCCCCATCCAGTGTCATCCACAGATTCCCCCCATCCAGTGTCATCCACAGATTTCCCCTCCCCCAGTGTCATTAACAGATTCCCTACCTGCCCAGCGCCGCTCCTCCCAGCCCAGCGCCGTTGTAGGTAATTATTATTCACTTCACTTGCCTGAGAAGAGAAGCGCCGGAAGTTCTCACACAGGCGCATGCGCACTTCAATGCCTCTGCCAGTGCGCCTGTGTGAGTCTTCCGCGCTTCTCTTCTCAGGCAAGTGAAGTGAATAATAATTACCTACAATGGCGCTGGGCTGGGAGGAGGCTGGGAGGAGGCGGCACTCTGCAGGGAGGAGCGGTCCCGGCGCACCCTACAGCGCGGCCAGCCAAAAAGATTTCTATCACTGAGGCAAACAGGGCATTTTGCCGCCCCATTGGAAGTGCCGCCCTAGGCAAATGCCTTGTTTGCCTCGTGATAGATACGCCACTGGCTGTGTCTACTCAAACAATCGCTGCTCACAATTAAGGAGGATGCTTTGAATGTGGCAGACGAGGTAATGGGGAGGAAATGACACAGGGCGATAGCCAGACATCCCCAGTTCATCTTCTCAGCGCAAATTGGGCCATGAAGAGGAGGAGGAGGAGCTGGAAACACTTGCCTCTGCTACAGAGGCTAGTACCCATGGAACTTTAATTCCACCTGTTCAGCGTGGGTGGGCAGAAGAGGAGGAGGATGAGGGTATGGAGAGTCATCCTGAAGTTGACATCGACATCTTGCCCATTGGTACTCTGGCACAAATGGCTGACTTCATGTTAGGCTGCATTTTCCGCAACCCTTGTGTTATACGCATTTTAGTTACACAGATTACTGGGTGTTCACCCTTCTCGAACCCAGCTACAAAAGAACTTCTCATCTCTGATTCGTATGCTGGGGAGGATGAGCAAAACCGTGCAATACCAGAGGGTACTTGTTGACAGATTGCTCCAAAATTTTCCATCTGACAATGGGGCCGCCAGTGTCCGTGCTTCCTTAGGCAACCGAGGAAGGGAGACAAGGGCAACACACACAATAGTTCCAACAGAGGCAGAGCAACACTTTCCAAGGCATGGGACACTTTCATGACACTCCGCCAGCAACCTCACCCTGAATCGCGGCCTAGTGCTACAAGGAGGGAAAAGTTTTGGAAGATGGTGAAGGAATACATTGTAGACTGTGTCAGCGTCCAAAATGATCCCTCAATGCCTTACAACTACTGGGTGTCCAAGCTGAACACGTGGCACGGGCTTGCGCTCTACACGTTGACGGTGCTGGCTTGCCCTGCTGCCAGTGTATTGTCTGAGCGTGTATTTAGTGCTGCTGGTGGCATTAGAACAGATAAGCGTATCCGCTTGTCCACTGACAATACTGACAGGTTCTCCACTCCACCAGAGGAAAGCTGAGCTAATGAGGAACAAAAACGCAATTTGAATGTATGCTTTATAATGTACTCAATCCAAAAGAATCAGATTTTTTTTTTACCCCTTTCACCGCAAAAAAGGGTATATGTTTGAATGTTTTCTCATCCGCCTCCTCCTTCAACACCTCTTACATACAGAATAAATATGCCCTCACTACAATGTTTTTAGGGTTCGCTCGGCATCAGGTCCACACCTCCAATGCTTTATACCGTCTGCTCACATGTAGCCCATCAATGCAATGTTTTATGGGGTTCTCTAGGCATCGGGCCCTCACCTCCAATGCTTTATACCGTCTTCTCACCTGTAGGCCATTACTGCAATGATTTATGGGGTTCGCTAGGCTTCAGGCCCTCACCTCCAATGCTTTATACCGTCTTCTCTCCTGTAGGCCATTACTGCAATGATTTATGGGGTTCGCTAGGCTTCAGGCCCTCACCTCCAATGCTTTATACCGTCTGCTCACCTGTTGTAAGGATACGGTGGTTTGCGCTCCAGCCTGGATCCATGCCCTGTGTAACCATGACAACGATAGCTGTTTGCCTCCCAGGCTGGAAGCAGTGGCCGCTGGGCCGTCTAAGGTGGCTCCGCCCATCCACACTTGGTCAATAAATAGGAGCCAGGTGCTGCACAGGGTGTTCCACTAATGGAGTGCGCACCCTGCCTGCTCCATTCACCACGAGGACGCAAGCTTCTAACTACCTGCAACTCTGAACCTCCAGGAGAAACCCTCACCTACCTTATCCAGCTCCACCACAGCAGGATCCCTGCATGACTTCTAACAGCAAGTATCAGCCTGTCATTTTGTTCACTGACATTGCTCACTGAAAGGAAGGGACACGCGCTGGTGACTATTAGTACTGCAGGCCTGGGATTTCTGAACATTGCCTAGAGCTGTTATTCATGAACTTTAATCTGTACTCTGATTCCTAAAACAAACTCTCCTCACTATTAGTTTTACACTCTATCTTTAGTACGCGGTACATGATTTTGTTACCCCATACTCTCCGCTTAAGACTGAGAGAGCCGCCTGGGGTACACACTGAGCAGCCGCAAAGACTCCATCAACACTCAAGTAGTGTGATAGGAGTGGATGTCAAAGGACTCCGCAGTTGAGATCCTAACTGATCAATTTGGTGCGTTACATATTAGTGGAACCCTCATGGATCCAGCGGAGCTCGCGCGGCACATGGTCGCCCTCACTGAGAGGGTGGAAACCCTTAACGTGACCGTACAGAATCTCCAATTGGAAAATCAGGCGTTGCGAGATCTCGTCTCGTCGCGCACAGGACACCACCACGATGGACCGGAACCCAAGGTCAGTCCACCTGAACTTTTCTCAGGAGACCGGAAGCAGTTCCGCGAATTCCTGAATGCGTGCAAGCTGATGTTTCAGTTACGCCCCGGACCTATCCTACCGATAGAACCAAAGTACTCACCATGATCTCTTACCTCAGGGGAGGCCAGAGCATGGGCTAACACCTATTTAGAAAAGGAAGACCCGGTCTTGAATTCCTTTCCGCAATTTCTTGAAACAATGGCCCTCCTTTACGAGGACCACAACAAGCAGCTGACTGCGGAGACCGCCATTCGCACCCTAAAGCAAGGGAGACGACCCGTTGAGGACTTTATTGCGGAATACACTCGTTGGGCCCGTGAGACTGAATGGAATGATCTCACTCTTAGAAATCAGTTCCGTCTCGGTCTATCTGAGGCCCTGAAGGATGAGTTAGCCCGCGGAGAGCTGCCACATACACTCGGCGCCTTGATGCAGAAGGTCACCACCATTGACAGACGCTTAAGGGAGCGTAGGGCCGAGAGAGTCTCAGGGTTTACAACCACCCCGAGACAGACCAGCCCGGATCCTGTAGCAGAGATGATGGAGATTGGGGCAATTCGTGGTCCTCTGACTGAGAGAGAAGACCCGGAGACGGAACCTCAACCTCTGCTTATACTGTGCGTCGGCTGATCATTCGGTCGATGGATGTCCTGCCATAAGAAAGAAACATGAAGGTAAAATGATGACGTTCTGTAACTTAGGCAGAAAAGATAACAACACAAGTGGTTACATTTATACGTCTCTTACCTTACAGTGGGACCAAAACCGAACTATCGTTGATGCAATGGTGGACACGGGAGCTTCAGGGAATTTTATCGATAAGCATCTAGTAGAGAGAAATAAAATTCCCCATACAAGGAAAGATGTATCGATATCCGTGAGTTTTATTGATGGTACAACCTCTAGACCTATCCATAGCCAGACTCAACCCCTTTTTGGTGACAAGCGAAAATAACCACACAGAATTTTTATCCTTTGATGTCATACACTCCCCTTCGTTCCCCATCATTTTAGGCTTGCCATGGCTCCGGTTACATCAACCAGTTCTCCTATGGGAACAGGGGAGAATTGGGTTTACCTCACGTTATTGCAGGGAGACCTGTTTCCCTATTAAAACTCTCATGCATGTAGGGGTGAACCAGGTCCCTACCCAATACTCAGAGTTTTCGGAGGTATTTAGTGCAAAGATGGCGGAAACCCTACCGCCCCATAGACCCTACGATTGCCCCATAGACCTGCTGCCGGGCAGTGAAATACCCACAGGAAGAATCTACCCATTGGCACAACCAGAACTTGACCACCTCAAACAGTATCTCGAAGAGAACTTAAGGAAGGGATTCATTCGGCCTTCAACCTCCCCTGCAGCCGCAGGTATGTTCTTCGTAAGGAACAAAGACTTGAGCAACAGACCCTGGGAATGGGTTTCAATGGACTTCATTGTAGAACTCCCCCGCTCCAGAGGAAACAACACCATCATGGTTGTAGTAGACCTACTAACTAAGATGGCACACTTCATCGCCCTCAAAAAATTACCTTCCTCCAGTGAAACTGCCGAGGCCTTTCTGTCCAATGTCATAAAACTACATGGAATCCCTACCCAAGTTATATCAGACAGGGGTTCACAATTTATATCCAAATTTTGGAGAGCACTTTGTCTTAGACTCCAAATCGACCATAGAATGTCTACCGCCTTCCACCCCCAAACTAACGGGCAGACGGAAAGGGTGAACCAATGTCTGGAACAATTTCTCAGATGTCACTGCTCATTCCTTCAAGATGACTGGGAAAGCCTACTCCCTCTTGCCGAATTAGCTTACAACAATTCTGTAAATTCCTCCACTCTACATAGTCCATTCTTTGCTAATTATGGATTCCACCCTAGGTCTCTCCCTGAAATCAGCCTTCCTACAAACGTTCCTGCCACAGATGATTATGTAACTACCTTGCAAACAACCCTCATGATGCTGAAAGACAACCTCCAACGGGCAAAGGAAAGGCAGAAGATCTACTACGACCGTCACAGAAGAGAAAATCCTCCTTATCAGGTTGGAGACTCGGTATGGCTGTCAACGAGAAACCTTCGGTTGGGGGTACCTGCTAAGAAACTGGGTAGGCAATTTTGGGTCCGTTTCTGATAGAAAGAATTATCAACCCCAACACGGTGAGACTTACCCTTCCTCCTCGACTACAGGTACATCCCACATTCCATGTATCGTTGCTAAAACCGTTTAGACCTAGCCCGTTCCCCTCACGGGTTCCTCAACCCTCCCCCGATAGATGTCCGTGGTGAGGAGGAATTTGAGGTTGAGCAGCTTCTCGACTCCAGAAGAAGACGGGGAGGATCCAGTACCTCGTTAGATGGAAGGGTTACGGGTCTCAGGATGACTCTTGGGAAGATGTGCGAGACGTCCATGCACCCAGACTCCAAAGGTTGTTCCACAGGAGATTTCCCGACCGACCCTCCCCTACTGGGGTACCCGGAGAGGGTCCCCTTAAGGGGGTACTGTAAGGATACGGTGGTTTGCGCTCCAGCCTGGATCCATGCCCTGTGTAACCATGACAACGATAGCTGTTTGCCTCCCAGGCTGGAAGCAGTGGCCGCTGGGCCGTCTAAGGTGGCTCCGCCCATCCACACTTGGTCAATAAATAGGAGCCAGGTGCTGCACAGGGTGTTCCACTAATGGAGTGCGCACCCTGCCTGCTCCATTCACCACGAGGACGCAAGCTTCTAACTACCTGCAACTCTGAACCTCCAGGAGAAACCCTCACCTACCTTATCCAGCTCCACCACAGCAGGATCCCTGCATGACTTCTAACAGCAAGTATCAGCCTGTCATTTTGTTCACTGACATTGCTCACTGAAAGGAAGGGACACGCGCTGGTGACTATTAGTACTGCAGGCCTGGGATTTCTGAACATTGCCTAGAGCTGTTATTCATGAACTTTAATCTGTACTCTGATTCCTAAAACAAACTCTCCTCACTATTAGTTTTACACTCTATCTTTAGTACGCGGTACATGATTTTGTTACCCCATACTCTCCGCTTAAGACTGAGAGAGCCGCCTGGGGTACACACTGAGCAGCCGCAAAAGACTCCATCAACACTCAAGTAGTGTGATAGGAGTGGATGTCAAAGGACTCCGCAGTTGAGATCCTAACTGATCAATTTGGTGCGTTACACCTGTAGGCCATTACTGCAATGATTTATGGGGTTCGCTAGGCTTCAGGCCCTCACCACCAATGCTTTATAAGGTCTGCTCAACTGTATCCATCACTGCAATATTGTATGGGGTTCACTAGGCTTCAGGCCCTCACAGCCAATGCTTTATAAGGTCTGCTCACCTGTATGCCATTACTGCAATGTTTTATGGTGTTCTCTAGGCTTCAGGTTCTCACCTCCAATGCTTTATAAGGTCTGCTCACCTATACCCATCACTGCAATGATTTATGGGGTTCTATAGGCTTCTGGCTCTCACCTCCCATGCTTTATACCGTCTGCTCACCTGTAGGCCATCACAGCAATGATTTATGGGGTTCTTTAGGCTTCAGTCCCTCATCTCCAATTCTTTATAAGGTTTGCTCACCTGTAGCCAATCACTGCAAAATGCTATGGGGTTCACTGTATTATGGAGTTTGCTAGGCTTCAGGCCGTCAACTCCAATGCTTTATAAGGTCTGCTTACCTGTACGCATCAATGCAATATTTTATGGGGTTCACTATGATTCAGGCCCTCACCTCAAATGCTTTATACCGTCTGCTCACCTGTAGCCAATCACTGCAATGTTTTATGGGGTTCTCTATGCTTCAGGCCCTCGCCTCCATTGCTTTATACCGTCTGCTCACCTGTAATCCATTACTGCAATCATTTATTGGGTTCGCTAGTCTTCAAGCCCTCACCTCCAATGCTTTATAACGTCTGCTCAACTGCAGCCCATCCCTGCAATGTTTTATGGGGTTCTCTAGGCTTCAGGCCCTCACCTCCAATGCTTTATAAGATCTGCTCATCTGTAGCCCATCACCGCAATATCTTATGGGGTTCACTAGGCTTCAGTCCCTCGCCTCCAATGCTTTATACCGTCTGCTCACTTGTAAGCCATCACTGCAATGATATTTTGGGTTCTCTATGCTTCAGGCCCTCAGCTCCAATGCTTTATAATGTCTGCTCATCTGTAGCCCATCACTGCATTATCTTATGGGTTTCACTAGGCTTCAGGCCCTCACCTCTGAAGCTTTATACTGTCCGCTCACTTGTATGCCCTTACTGCAATGTTTTATGGGGTTCGCTAGGCTTCAGGCCCTCACCTTCAATGCTTTTTCCGTCGGCTCACTTGTAGCCCATCAATGCAATGTTTTATGGGGTTCTCTAGGCTTCAGGCCCTCACCTCCAATGCATTATACAGTCAGCTCACCTGTAGACCATCACTGCAATGATGTATGGGGTTCTCTAGGCTTCAGGCCCTCGCCTCCAATGCTTTATACCATCAGCTCACCTGCAGGCCATCACTGCAATCATTTATTGGGTTCTTTATGCTTCAGGCCCTCGCCTCCAATGCTTTATACTATTTGCTCACCTGTAAGCCATCACTGCAATGTTTTATGGGGTTCTCTATGCTTCAGGCCCTCACCTCCAATGCTTTATAAGGTCTGCTCATCTGTAGCCCATCACTGCAATATCTTATGGGTTTCACTAGGCTTCAGGCCCTCGCCTCCAATGCTTTATACCGTCAGCTCACCTGTAGGCCATCACTGCAATGATTTATGGGGTTCACTAGGCTTCAGGCCCTCACCTCCATTGCTTTATAAGGCTTTCTCACCTGTAGCCCATCACTGCAATATATTATGGGGTTCACTTGGCTTCAGACCCTTGCCTCCAATGCTTTATACCGTCCGCTCACTTGTATACCATTACTGCAATGTTTTATGGGGTTCTCTAGGCTTTAGGCTCTCACCTCCAATGCTTTATAAGGTCTGCTCACCTTTAGACCATCACTGCAATGATTTATGGGGTTAGCTAGGCTTCAGGCCCTCACCTCCAATGCTTTATATGGTTTGCTCACCTGTAGGCCAATACTGCAATATTTTATGGGGTTCACTAGGCTTCAGGCCCTCACCTCCAATGCTTTATATGGTTTGCTCACCTGTATGCCATTACTGCAATGTTTTATGGTGTTCTCTAGGCTTCAGGTTCTCACCTCCAATGCTTTATAAGGGCTGCACACCTGTAGCCCATCACTACAATATTTTATTGGGCTCACTAGGCTTCAGGCCCTCACCTTCAATGCTTTATAAGGTCTGCTCACCTGCAGCCAATCAATGCAATGATTTATGGGGTTTGCTAGGCTTCAGGCCCCCACCTCCAATGCTTTATAAGGTCTGCTCACCTGTAGTCCATTACTGCAATGTATAATGGGGTTCACTAGGCTTCAGGCCCTCACCTCCAATGCTTCATATGGTTTTCTCACCTGTATGCCATTACTGCAATGTTTTATGGTGTTCTCTAGGCTTCAGGTTCTCACCTCCAATGCTTTATAAGGGCTGCACACCATTAGCCCATCACGGCAATAATTTATGGGGTTCTCTAGGCTTCAGGCCCTCACCTCCAATGCTTTATACCGTCTGCTCACCTGCAGCCAATCACTGCAATGATTTATGGGGCTTGCTAGGCTTCAGGCCCCTACCTCCAATGCTTTATAAGGTCTGCTCACCTGTAGGCCATTACTGCAATGTATAATGGGGTTCGCTAGGCTTCAGGCCCTCACCTCCAATGCTTTATAAGGTTTGCTCACCTTTAGCTTATCACTGCAATATGTTATGGGGTTCACTAGGCTTCAGGCCCTCACCTGCAGTGCTTTATACCGTCCGCTCACCTGTAGGCCATCACTGCAATGATTTTTGGGGTTCGCTAGGCTTCCGGCCCTCACCTCCAAAGCTTTATACCGTCTGCTCACCTGTAGGCCATCACTGCAATGATTTATGGGGTTCGCTAGGCTTCACACCCTCACCTCTAATGTTTTTGCGGTCTGCTCACCTGTAGTCCATCACTGCAATGTTTTATGGGGTTCGCTCACCTTCAGGCCCTCAACTATAATGTTAGAGGGTAACCAGCACGCCCTTGCTCCAAATATTTTTAGGGTCACCAGTAGGCCATCAATGATAATTTTTCAAGGGTGTGTATGATGCCCTCCTGTATGTGTAATAAAGGGTGTATTGAAGTGCATGTTCCTTCTAATTTTTGGCAGCCCTTGCACTTATTGCATAGACTATTTGAGTGCAGCAGTGTAACTGAACAATTCTAGCACCATGTGAATGAGGCCCTCCTTTATATGATATATAGGCTGTATCGAAATGCTTCTTCCTTGTAATTTCTGGAAGCATTTGTACTGTATATACAATGAAATATCCAGGAAAGAATGTTTCCTAACAATTTTACCTCTAAAAATTTTTTTTTTTATATTTTTTTTTTTGAGGGGCGTTTTTTTTTAGTGTGATTTTGTCGCTATGAAAAAGTGGCGGACAACTGGGACAATATGGTTCCCAGCTGCGACATTGGAGTCCAAGATACACCCAGTCATGGTCCCCATGCTGTTTCAGATCCATTTCGGTGGTGTTTGTCACTTTCTGACCTTTTCCAATGGACCAGGCACCCTCCCCTCATCCGAGCAGGTGGTGTCTGGTTGTCTCCCATTGAATTCCATTATACTCGGGTGCTCGGCCGATCTCACGAATGTCGGACCGAGTACCCGAATTCTTTGGTGCTCCCTCAAAAGAGGGATCTAGGCTAATAGTCATCACTGTCGCACAAATGTTTTTTGCTAAACATTTTTTCTGAGACTTGTAACTGCAAGCTACCAATGTAGCCCCAACTTTTCTGAACCATACTAAGGTCACCATAGGGTTCATTGCATAGCACCCGCACTGAGTTCTTAACCATTCATTTCAATGGGTCTGTGTACATGAGCATTTTTTCACGCATCAGTTCTGCGTTGTGTGAAAACGCAGCATGTTCTATATTCTGCATTTTCACGCAGCCCTGGCCCTATAGAAGTGAATGGTGCTTCAGTGAGAAAAATGCATTGCATCTGGAAGCAAGTGTGGATGCAATGCGTTTTCACTGATGGTTGCTAGGAGATGTTGTTTGTAAACCTTCTGTTTTTTAACACGCACGTGAAAAACACATTGCACTTGCATGGAAAACACCTGAACCCAATTTCAGAATTTTTGGGGAACGGAACAGCTGGCCCCTGATAGAACAGTACTATCCTTGCCCATTATTCGGACAATAATAGGACATGTTCTATCTTTGAACAGAACAGAAAAAAAGTAAATACAGAAACGGAAGGCATACGGAGTACCTTCCGTTTTATTTTTTGCGAATCCATTGAAATTAATGGTTCCATATATGGTCCGAATATGGAACGCAAAAAACGGAATGTAAACTGGAAAGAAAAAAAACGTCCAAGTGCAATTGGCCTTAGAGTGTATTAGAGTTTCAATGTACTTCTATAGGAACTAATGTGCGGCAGCTTTAGTTCATTCCACAGGACTTAAGCTGCCAGACAATGCATCCGGCTCCCCTGACCTCCATCGGGGGAGCTGGAGTACACCCGGAAGCACACGCTTCCAGGTTTTAGAGCATTCAAATGCAGTGGTCCTGTTTGCCCACGTAATCTGAAGGGTTAAAAGTCATTACTGCCAGTTGTAAACTTTAGCCACTTGTGTCTGCGGCACCCACTGCACGCGCAAACAATGGTTTATTTAACCCTTTCAGGGTGCTGTGATTTTCCATTTTTGCTTTTTTTACTTCTTGCCTCATCATAAAATAGCTGTATACTATGGCAGTGCAGTGGGAACTACTAAGATCGGCGTAAAAAGCCATTTTAGTACATGTCTCTCACGGTCTTCATTTCAATGGAGGATATAATTCGCCCAGAAATCTGTATCAAAATTCACTAAGACATTTTCATAATAATCCACAAGTAAAACCCGCTGCGTATTTTCTGGCAGATAGATGGGATCATTGACAAAAACTGGCTTCTTAGGCCCCTTTCACACGGGCGAGTTTTCCACGCGAGTGCAATGCGTGAGGAGGACGAATTGCACCCGCACTGAATCCGGACCCATTCATTTCTATGGGGCTGTGCACATGAGCGGTTATTTTCACGCATCACTTTGGCGTTGCGTGAAAATCGCAGCATGCTCTATATTGTGCGTTTTTCACGCAACGCAGGCCCCATAGAAGTGAATGGGGCTGCGGGAAAATCGCAAGCATCCGCAAGCAAGTGCGGATGCAGTGCGGTTTTCCCGCATGGTTGCTTAGCAACGGAGCCAGATCTTTATTATTTTCCCTTATAACATGGTTATAAGGGAAAATAATAGCATTCTTAATAAAGAAGCCATGGTGATGGACCATGTGATTGGACCATGTGATGTGACGTCATCACAGGTCCTTTAGTTGTTAGCTGATGCGGTTAGCTGATGCTGGAAAAGCGAAGACAGATCACAACTATGCGATCAAGTGGCTAAGGTAAGTTAACTTATTATTTTTAACCCCTTCCTCTTCATTTTACTAAGCATTCTTTATTAAGAATGCTATTATTTTCCCTTATAACCATGTTATAAGGGAAAATAATAAATTCTCCAGAATACTCTACCCGAAACCGGACTTCAGTGAGGAAGTCCGGCTTCGGGTCTGGGTACCAAACATGGCGTGCAAAACACATTACAAACGTTTGCAGCCGCGCTGAAAAATCGCGCATATTCCAGCAACGCACCCGCCTCTTATCCGGGCGTCAAACATGACGCCCGTTTGAAAGAGGCCTTATGATGGTCTTTGGTTCCTCTCTGTTCTGCAGGAGGATTCACCAAATTTCCGACAAAACATGCGACTCATCATACATTTTGCGCACCTCAAATAGAACATTTTTACTCCTTTTTTAAGCTTGTTTTCAGGAGTAAAGTATAGTACGTTTGAAGGGTCAACTATAGTTTAAAAATGTCCATGGACAAAATAATGCCCTACAGGCATTTAGAAAATAGAAAAATGGGGTCTTGCAACTTTTTTCAACACCAAAAACTGCCGCAAAAATATTACTAAGTGTAAAACCACCCTAAGGTTACTTGCACATTTTTCAGATTATGCATGATTTTTGCACAAGGATTTATATAGAAAAAACCCAGTGCAAAGGCTCATGCACACAAGTGTGTGTGCCCCATGCTGCGGACCACGAGTAGCGAGTGCACACCGTTTGCGGATCCATTGACTTGAATGGGTCGCACTCCACAAGAAATGTTCCTCACTGAAAAAAAAAATAGAACATGTTCTATTTTTTTTCAGTGTGGAGGCACGGACGAAAGTCCCACTGAAGTGCTTTGTTGCGCTTCTGATCTGTAAATGTGACAAAAAAAATTAAAAATCCAAAGCAGCATTTTCTATACTAAAAACAGGCACAAACACTTTAGTGAATGTACCCTAAAAGTACATTTTCAAAGGATACAAAACTAAAAGGGGAAGATTTATTAAACTGGTGCAAAGGAAAACTGTATTAGTTGCCCATAGCAACCAATCAGATTACACCTTTCATTTTCCAAAGGAGCTCTGAAAAGTGAAAGATAGAATCTGATTGGTTGCTTTGGGCAACTATATCAGTTTTCTTTTAAACCAGTTTTGATAAATCAACTCCATGGTGTGAGTCTTGCTATACTCATCAATTTTAAGTAGAATACAGCAGTTCAAATAATGGCCATGCCCCATTATATCAAATGTAGGGCTCATGTACACAGCAGAGCCCTGTATTAAGATCCTGTGTAATACTCGGGCCAGGTGCAAGATGTAATATTCTCCCTTAGGGCTCATGCACACGACCGTATGTATTTTGCGGTCCATTTTCACGAATCCGTGGATCCATTTTTTATTTACGTTGTGTTTCCATTCCATATTTCCGCAAAAATCTCTGTATGAGTTTCCGTAAGCGATCCGTTTTTTGCGGATCGCATACGGAAACATAAAATTTGTAATGATTACTGTAATGTACAGTCATGTTTGTAAACAGTAAACAGATGGGCAAAGTGGGCATGTATACGCAAAAAACGGATGACATACGGATATGTTCCGTAAGCATTCCGTATTTTTTGGGGACCCATTGACCTGAATGGAGCAACGGAATGGTATTTGCTCACAATAATAGGACAAGTTCTATCTTTTAGCGGAATGGCTATACCGAAATACGGAAATGGAATGCATATGAAGTACATTCCGTGTTTTTTTTTTTTTGCTGAACCATTGAAATGTATGGTTCTGCATACGGACCGCAAACTAAAACCTCAAAAATGGAATGGAAACGGGAAAAAAAAATACGTTTGCGTGCAAGACTCGGTCAGATGCAGGATGTAATGTTCTCCCTTAGGGCTCATGCACACTGCTGTTACCCAAACAGTGGGTCTGCAATACACGGGCACCGGATAATCCGAACCCGAACCTTGTACACCGAATTTGAAAACAGAAGCTCGCTCATCCCTATTCATGTTGCCTCAGTCTCCTAAGCAATTAAATATAATTTATTTAAATAATATATAATGCACATACCGAATTCTCTGCTCTTCACGCTTCCTCAGCTTTGCATCTCTTTTTAATACTTCTTGAATGATTGCCTGTTCTTTGCTTGACAGAAAGCTCAAATCTATCAGCCTAACAATATCCATGACCCGCAAGTGACAGTCTTCACTCTCCTGCCACGCTGTGAGGTAATCAAATACATTTCATGATCCACCTGTCTGAATGATTGCAGCTGACATTTATGGCTGCTTCTCTCAGTGGTTTTTAGGATGGCAGCAGAATTCTTTTATAGCTTCTTCTGATGTACAATGCATATGGTGATATATATATATATATATATATATATATATATATATATATATAGTGTTTGTATGCTAAAATGCATTAATGGGCCGGTTGTCAGGCTGCATAAAAAATATGCTACCTTCAGGGCTGCAGTCATTATCTCACCAGCAGTCAGCTGGGCAGGTTTGCATGTGAGCAAGACAACTGCAAAAAGAAGCGTATTTTAGGCTTTTGGCCAATATTCACATGTTGTGGTTGAGGTATGGAAGATAACTGTACAGAAAATTGCAATAAAATGCCCACTTTTAGGGTACAACTACACTGCGTGGTCGCTGCATTCAAGTACTGAACGGCCAAAGCGGTTGCAGTGGGCTTTAATTAACCTAATGAAGACCGCACTGTTCAGTGGATTTTAAGCGTGCCAGGCGACAATTGACAATACAGACCCATCGGGGAGAGTTGTCAAAACAAGTGAAAAAGGGAAACTGGTTTAGTTACCCACAGCAAATTCCTCCTTTCATTTTAAAGAGGAGCCCTGAAAATAAAAGGTGGAATAGGATTGGTTACTATGAGCAACTAAGCCAGTTGCACAACTATGGATTGCTGTGCAGCAGCACAGCCTTGGAAATTAAGGGGGTCACAGCGCAAGATGCTACAACCACAACCCCAGATTCACAAAAAAATCCAACCCTGCTGTCCTTCACAGTGGCGCGCGTCTCGTCGGTTATACTGCAGCCTGCCAGCGATGATTAATCGCTGGCAGGCTGTAGATGCGAAATAAATCGCATCAAAGATGTATATCAGACGCTGTTTTATTAACAGTGTCTGATATACCTGCTATCTGGTCCTCTGGTGGTCCCATTTGCTGGGATCGACCACCAGAGGACCAGGTAGCTATGTAAAGCTGCACCAAGCACCAGACTACACTACCCCTCATCACTTAATAACCCCTTGATCACCCCTATATAGACTCCTGATCATCCCCTGTCACTGATCACACCCCTGT
This sequence comes from Bufotes viridis, assembly GCA_033119425.1. Lineage (NCBI taxonomy): Eukaryota > Metazoa > Chordata > Amphibia > Anura > Bufonidae > Bufotes > Bufotes viridis. The sequence continues at coordinate 251,778,833 of CM065592.1, read as the reverse complement.
AAGGAACCATTCACATGTCCATATGTGTTTTGCGGATCCGCGGATCCGATCCACGGATCCGCAAAATACAGACACCGGCAATGTGCTTACCGCATTTTGCAGATCCGCACATTGCCAGAACTATATAGAAAATACTTTTCTTGTCCGCAATTGCGAACAAGAATAGGACATGTTCTATATTTTTGCGAACGGAAGTGCAGACCCGGAAGTGCGGATCCGCAATTCCGATCCGAGCGGGACAAAGTCTGTCCCCATAGAAATGAATGGGTCCGTAATTCGCTCCGCAAACAGAATTGCGGACGTGTGAATGGGGCATAAGGGTCCTTTATCACCGCCAGTTAGTTAGCTACTTGTTAGGTAGCTAGCGCCCAGCCCACCGCACCGCAGTCACTGATTTGGCAGAGATTTTTTCATCCACGATGATCGATATGAATGAAAAAATCTGTGCCGTTCATTTTTTTTTTTTCAGCCCAGAGGCTGAACGGAAAAAATCTCATTACCCGTATGCTCAATATAAGGAGAATAGCAGAAACTCCTAATGCTGGCCATACAGTGTAATGATTGCGGAGACCCTCAAATGCTAGGGCAGTGCAAACACCTCACATGTGACCCCATTTTAGAAAGAAGACACCCCAAGGTATTCCGTGAGGGGTATGGTGAGTTCATGCAAAATTTTATTTTTTGTCACAAGTTAGTGGAATATGAGACTTTGTAAAAAAAAAAATATATCAATTTCCGCTAACTTGTGCCAAAATTTTTTTTTCTGTGAACTCGCCATGCCCCTCACGGAATACCTTGGGTGTCTTCTTTCCAAAATAGGGTCACATGTGGGGTATTTATACTGCCCTGGCATTTTAGGGGTCCTAAAGCGTGAGAATCCAAATGCGTAAAAATGCCCTGTGAAATCCTAAAGGTACTCATTGGAATTAGGGCCCCTTTGCATCTTGGCTGCAAAACGTGTCACACATGTGGTATCGCTGTACTCAGCAGAAGTAGGGCAATGAGTTTTGGGGTGTATTTTATATATACCCATACTTTGTGTGAGAAATATCGCTGTAAACGACAACTTTTTAATTTTTTATACAAAGTTGTCAATTTACAGAGATATTTCTCTCACTAACATGGGTATATGTAAAAATACACCCTAAAACATCTACTTCTCCTGAGTATGGCGATACCACATGAGTGACACTTTTTGCAGCCTGGGTGCGCAAAGTGGCCCAAATTCCAACGAGTACCTTAGGTTTTACATGGCTGCTCACAATTAACCTACCCAAAATGTCAGAACAGTAAACACAGCCCACAAATGACCCCATTTTGGAAAGTAGACACCCCAAGGTATTCACTGAGGGGCATAGTGAGTCCGTGGGAGATTTTATTTTTTTGCTAGAAGTTAGCAGAAATGGAAAGTTTATTATTATTTTTTTCCTCAGAAAGTGTCATTTCCGCTAACTTGTGAAAAAAATGAAATGATACATGAACTCACCATGCCCTCCATGAATACTTTGGGGTGTCTTCTTTCAAAAATGGTGTCATTTGGGGGTATTTATACTATCCTGACATTCTAGCACTTGAAGAAACTTGACAGGTGCTCAGAAAGTCTGAGCTGCTTCAAAATGCAGAAATTCACTTTTTTGCACCATAGTTTGTAAACGTCTATAACTTTTACCCAAACCAATAAATATACACTTATTGCATTTTTTTATCAAAGACATGTAGAACAATACATTTTGCAAAAAATGTATATAGAAATGTAGTTTTTTTATTTTACAACAGAAAGTGAAAAATGTCATTTTTTTGCAAATTTTCCATTTTAATCAATTTTTCCAGTAACAAAGCAAGGGTTAACAGCCAAACAAAACTCATTATTTTTGCCCTGATTCTGTAGTTTGCAGAAACACCCCATATGTGGTCATAAACTGCTGTATGGCCAAATGGCAGGGCACAGAAGGAAAGGAGCGCCATATGGTTTTTGGAAGGCAGATTTTGCTGGACTGGTTTTTTGACACCATGTCCCATTTGACTCCGTCTAAGAAACGACACCCCTCAAGGTATTCAAAACTCATTTTACATAATTTGTTAACCTTTTAGGTGTTCCACAAGAGTTATTGGCGAATGGAGATGAAATTTCAGAATTTCAATTTCTTTGTTACCTTGCCTTAAAAAAAAGTGTAATATAGAGCAGCCAAAAATCATATTTTGGAAATAGTAGATGAAGTAGCTCACAACAGATTTATATGGATATGGGTGCTCACAATATATATTGTCTCCAGCAAATCTATATAGTTATATTTTACTACCCTAGGATAGAGGACTTATAAATAAACAAATTCTTAACTATATATAATAGTCTGCATCCACTGTGTCCCTAATTGAGAGTGCCGGTCCATCTCTCTATACCTTCTTTGACTTAAAAAAATCATATTTACCGTAAAATAGTACCAACAAAACTGCCACCTTATCCCGTAGTATCCAAAATGGGGTCACTTTTTTGGAGTTTCTTCTCTAGGGGTGCACCTGGGAGGCTTCAAATGGGACATGGTGTCTAAAAACCAGTCCAGCGAAATCTGCCTTCCAAAACCATATGGCGCTCCTTTCCTTCTATGTCCTGCCGTTTGGCCATGCAGCAGTTTACGACCACGTATGGGGTGTTTCTGCAAACTACAGTATCAGGGCAATAAATATTGAGTTTTATTTGGCTGTTAACCCTTGCTTTTTTACTGGAAAAAATTTATTAAAATGGAAAATTTGCCAAAACATCGAAATTCTGAAATTTTATCTCTAGGGATGAGCGAACCCAAACTACATAGTTCGGGTTCATACCGAATTTTGGGGTGTTCGGGACACAGACTCGGACCCGAACATTTTCAAAAAAGTTTGGGTTCGGGTTCGTTGTTCGGAGAATTTCTTCCCGCTTTCTGAAGGGCTGCACAGCAGCCAATCAGCTAGCGTTTTACTTCTTGCCCTAAGAAGCCATCACAGCCATGCCAACTAATGGCATAGCAGTGATTGGCCAAGTGCAGCATGTGACCCAGCCTCTATTTAAGCTGGAGTCACGTAGCCCCGCATATCACTCTGCTCTGATTAGTGTAGGGATGGGACGCAGCTGCTGTGAGGGCGAGATTAGGCAGGGAAAACTCATCAAAAACACCTAATAAAGTGATCGATCTACAGCTGTGAATCATTCAACTTCTGCTAGTTAATTGCTCACTGGTTTTTAGGCTGCACAGAGCGTTTTTCTGTCACTTTTTTCTGGGGTGATCGGTGGTCATTTTGTGTCTTGTGGTGCACCAGCACAAGCTGCCACCAGGTCCATCAATCCATCATCAATACTAGGGTTTTTTTTTTTGCTATATCCTACATCAGGGGCTTGGCTGTGCTTATTGTCACCCCTAGAAACTCAGGATAGAAATTTCTATATTTTATTGAAGGTTAAATTCAATTGCCAAAATAGAAATCCCTAAATCTGGTGTCCCAGCAGTGGCTGGCAAAGTTTAATAGTGTCCGGTAAAGGATATATTTTGTTCTGGGGTGAAATTCAATTGCCAAAATAGCAATACCATAAATCAGTGGTTTCAGCTGTGGCTGGCCAAGTTTAATAATGTCTGTCAAAGGATATATTTTGTTCTGGGGTGAAATTCAATTGCCAAAATAGCAATACCGTAAATCTGGTGTTCCAGCTGTGACTGGACAAGTTTGATAGTGTCCGTCATAGGATATATTATTTTCTGCGGTGAAATTCAGTTGCAAAAATAGAAATACCGTAAATCTGGTGTTCTAGCTGTGACTGGCCAAGTTTAATAGTGTCCTGCAAAGGATATATTTTGTTCTGGGGTGAAATTCAATTGCCAAAATAGCAATACCATAAATCAGTGGTTTCAGCTGTGGCTGGCCAAGTTTAATAGTGTCCGACAAAGGATTTATTTTTTCTGGGGTGAAATTCAATAGCCAAAATAGCAATACCGTAAATCTGGTGTCCCAGCAGTGGCTGGCCAAGTTTAATAGTGTTCGGCAAAGGATATATTTTTTTCTGGGGTGAAATTGAATTGCCAAAATAGCAATACCGTAAATCTGTTGTCCCAGAAGTGGCTGGCCAAGTTTAAAAGGGTCCGGTAAAGGATTTATTATTTTCTGGGGTAAAATACAGTTGCCAAAATAGAAATACAGTAAATTTGGCGTTCCAGCTGTGACTGGACAAGTTTCATAATGTTCGTCATAGGATATATTATTTTCTGCTGTGAAATTCAGTTGCAAAAATAGAAATACCGTAAATCTGGTGTTCCAGCTGTGACTGGCCAAGTTTAATAGTGTCCGGCAAAGGATATATTTTGTTCTGGGGTGAAATTTAATTGCCAAAATAGCAATACCGTAAATCTGGTGTCCCAGCAGTGGCTTGCCAAGTTTAATAGTGTACGTCAATGCCTGAAAACATGCCGGAATAATGGATCCGGCATTAATTCCCACAGAAATACATTAGTGTCGGATACATCATTAAAAATACCGAACGACGGATCCGCCATTCTGGTCTAAAAAAATAAAGACGGATCCGTCTTTCCACATGACAAATGGAGAGACGGATCCACTCTTGAAATGCATTTGTGATCCGGATCCGTCTACAAATGCTTTTAGTTGTCATGCGGTTAGACGGATCCAGCGGGCAGTTCCAGCAACGAAACTGCCTGCTTGAATACTCTGCCGCAAGTGTGAAAGTACCCTAAGGAAAAAGGGTACTTTATGATTCAAGAACAGAATTTAGTTTTAATTTAAATGGGACTTTAAATGTTCACAATTTCACAAATATATCATAGAATTCAATTAGAATTGGAGAAGGTGATAAAATTTAATAGCGTGTTTAAATGGGAAAAGGAATTAGGTTGTAACAATGCATTCCAATGGGGAGAAATATATAAAAATATAAAAAGGCGACCATCTCTAATAAATATAGATTAATACAATTTAAGATAATACATCGACTGTATTATATCCCTTTATCGCTCTCCAGAATGTTTACAGAAAATGATCATAGATGCCTGAAGTGCCACAAGGAGGAAGCAAGATATAGCCATTTAGTATGGAGCTGCCCTCATATCCAGAATTATTGGCAACAGATTTATGTGGAATTGGGTGGTAGAGAAAATGCATAGATTGGCACCGCACATAGAACACGCAATATAAGGCCTACTCCCAAATAACATTAAATTCAAGCAAGAGAAATGCTGGTGGTTAAGGGCTTATTAATTGCAAGAGTCCTTATCGTAAATAGATGGGGATCGGAAAAACACCTGAGGTTATGGAATGGAGATGCCTAATAAATAGTGTAAGTGAATATGAGCGGATAAATTATATGGAGAAGTATAAATAAGCTGCCTGGTATTTGATGGGCTTATAGATCCCAGATATATGTACAAACATTAAGGCCTAGTTTAACCATAGGGGCTCTAATAATGACAACAAATGGTTTGGATTGGGTGGGAAATGGGTTATTTAATAGAAGAAACTTATATGTATAAGCTTCTGATGTATCTGATTTGTTTTGATATTATTTAGATTGGATTTGATTATGTATATGTACTTTCTCAATAAAAAGGAAAAAGAAAGGAAAATTGCTTTGTCCTTAATATTATACCTAAAGCTTTGTTTTTCTTATAAGCTCTGGTTCTAAACTCTCATACAAGCGCGGACTGGGAACTTAAAGTGGCCCTAGAAAGAATACTAAAAGTGGCCCCGTTTTGTAGTCGGGTCCGAATCGATGAAAGTCAGGGCAAGCAATACCATATTGTGGCACATTATACCACCCCCAATATCAATCTATCATCAGTTTTTGATCAGTCTAGATCTGCTGGCGAACATAAAAAGTTACTGCAAAAATGTTAGCGTGAATATTGTCTTAGTTGTGGTTTGCCCTCTCTCGTGTAAGAGAAAATCCTCAGGGAACATATTTCATTTATATCATGTCAGAAATGTGAAAATTCAGACCTCAGCTTCAGTAATAAACAATCACAACTCTCCACTTCCAACTACCAAACTAGATCCAGCTGCAAAGAACGGAAACAATCCCTGAAACAGAATCTATAATTTATGCTTTAATAGATCCTAAATGTCTTCAAGGGAAATTCTCATGTACACGTATATGAGAAAATGTGATGCCTGGGAAACATTACCAGCTACACAATCAGCAGCATACATGTATCTATCATCTTCCAATACAATCTTTGCAAACTAGGTTTTTTCTAAAGTAGATATAACATTTCAGTAGGCTAATGGTTTTGTTTGCATTTGAGACTCAGGTCGAAGCTAACATTGCTGTCACAGTCCCTCCTGTGACAGATGTCAGGATATCAAGGAGACTGGCAAGGCGTGGAGGAATCTAACAGCCTCTTTGATTACTCTGGATTCAGTATGGTTGTTGTTAATGTCCACTTCCCTTGTTTCAGGTGTAGCTTAGTAGTCATTACTAGGGTTGAGCGAACCCGAACTGTAAAGTGTGGGTTCATACGGAACATTACGGTTTTCGCACCCGGACCCGAACATTTCCGTAAAAGTTTGGGTTCGGGTTCGTTGTTCAGCGATTACTTCCTGCTTTTTGAAAGGCTGCAGGGCAGCCAACCAACAAGCATTTCACTACTTTGCCCTAAGAAGCCATCACAGCCATGCCTAATATTGGAATGGCTGTGATTGGCTAAGTGCAGCATGTGACTCAGACTCTATTTAAGCTGGAGTCACGTAGCACGGCACCTCACTCTGCTGCTCTTAGTGTAGGGAAAGGCTGCAGCTGGTGCTCTCAGGGAGAGATTAGCGAAGAAATCTGTTGAACTTGATGGTGTTAACTCTTCAAACTACAGCAATTATTGAGGGTGCTATGCTACATATTTGTACCCAGCCTTGAGCCCAGTGATACTGCAAAATAATTTTTAATCCATCTGTTACTGAGGTGGGGGTTGGCAGCCATTTTAGCAACTGCAGTGCCCTTGGAACTGCATGTGTGTAAACCTGCCAGGGACATCAGTCTAATTATTTTTGGTAGGTCAAGTCCCCTACATTACCTTTTTATAATTTTGGGGTGACATAGTGCATTTTTGTAGTTGGGGAATAAACCCCCACTGTTGTACCACAGAGCATGTTTGCATACACCACTGAAAAACCTATTTTAAAATTTTGCTGTGACATAGTGCATTTCTGTAGTTGGTGGAATAAACCCGTACTGTTGTGCCACAGATTACGTTTGCATACAACGCTGAAAAACCTGTTTTATAATTTTTAGGTGACATACTGCATTTCTGTAGTTAGGTTAGTAAACCTGTACTGTTGTGCCACAAAGCACGTTTGCATACAATGCTGAAAGACCTATTTTAAAATTTATCAGTGACATACAGCATTCCTGTATTCAGGGAAATAAACCCATATTGTTGTTTCACAGAGCAGTTTGGCATACAACGCACAAAAGCCTATTTTAAAAGTTAGCAGTGACATACAGCATTTGTGTATTTGGGGGAAATAAACCCGTATTGTTGTTCCACAGAGCAGTTTGGTATACAACGCACAAAAACCTATTAAAAATTTAGCAGTGACATACTGCATTTCTTAGTTTGTTGCAATAAACACTGGTTTTGTGCTACATAGCAGATCTGAGGCCTACCCTGTATTTCAGTCATTTTGAGTAACCTTTTGAACTCTGCATTTACATAATTGGTTGCAAACACACAGGTTTTGTGGTAGATAGAACATTAGTGGTGTTCTGCATTTCTGACAGTCAAATTATACCGTTAATGTCTGCTTTTACATTGTTGGTTTGTAAAATCAAATTTTTGGTGATAGAGAAGTAATTGTTTTGAATTGCTCCTTTACACTGTTGTGTGAACTAAAGAAATGAATTCTGTTTATGACACAGGTACTGCCTTACTGTTAGTGAACTTAATTGTTGACTATTGGCAGTTAAATTGACATTGGAGATAAACCATGTGTTAGTTGTGGGTGAATGCAAATAATGAGGAGAATATCAAATAAGGGACATTGGCATGGTCGTGGTGGTGTTGTTGGAGCTCCTGTTGCTGGGAGAGAACGTGGCGGTTCAGCGCCAACTACAGGTCCAAGTGAAACACCTTCCTCAGGTGTGAGTAGGCGACAGAACCTGCAGCAATATTTGGTAGGCCCAAATGCCGCTCTATAAATGGTGAGGCCAGAACAAGTACAGGCGCTAGTAGATTAGGTTGACAGTGCCTCCAGTAACTTAACATTGTCTCCCACTGCTGAAAGCTCAGATTTGGCACCTGCAGCCCATGCCCATCAGTCTTTCAACTAACCCCTTGCAAATAAGCCAAGCAATCTGAGCCCCAAGTCAAGCAGCAGTCTCATGCATTTTGATGACTCTGCTGGAATGGTTTCCCAGGGCCATAACCATAGGCCTGCCCCAGAAGTGGAAGAGATTGAGTGCACGGATGCCCAACCACTTAGGTTTGAGGATGAGGACATGCGAAAACCACCGTAACACGTCTCTGATGATGACGAAACACAGGTGCAAACTGCTGAGGCTTTCTGTACTTTGTAGACCGACAAAGAAAGGCAGGGGTGAAGACTGGGTGGAAGATGATGTTGAGAATGGTGAGGTCCTACACCCCAAAATATATTACTTAAATCCATGTTATTCATGGGTGGTGGAAAAATCATATTTTTTAAGGCCAGGAATTACCTTTGCGGCATGCGCTGCATATGTGTCGGGGACAATAATACAGTTAGTCCGTCTGGGATTTCGGGGTTGACATATTCCAATTTTTTGCTGTCAAGTAACCCTACACTGCATAGGTGACAGGGACCGAAAATTTTAAAATTTTCTTTTAAATTGTTGGGTGCAAAATTACAATTTTTGCCAGGTACAAACCTATGCTCTGCATAAGTGACAGTGACCGAAAATGCGGAAAATCTTCTTTTAACCCCTTAAGGACACGGCCCTATTTCACCTTAAGGACCAGGCCATTTTTTGGAAATCTGATCAGTGTCACTTTATGTGGTGATAACTTTAAAACGCTTTTACTTATCCAAGCCATTCTGAGATTGTTTTTCGTCACATATTGTATTTCATGACAGTGGTAAAATAAAGTCGAAAAATTTCATTTTTATTTATAAAAAATACCAAATTTACCAAAAATTTTTAAAATTTGCAATTTTCCAAGTTTCAATTTCTATACTTCTAGAATACATAGTAATACTGCCAAAAAAGTTATTGATTTACATTCCCCATATGTCTACACCATGTATCGATTATTTTGGGAATGCCATTTCATTTTTGGGGACATTACAAGGCTTAGAAGTTTAGAAGCAAATCTTGACATTTTTCAGAAATTTTCAAAAATCCACTTTTTAGGGAGCAGTTCAGGTCTGAAGTCACTTTGCGAGGCTTACATAATAGAAACCACCCAAAATGACCCCATTCTAGAAACTACACCCCTGAAGGTACTCAAAACTGATTTTACAAACGTCATTAACCCTTTAGGTTTTCCACAAGAGTTAATGGCAAATAAAGATAAAATTTCAGAATTTCAATTTTTGGAAAATTTTCCATTTTAATCCATTTTTCCAGTAACAAAGCAAGGGTTAACAGCCAAACAAAACTCAATATTTATTGTCCCGATTCTGTAGTTTTCAGAAACACCCTATATGTGGTCCTAAAATACTGTATGGCCAAACGGCAGGGCGCAGAAGGAAAGGAACGCCATATGGGTTTTGGAAGGCGGATTTTGCTGGACTGGTTTTTTGACACCATGTCCCATTTAAAGCCCCCTGATGCACCCCTAGAATAGAAACTCCATAAAAGTGACTCTATCTAAGAAACTACACCCCTCAAGGTATTCAAAACTAGTTTTACAAACTTTGTTAACCCTTTAGGTGTTCCACAAGAGTTATTGGCAAATGGAGATGAAATTTCAGAATTTAAATTTTTTCTTACCTTGCCTCAAAAAAAGTGTAATATAGAGCAACCAAAAATCATATTTACCCTAAAATAATACAAACAAAACTGACACCTTATCCTGTAGTTTCCAAAATGGGGTCACTTTTTGGGAGTTTGTACTCTAGGGGTGCATCAGGGGGCTTCAAATGGGACATGGACTCAAAAAACAGTCCAGCAAAATCCGCCTTCCAAAAACCATATGGCCTTCCCTTCCTTCTGTGCCCTGCCGTTTGGCCATACAGCAGTTTACAACCACATATGGGGGTTTCTGCAAACTACAGAATCAGGGCAATAAATATTGAGTTTTGTTTGCCTGTTAACCCTTGCTTTGTTACTGGAAAAATGGATTAAAATGGATAATTTGCAAAAAAATAGCTGTTTTGGGACAGTTTTGTATTTTTTGTTATTTACATCGTTGAACTGACAGGTTAGATTGTGTGCTATTTCTATAGAGCAGGTTGTTACTGACGCGACAATACCAAATATGACTACTTTTTGGGGTTTTTGTTTCAGTTTTACATAATAAAGCATTTTTGAAAAAATTATTTTTATTGTCTCCACATTCTGAAAGTCATAGTTTTTTTTTTTTTTTTCTGCGATTGTCCTATGTAGGGGCTCATTTTTTGCGGGATGAGATGGCGGTTTGAATGGTACTATCTTGGGGTGCATATGACTTTTTGATCACTTGCTATTACACTTTTTGTGATGTAAGGTGACAAAAAATTACTTTTTTACAACGTTTTTATTTTTATGTTTACAGCGTTCACCTGAGGGGTTAAGTCATGTTATATTTTTATAGAGCAGGTCGTTATGAACGCGACGATACCCAATATGTATACTTTTTTTTATTTATTTTGGTGTTACACAATAATATCCTTTTGAAACAAAAAAACATGTTTTAGTGTCTCCATAGTCTGAGAGCCATATTTTTTTCAGTTTTTAGGCGATCGTCTCAGGTTGGGTATAATTTTGTGGGATGAGGTGGCGGTTAGATTGGCACTATTTGGGGGTCATATGACTTTTTGATCGCTTTTATTACACTTTTGTGATGTAAGGTGACAAAAAAATGGCTTTTTGACAAAGTTTTTTTTTTTTTACAGTGTTTACTTGAGGGGTTAGGTCATGTGATATTTTTATAGAGCAGATTCTTACGGACGTGGAGATACCCAATATGTCTACTTTTTTAATTTTTTTACATTTAACACTAAAAGCATTTTTGAAACAAAAAAATCATGTTTTAGTCTGAGAGGCATAGTTTTTTTATTTTTGGGCAATTGTTTTATGAAGGGGCTCATTTTTTGCGGGATGAGATGGCGGTTAGATTGGTACTATTTTGGGAGGCATATGCCTTTTGATCGCTTTGTATTACACTTTTAGTGATGTAAGGTGCCCAAAAATGGCTTATTTACACCATTTTTTTTTTTTTTTTATGGCGTTCACCTGAGGGGTTCAGTCATGTGATATTTTTATAGAGCTGTTTTTTACGGACGCGCGATACCTAATATGTGTAGTGTATTTTTTTTTTTTACTTTTTATTCAGTGATTTGTGTTTTTTTATTTTTACTTTTTTCACTTTTTTACATTTTTTTGACCCAGACCCACTTAGTTCTTGTAGATCCAGTGGATCTGGTGTCTATATAATACAGTACAGTACACTATATAGTGTACTGCACTGTATTTTTTACTTTTCACAGTCTGGTCAGACTTCTGCCTTTAGCAGAAGTCTGACCAGAGTTACTATACCATGGCAAGCTGGACGCTTCTGAAAGCGTCCTGCTGCCATGGTAACCATCACCCACTGCCATTAGAGAGCAGTGGGTGATGGATGGGGAGGAGGAGCTCCCTCCCTCTGCGATCGCATCCTGGGGGCTGCAAAGGCACAGCAGCCCCCGATGGGAGAGGGAGGGAGCTCCCTCCTGTTAACACCTTCCATACCGCGGGCCGTCCGGACCGCGGTAAGGAAGGTTAAACGGCTGGCATCTGCAGCACAGATGCCAGCCGTTTTCTATCAGAGTGCCAGCAATGTGCTGGCACTCTGATAGAACCACTAGACACCAGGGAATTATTACAAGGGAGGCGGGCGGGGATCGCTATTGCGATCCCGCCTGCCGCACCGCCCACCTCCCGCCCGCCTCCCGCACCGCCTCCCGCCGCCGCAACCACCCCTCTGCACCCCGCCGCCATAACAAGATTGGGGGCTGCAGGGGGTTAAAATTTTTAACTTTGGGGCAATTAACTCTCTGATCCCCGCGGTCACAGACCGCGGGGATCAGAGATCGCTAAACCGCTGCAAACCGCAGGTCTGAATTTACCTGCGGTTTGCAGCGATCGCTCACATGACCCCCCTCGGCATTAGAACATGGTTCCTGCTGATCTACATCAGCAGGAACCATGTTGCTACCGCGCCCACATCGGGTGCAGTAGCAGTTTAAACACAGGGCGTACAGGTACGCCCTGTGTCCTTAAGGACTCGGACATTAGGGCGTACCTGTACGCCCTGTGTCCTTAAGAGGTTAAATTGTTGGGTGAAATATTACCATTTTTGCCAAGTACAAACCCTTGCTCTGCATAGGTGACAGATACAGTTGAGCCGACACCTGGATGTCCGGGTTCGAGAAGTTCCGCCGAACCTCACGGAAATGTTTGGGTTTGTGATCCGAACCTGACTCCGAATGCAAACCCCATTGAAGTCAATGGGGACCCAAACTTTTTGGCACTACAATGGCTGTAAAATAGCCCTGAAAAGGTCTGGAGGGCTGCAAAAGGCAGCAAAATGTGGGTAAGTGCCCTGCAAACAAATGTGGATAGGGAAATAACTTAAAATAAAATAACGAAAAATTAAACAATATTAATTGGCAACTCAGAGAAGGAGGTGGAAAAGGGGTTGGAAGGTGTCAGGTGGGAATGCCATCAGCAGCGCGTCTACCAGCGTGCGTTTTGTAGTCAGTAGTCACACATCTTTTGATCAGTAACATAAGTTTTACAAAATTTGGTTTCCTGCCAGAAATGCACAGCTGTGGCTTATCACTGGCAAAAATGGTGTAATGTTACCCACAAAAGGAACAGGTGATATTCAGAAATGTTAGGCCCCTGTCACCCAGACAGAGGAGAGGTCAATGGTTGGCAAAACAGGCTTCATGTCACCCACCAATGCAGCAGGTGATGATCTGAAATGTAGGCCCCTGGCACCCAGACAGAGGAGAGGGCAATGCATGGCAAAAGAGGCTTCGTGTCACCCAGCAATGAAACAGGCCATTTTTAGTAATGTAGTCCCCTGGCACCCAGACAGAGGAGAGGTCATTGGACCTTAAAAGAGGTTAATGTCACCCACCAAAGCAACAGGCGATTATCTGAAATATAGGCCCCTGGCACCCAGACAGAGAAGAGGGCAACGCACGGCAAAACAAGGTTAATGTTACCCACCAAAGCAACAGGCATTTATCATAAATGTAGGCCACAGCCACCCGGACAGAGGAGATAGGTCAATGCATGGCAAAACAGGCTTCATGTCACCCAGCAATGGAACAGGCCACTTCTAGTAATTTAGGTCCTAGGACCCTGACAGAGGAGAGAGCTCCCATAACAGCAAAACGGGCTTCATGTCACCCAGAAATAGAACAGTCGATTATCATCAATGTCGGCCACAGGCACCCAGACAGAGGAGAGAGGTCCCGTAACAGCAAAACAGGCTTTATGTCACGCAGCAATGGAACAGGACACTTTCAGTAATTTAGCCCTAGCACCCTGACAGAGGAGAGAGCTCCCATAACAGCAAAACGGGCTTCATGTCACCCAGAAATAGAACAGTCGATTATCATCAATGTCGGCCACAGGCACCCAGACAGAGGAGAGAGGTCCCGTAACAGCAAAACAGGCTTTATGTCACCCAGCAATGTAACAGGCAATTATCTTTAATGTAGAACGCAGGCACCCAGATAGAGGAGAGGTCAATGTACGGCAAAAAGAGGTTAATGTCACCCACCAAAGCAACAGGTGAATAACTGAAATGTGGCCCCTGGAACCCAGACAGAGGAGAGGGCAATGCACGGCAAAAGAGGCTTCATGTTACCCACCAATGCAGCAGGCCACTTTCAGTAATTAAGGCTTTAGCACCCTGACAGAGGAGAGAGGTCCCAAAACAGCAAAACAGGCTTCATGTCACCCAGCAATGGAACAGGTGATTATCATTAATGTAGGCCGCAGGCACCCAGACAGAGGAGAGAGGTCCCATAACAGCAAAAGAGGCTTCATGTCGCCCAGCAATGGAACAGGCGATTATCATTAATGTAGGCCGGAGACACCCAGACATAGGAGAGAGGTCCCATAACAGCAAAACAGGCTTTATGTAACCCAGCAATGGAACAAACCACTTCCAGTAATTTAGGCCCTAGCAGCCTGACAGAGGAGAGAGGTCCTGTAACAGCAAAACAGGCTTCATGTCACCAAGCAATGGAACAGACGATTATCATTAATGTAGACCGCAAGCACCCAGACAGAGGAGAGAGGTCCCATAACAGCAAAACAGGCTTCATGTCACCCAGCAATGGAACAGGCGATTATCATTAATGTAGACCGCAGGCACCCAGAGGAGCGAGGTCAATGCACTGCAAAACAAGCTTCATGTCACCCACCAAAGCAACAGGCCATTTTCTGTAATTTAGGCTGCAGGCACCCAGACAGAGGAGAAGTTCATTCAAATTGGGGTAGCCCCGAAATAATGGTACAAATAAAAAAAGGATTCAATGAAAAAGTGCACTGGAGTACAAGAATGTATAGTTGAGGCGGTTATAAATGTCTCTTCTGTACGGACAAGTCTTGTGCGATCCATGCCTGGTTCATTTTAATGAACGTGAGCTTGTCCACATTGGCTGTGGACAGGTGGCTGCGTTTGTCTGTAATGACGCCACGTGCTGTGCTAAATACACGTTCAGACAATACACTGGCTGCCGGGCAGGCCAGCACCTCCAAGGCATAAAGGGCGAGCTCAGGCCATGTGGACAATTTGGAGACCCAGAAGTTGAATGGAGCAGAACCATCAGTCAGTATGTGGATGCGTGTGCAAAAGTACTGTTCCACCATGTTGTTCAAATGCTGCCACCTGCTTAGATGTTCCATATCAGCTGGTTTTGCAGGTTTTTGTGGCGCGATGAATAACTTTTCCCCATGTCGGACATGCTAACCCTGCCTTCTGAGGAGCTGGTCGTGACAAAGCTGCGTTGGCAACGCAGCTCCTTCTCGGCCTTTGCCTTGTACCTCCACTTGTCCCCCGTGTCATTTGGGAATGCCCTCAGGAGCGTGTCTACCAGCGTGCGCTTGTACTCGCACATCTTCCTATCATGCTCCAGTGTGGGAATTAAGGTGGGCATGTTGTCTTTGCACCGGGTATCCAGCAGGGTGTCAACCCAGTATTTAGCACAAGTTAAAATGTGGGCAAATGTGTCGCTCATGTGTTCCAGGCTGCCCAGAGGTAGGGATAAGCTGTCCTCTGTAGGTGGTGTATCGTCTGTGTCCTCCGTATCCCCCAGCCAAGCTCCAGTGATGGCTCTGAGCTGCATTGGGTGCCACCCTGCAATGAACCTGGTTCCTCCTCCTCCTCCTCCTCTACCTCATCCTCCTCCTCGTCCACCAGAACTGTGCCCTGGCTGGCCACATGTGTACATGGCCTCTGCTGGTGCAGGAAACCACCCTCTGAGCCACTTCGGAATGAGCGGCCTGAGACCCTATAAAATGCCCACTCTTCCTCCTCCTACTCTGCCACATCCTCTTCCATCATCGACGTAATTGATTTTTCAAGGAGACATAGAAGTGGTATTGTAATGCTAACAATGGCGTCAGCAGCACTGGCCATGTTTGTTGAGTACTCCAAAGACCGCAACAAGGTACACAGGTCTCACATGCAGGCCCAGTCACTGGTGGTGAAGTGGTGCTGATGAGCAGAGCAACTGACCCGTGCATACTGAATCTGAAACTCCACTATCGCCCGCAGCTGCTCGCACAGTCTCTCCAGCATATGCAAGGTGGAGTTCCACCTGGTGGGCAAGTCGCATATGAGGTGGTGAGCTGGAAGGCCAAAGTTATGATGCAGCGCAGACAGGCGAGCAGCAGCAGGGTGAAAACGCTGAAAGCTAGCACAGACGGACCACACTTTCAGCAGCAGCTCTGACATGTCTGGGTAGTTTTTAAGAAACTTCTGCACCACCAGATTCAGCACATGCGCCAGGCAAGGGATGTGCGTCAAACCGGCTAGTCCCAGATCTGCAACGAGATTTCGCCCATTATCGCACTTCATCAGGCCGGGCTTGAGGCTCACTAGCAGCAACCACTCATCGGTCTGTTCTTCTATGCCCCTCCAAAGCTCCTGTGAGGTGTGGGGTTTGTCACCCTAACACATGAGTTTTAAAATCTCCTGCTTACGTTTACCCCGGGCTGTGCTGAAGTTCGTGGTGAGGTTCTTTCGATGACCGGATGTGGGGTGGTAAAAGAGGTGTAGGAGGCAACAGGAGGCAAAGAATAATGCCCTGCGATCCTCGGTGGTGAAAGGATATGCGCCAACCCGCTATCCGCCTCGGGCCCAGCCACCACTACATTTACCCAGTGTGCAGTTAGGGAGATATAGCGGCCCTAGCCGTGCTTACTGGTCCATGTATCTGTGGTTATGTGGACCTCGCCACAGATGCCGTTGCGCAGCGCACAATTGATTTTATCCTCCACTTGGCTGTGCAGGGAAGGGACGGCTGTGACCGGAAATGAGAATAATCTTCATTTAAATTGTTGGGTGAAATATAACCATTTTTGCCAGGTACAAACCCCTGCTCTGCATAGGTGGCAGTGACCGAAAATGCGGAAAATCTTCTTTTAAATTTTCGGGTGAAATATTGCCATTTTTGCCAGGTACAAACCCCTGCTCTGCATATGTTACAGTGACCAAAAAGGCGGAAAATCTTCATTTAAATTGTTGGGTGAAATATTACCATTTTTGCCAGGTAAAAACCCCTGCTCTGCATAGGTGGCAGTGACCAAAAATACGGAAAATCTTCTTTTAAATTGTTTTGTCATTTACTGGTAGTAACTGATTTCTCCTGTCTGCTGAGGTGGCGCTAGATTCCAAAACTATGGAAATCGAGGTATTTATTGACAGTGGGGCAGTGATTAATCTGATCGATGGACAGTACGTTCGTATTCATGGGTTGACAACTAGTGCATTAGAGAAAAGTATTTCTGTCTTTGCTTTTGATTAAGCACCTCTGTCACGGCCTTTGGTTAGCGCCATGACAAGGTTGCCTTGCATGCTGTTGCCAGTGGCAACGTGTTGTGTTTGCAGCATGTAGGGGCCTCCTCCTTTCTCCTGGGATCTTCCTTGTCTGTGCTGGAGGGGTTAATTTCTAGCTGGTGGGGGTTTAGGTGTGTCCTGGGACCTGGGTTTATATTATCTGTTGCTTCCAGGCTGGAGTCAGTGGTACGCCAGCCTTGTTTGGTGTTGGAGCTTTGTTCTTTTCCTGGGTGCTGCTGCCCAGTCCTTGAGGGCCACCTTGTTCGACATAATTTGTCTTCCTTATGTATCCTCCTTGTACCCTACCTCACTATTTGTATGTTTGGTGTGGGTTTACGTTCAGTGTGTGGTAAACGCCTTGTTTGTAGTTACATGTCTGGTCTGTTGGTGTTGTTTGTCCCAGCATGTATGCAAGACGTTTCCTGTGTGTTGTGCCTCCGAAAGTGGGGCTCCATTGTTTCTCGGAGGGATGAACCACTAGCTTGTAGCAGTTGTTAATCCACCGAGTCTTCTTGGCAGGTAAGTGCTGTTGTTCTAGTGTGTGTTGTTAGCGCTGGGTGCTTGCCTGCCAATCTGGGTTTCGCTATTGTCTGCTTTCCCTGTAGCTAGGCCTGTGTGTGGATGAACCAGTTGTCTCATATTCCTGACTTCCATATTGCATGGGCCGTTAGGGTCGGTAGGATCCAGGCTCCAGAATATGAGACACCCTACCATCGAGGCCGACTCATACAGTTAGGAGGTCAGTGATAGGATGAGGGTAGCGTTAGGAGGTGTCGTGCTCCCTTATCTTTGTATCCAGGCTTAGTTGCTTTCCCAAAGTTCCTAGCTTGTATGGTGGGGAGTTTTTCCCCACTCCCTATCATGACAACCTCTTACCCAGAAATGCTTTCCGTAGGTGGTGAATAAGATCCATTTAAGAGTGGGTGATTTTCATCAGGGGGCCATTTCATGTTTTGTTTTGGAGGGTCTGCCTGCTCAGTTGGTTTTGGGCTTACCACGGTTAAGCAAACATAACCCGACCATTGACTGATAAGCGGGACAGATTCTCGATTGGAGATAATTTTTCATAGACAACTTTCTTAATACATCGTTCTCTGTGGTTACCACTAAAACTGTACCCACATTCATTTCTGAATTTTCTTATGTATTTTCTGAGAGTGGTATCCATGAGTTACCTCCGCATCAGGAGTATGCTTGTCCCATCAATCTTATTCGCGGAGCTAAATTACCCAAATCTCGGTTGTGTAATCTTTCGGAACCCGAAAGAAAGGCCATGCGAGAGGCTATCACCGAGAGTATGGTGAAGAGACATATCATACCATCCAAATCCCCAGTGGCTGTTGGGTTTTTCTTTGTAAGAAAAAAAGGATTATACTCTTAGGCCATGTCTGGACTTCTGTGAGCTCAACCGTATTACCGTCCGTAATCCTTACCCGCTTCCTTTAACTCCAGATTTGTTTAATCAGATTGTCGGTGCCAAGGTGTTGTCTAAATTGGATCTGAGGGGCATATAATTTAGTAAGGGTCAAGAAGGGGGACAAATGGAAGACTGCTTTTAATACCCCTGAGGGTCATTTTGAGAATATGGTCATGCCCTTTGGGTTAACCAATGCGCAGCAGTTTTTCAACACTTTGTCAATGACATCTTTCATCATCTGGTGGGGAGGTTTGTTGTTGTATATCTTGATGACATACTAATTTATTCTCCAGACATGGAGACTTATCAGGATCATTTGAGACCGGTTTTACAGATCCTAAGGGAGAATAAGTTGTATGCTAAGATTGAAATGTGTGTATTTGCAGTTCCGGAGGTGCAATTCTTGGGTTACCTGCTCTCATCCTCAAGTTTTCATATGGATCCCGAGAAAGTCCGTGCTGTGTTGGACTGGGATTGACCCAAAAATCTAAAAGAGCTTATGCAGCTTTTGGGGTTCACCAACTACTACTGTAAATGTATCTTGAACTATTCAACTGTGGTTAAACCTTAAACAGACATGACTAGGAAAGGTGCCGATTTCGCTGTTTGGTCTGATGCAGCATTACAAGCCTTTTCTGAAGTGAAGGAATGTTTTGCTTTAGCCCCTATTCAGTACAAAATAGGGTGGGAGCAGTTTAGTCGTAGGGTCCTTCGCCTAGTAAATGTCGCCCATGTGCTTTTTTCTCCCTAAAAACTCTTGACTGCTGAAAGAAACTGTGATATGGATAATAGAGAATTGCTGGCCATTAATTTAGCTTTTGAGGAATGGCATCATTGGTTAGAAGGAGCAATTCATCCTATTACGGTGATTACTGATCACAAGAATCTGGTTTACCTGGAGTCGGCTAAATGACTGAACCCAAGGCAGACCAGATGATAGTTGTTTTTCACCAGATTTAACTTTATTCTCACCTACCACCCTGGGGTTAAGAACGTCAATGCGGATGCTTTGTCATGCAGCTTTCCTGGGTGTGTGTGTGTGTGGGGGTTGATTCTAGAGATCCTAGTCCTATTTTCTCTGAAGGGGTAGTCATATATTTTGATCTTGAGGCAGGATACAGTTCTGGGCTCCTGTGAACAAGTCAGACATAGCCGAGCTGGAGAGGGTTCAGAGGAGGGCAACTAAAGTAATAACTGTAATGGGGCAAATACTGTACCCTGAAAAGATTATCAAAATTAGGGTTATTTACTTTTTTTAAAAGACGATTGAGGGGAGATCTAATTACTATTGTGGTAAGGTGCAGGGTGCCGTCGTGGATGGCAGGTATGTGTCACCGAGGTTCATAGCCTCGGTGATGTAAGAGCCCGTTTTGTTGATGTCAGCAGCAGCTAGTGCTACTGACAGAGTTAAATAGCATGGCTGCAAAGCCGATCCGGGCCGGCTCTACCGGGAGCAGCTAAAGTGTAGGGTGGGTGGCTGCTCCCACGACCCAGTCCTGATTTTGGGCTGGGTTTAAAAGCTCAGCCAGCTCAGCAGCTGCGGGCTGTGATTATCCTGGAGCTGCTAACAGGGCTGAGGAGTTCTCTGTCCTGGAGGAAAGAGCTCAGCAAGGAGGTGTTTTGTTCCTGGCTACCTGAAGCTGGATTCTCCTGCGGCTGGGCCGACAGCGTGGTGCGAACCTGCACCTACACCTCCCAGGTGACTGAACCTGTGTTGGCCTGTTTTTGTTTTTGCCACGTTATTTCCGTTGTGTGTGAACTGTCACCAAAGAGACTGTTTTTCATTTATGGTGGGCAAGTGTGAATAAAACACTGTTTTTTGCACAATCTGGACTCCTTGTTTTGCCTCTAAACTGCACCCGCACCGCTGTCTACCAGAGCGACTCCCCACATTTGGTGTCGGATGCGGGCATGCGCAGTGAGGCTGGCGTGAACGCCGTAGTTTTGTTTTTCTAAAGTGCATGGAATATATTAAGCCAGCAAAGCTGCAAGCAGGAGTTTCTGGCAACATGGAGGCTGCTGTGAAGGCTCTCATAGAGGCTAACGTGCAGCAGCGGGAGACCAACCAACTACTGCTACAACATGTGATGGCGTTACAGGCGGCAGGAGCGTCCCACCACGTCCATGATGCCCGAAAGCGGTCCGTGCGGCGATCCCAAAATGACCCCGCAGACGACGTTGAGACGTACCTGGCGGTTTTTGAGAAGGTCGCCGTGAGGGAAAAGTTACCCCGTGACCAGTGGGCCGAGGTGGTTGCTCCGTTCCTGGCATCCGGACCCCAGCAAGTATTTTTTGATTTGGCAGACGACCAGGCTGCTGACTATTCCACGGTGAAGGGGGAGATCCTGGCCAGACTGGGGGTAAACGTGTTGGTCCGGGCTCAGCGGGTCCACCAGTGGGACTTCAAAGTGGCTGAACCCGCCAGGCCGCAGTACTATGAGTTGCTGCACAGGTTGCAAAAATGGCTGCAGCCTGAGGTTCTAAGTCCGACTGCTATGCTGGACCGGCTGCTGGCTGACATGTTTTGGAGGGCCTTGCCTTACCCCCTTCAACACTGGATCGGCCAGGTATCCCCACCAATGCCCTTGAGATGGTCGACCTGGTGGAGCGATATGAGGCCACCAGAAACCTGCAGGGGGTTCTTTGGGAGGGGCCAGTCAAACCCGGAAATCTCCACCCCAGTCCCGGCGGCCGGCCAAACCCACCCGGGATGTACCTCTTGCAGATCCGTCCCCAGTGGTCTGCTGGCAGTGTCGGGAGCCTGGACACATAAGGGCCAACTATCCACAGTGGGGGAACCCATGGAGACTAATTATGGGTACCGGGCTTCCATGTATGCCCGGAGACTGTGTGCGACCGGCATCCCGGGACAATAGACAATCGTCATCTGTGCCAGGTGCAAGTCGGGGATAACCTGGCAGTGGCGCTGTTGGACTCAGGGAACCTGGTAACCCTGGTAAGTGCTGCCCTGGTACAGCCCACCCAGTATACGGGCCGGACAGTGGGTGTGGTGTGCATACACGGAGACTTAAAGGACTATCCCACTGCTGTAATGTCTCTGTCCACGGCGGTCGGCACCTGGACTTGTGAAGTGGCGATCTCCACAAAGCTGCCCTATGAACTAATAATTGGGAGAGACTTCCCTGGTTTTCCGTCACTGTGGCCTGAGATGAAAGTGACTAATAGCCCTGAGACAGGGGTAACCCTAGCAGAGTGGCCTGATACCCCTGGAAGGCCAGGGCTTCTAGGTGAAAAGGGTCCAGCCCCACAGTTCGAGGCCTGTGAAGCCGTAACCACGGTAAAAATTGCAGACAGCCTGTCTTCCACACAAGTTCAGGAAGTCAGGGAGTTCATCAGTCGGAACACGGATGTGTTCTCGGACCTCCCTGGCCGCACGTCTCTCATCCGACATGACATCGTCACTGAGCCTCAGGCCAAGGTCCGGTTAAAACCATACCGGGTACCCGAGGCTCGGCGGCGGGCCATCGCGGAGGAAGTGCAGTTAATGTTGAAGCTCGATGTCATTGAGGAGTCGAAAAGTGAGTGGGCCAGTCCCATAGTCCTAATACCCAAGCCGGATGGGACGTTGCGGTTCTGCAACGACTTTCGCAAGTTAAATGAAGTATCCAAGTTTGACGCGTATCCCATGCCCCGAGTAGACGAGCTTGTTGAAAATTTAGGACAAGCCCGTTATTTTTCTGTGCTGGACCTCACTAAAGGGTACTGGCAGGTACCCTTAACGGAGGCGGCTAAGGAAAAACCGCGTTTGTTACCCGCAGGGCCTGTATCACTACAAGGTGTTACCCTTTGGCCTGCAAGGCGACCCCGCCACTTTCCAGAGGTTAATGGACATAGTGCTGCGACCACATCGTCGGTACGCCTCGGCCTACTTAGATGATGTAGTCATCCACAGCACCGACTGGGAAAGCCATTTACCCAAGGTGCAGGCGGTAGTGGATGCCCTGAGGAAAGCTGGACTAACCGCCAATCCAAAAAAGTGTGCGATTGGGTTGGAAGAGACCAAATATCTGGGATATGTAATTGGGCGGGGAGTCATCAAACCTCAGGTAACTAAGGTAGAGGCCATTCGTAGCTGGCCCCGACCGGTCACCACCAGGCAGGTAAAGTCGTTCCTGGGGATTGTAGGATACTACATGAGGTTTGTGCCCCACTTTGCCACAATAGCAGCGACATTGACAGACCTGTTGAAGGGGCGAAAGTCTGGGAGGGTTAGCTGGAGTGAGAAGGCGGAGGAGGCTTTCTCCGCGTTGAAGTCGGCCCTGTGTGGGTCCCCGGTTTTGGTGACACCCGACTTCAACAAGGAGTTTGTCGTACAGACCGACGCCTCGGAGGTAGGCCTCGGTGCGGTACTGTCGCAGGAGGTCAACGGGGAAGAACATCCCGTTGTCTTCCTGAGCCGTAAGCTCAGTCCCGCCGAGTCCAGATATAGTATAGTGGAGAGGGAGTGCCTGGCTATCAAGTGGGCACTCGAATCTCTCCGCTACTACCTGTTAGGGAGGAGGTTCCGTCTGGTGACCGACCATTCCCCCTCAAATGGATGAGTCAGGCCAAGGAGAGGAATGCTCGGGTCACCAGGTGGTTCCTATCCCTTCAAAATTTCAAGTTCTCCGTGGAACATAGGGCAGGTCGCTTGCAGGGAAATGCAGATGCCCTTTCCCGCGTCCACTGCCTCACATGTGTCCACCCCTCAGGGTTGAACAAAGGGGGTGTGTGGTAAGATGCAGGGTGCCGTCGTGGATGGCAGGTATGTGTCACCGAGGTTCATAGCCTCGGTGAGGTAAGAGCCCGTTTTTGTTGATGTCAGCAGCAGCTAGTGCTACTGACAGAGTTAAATAGCATGGCTGCAAAGCCGATCCGGGCCGGCTCTTACCGGGAGCAGCTAAAGTGTAGGGTGGGTGGCTGCTCCCCACGACCCAGTCCTGGTTTTGGGCTGGGTTTAAAAGCTCAGCCAGCTCAGCAGCTGCGGGCTGTGATTATCCTGGAGCTGCTAACAGGGCTGAGGAGTTCTCTGTCCTGGAGGAAAGAGCTCAGCAAGGAGGTGTTTTGTTCCTGGCTACCTGAAGCTGGATTCTCCTGCGGCTGGGCCGACAGCGTGGTGCGAACCTGCACCTACACCTCCCAGGTGACTGAACCTGTGTTGGCCTGTTTTTGTTTTGCCACGTTATTTCCGTTGTGTGTGAACTGTCACCAAAGAGACTGTTTTTCATTTATGGTGGGCAAGTGTGAATAAAACACTGTTTTTGCACAATCTGGACTCCTTGTTTTGCCTCTAAACTGCACCCGCACCGCTGTCTACCAGAGCGACTCCCCACACTATGTATAAATATATCAGGGGTCAGTACAGAATACATTATCAGTACATCACCTATTTATCCCCAGGACTGTGACTGTGACGAAGGGACATCCTCAGCGCCTGGAGAAAAGAAGGTTTGTACACAAACATAGAAAAGGATTCTTCACGGTAAGAGCAGTGAGACTATGGAACTCTCTGCCTGAGGAGGTGGTGATGGTGAGTACAATAAAGGAATTCAAGAGGGGCCTGGATGTTTTTCTGGAGTATAATAATATTACAGGTTATAGCTACTAGAGATGGGTCGTTGATCCAGGGAGTTATTCTAATTGCCTGATTGGAGTCGGGAAGGAACTTTTTATTCCCCTTAAGTGGGGAAAATTGGCTTCTACCTCACAGGTTTTTTTTTTTTGTCTTCTTCTGGATCAACTTGCAGGATGACAGGCCAAACTGAATGGACAAATGTCTTTTTTCGGCCTTATGTACTATATTACTATGTTACTAGGTGTTGGAGGCCCAGGGAGATGCACCGGACTCTTGTCCTCCAGGGAAATTGTTTGTTCCCTCCGAATTACATCACAAGGTGTTTGAGGAACATCACTGTACGGTGCTTGCTGGACACCCTGGGAGCAGATCCACTGTCGATCTCATCTCTCGTAGATTCTGGTGGCTGGGGTTGCGTAAGTGTGTTGAGGACTATGTGTCAGCCTGTTGTACCTGTGCACGTGCTATGGTCACACATACTCGACCTTCTGGATCCATTCTTCCATTACCCATCCCATCCAGACCTTGGACTCATTTGTCCATGGATTTTATCACGGATTTGCCGAATTCTGTGGGAAAAACGTGATTCTGGTGGTAGTTGATCTTTTTAGGAGATGGCATATTTTATAATATTGTCTGGTCTACCTAATGCCAAAACTCTTGCACAGGTGTTTGTCGATAACATTGTGAATCTACATGGCATTCCCACTGATGTTGTGTCTGATCAGGGGACTTAGTTTGTTTCCAGATTCTGGAAAGTGTTCTGTACTTGACTGGGGGTACAATTTTCATTTTCTTCTGCTTTTCATCCTCAGTCGAACAGACAGACTGAGCGCAATAATCAGAATCTGGAGACTTACTTGAGATGTTTTGTTTTGGAGGACCAGTATGAGTGGTTCATTCTTTTCATTTACAGAGTTTGCCATTAATCATCGTAGACAGGAATCCACTGAAAAGTCGCCGTTTTTTGGGGCATATGGGTTCCATCCAAAGTTTGGCACATTTTATGGTTCTCAAACTTCCGGCATTCCTGAGGAGGAGCAATTTTCCTCTTCTTTGTCTTCTATTTGGCGTACAATTCAAAATAACCTGAAAAAGATGGGCAACAAGTACAAGTACAATCCAATTATAACAGTTTGTTTGTCCCCTCGTTCAAGTCCTGCAGGAGTCAAGGGGGCAACGGCCTCCTTGACTCAACCATCGGCAAAGACCCACCCCTATTCTCCTCTGTCATTGATGGACATTTCTTCTTGTAGCCAGGACCGCGCTCTTTCGCGCATGTGCCGTGGCGCGTCCTGCCACAGGACGATCCCGGCTATGGCTCCCTTCCTCCCTGGCCTCTTTCTGTTTACTGCGCCATTCCCATAGAGCCGCGCTCGCGCCAGTCTGCCGCTTCTCCCATGCAGTGTGAGCGCAGCTGTATGGGAACAGTGCAGGCGCAGTAAACAGAAAGAGGCCACAGAGGAATGGAGCCGTAGCCGGGATCGCGCTGTGGCAGGACGCGCACAGCGCATGTGCGAGAAGGTCCTGGCTACAAGAAGAAATGTCCATCAATGAGGAGGAGAATAGGGTAGGGTCTTTGCCGACAGTTGAGTCAAGGAGGGCGTTGCCCCCTTGACTCCAGCAGGACTTGGACAAACAAACTGTTATAAGTGGATTTTATTAAAGATCACAACCCTGACAGACGATATGGAAACATCTTTGGGCCCACATTGCAAGAAACTATAAGGTACTGTGATTAGTAAAATTTGACTTTTGCAGGTGACAGGTTCCCTTTAAGGTACCTTCTTTTAAGTTGGGCCCAAGATTTATTGGTCCATATAAGATCACTGCCATTGTTAACCCTGTAGCCTTCTGTCTTTAACTTCCTCAGGCTTTGAAAATTCATAACGTATTTCATAAGTCGTTGTTGAAGAAATGTGTCGAACCTGTTGAGCCGTCCTCCTTGCCTCCCGCTCCTGTCATGGTGGATGGTACTTTAGAATTTCAGATCAACAGGATTGTGGACTCCCGAGTTCTCTGTAGATCCTCCAGTATCTCGTCCACTGGAAAGGGTACGGCCCAGAGAGGATGTGGGTTCCAGCGGCCGATGTTAATTCTAATCGTCTTGTGAAGGCCTTTCACAGAGCTCATCCTGATAAGGTCGGTCCTGGGTGCCAGGAGGGCACCCATAGAAGGGGGTTACTGTCAAGGTCCCTCCTATGAAAGATGTCAGGAGATCAAGGGGATTGGCGGAGCGTGCAGGAATCTAGCAGCCTCTTTGATTACTCTGGATTCAGTATGGCTGTTGTTAATGTCCACATCCCTTGTTTCAGGTGTAGCTTAGTAGTTTCTACTACTCTATTTAGTCTTACCCCACCCTTCTGACTGTGTGGTAAGATAGCTTCATTTGGTTTTGGAAGAGCTGGTGTGTTGTCCTCCCTGGTGTTCCTGCTCGTCTATCTCTACATAAGTTAAGTGTTGCATTTGTGTTTTCTTTTCACTTCCTTGTTGGTTGTTACTAGGCCTCAGGGAGATGCTTGTTTCTTCATCTGGGAAGGAACGGGTTGTCTAAGCCCTGGCAATATCCATAGGGCTCTTTAGGGTCTCCAGAGTCCCAGGTTACAGAATATGGGCATTCCTACATTCAAGGGGTGCCCATACGGTTAGGAGTCAGGGAAAGGAGTAGGATTCTCTAGGTGGTAACCTTTTCCTTTCCCTAGTGTTGAGGCGTAGTGGCTTTCCCTTTCCCTCCTGATTGTCTGTGTGGTGTTTTCTCTTATACCTCATCCGTTACAATTGTGAATTGTGTCAGATTTTACAAATAGAATAGCTCTGCATATGGCATTATTCTTCCAGTCAAAAACGATGCAAACCTTAACAAAAACAATGGACCCTTTTATAAGAAGGTTGTGGCCACTGATATCCATCCATGGGAAGTTATTTCTACATTGTGGTGGTATAGAAAGCAAGATAATTTGTAGATATCAAGTCAGGGGAACCGACCCCCCTCCCTCCAACCTGACATTCTTTTGGCTGGTCATAAAATCATTGAGGCCTTATATCTAACACCAGAACAACAAGTCTGTACACAAAACCAGTGTAGCAAAACAACTTCACACACACACATAATAAACTTTGTTGTAGCCTTTGTTGGGATAAATGCCCAAAGGCACAGATTTATAAAACTGTCTATAATAAAACTGTCTATGCTGCCCATAGCAACTAATCATAGAGCAGCTTTCATTTTACCAGAGCTGTTTAAAAATAAAAGCTGAGCTTTGATTGGTTGCCATGGGCAATAAAGACAGTTTTTTTATTTTAGACAGTTTTGAAAATGTGGCTTATTAATGGGGCTTGAGGAAAAGCTTTATCTGAACCCAAACTGATGTTGATTTCACAATATCTATTCATTAATCTTTATAAGTGTTCAGTGTGAATATTCGAAAAGCAAATATTTATCGTGACTATCGATACTTTGCAATTTTGCAAATATTTCGAATATAGCGATATATATTCGTAATGACGAATATTCGTTTAATTTTTTTTACATACTATATATCACAGTGATGTGTACTGTGTAAAAAAAAATGTGATCATCCCTCCCTGCTTCTAGCATGTGGTCCAAAGGCTTCAATATAACTTACACTGAGTCAGTAAGTGTAACATGAAAATTTGTAACGCAAATATTTTTTGCGATACGAATATCGGCACTTTGAGAGGACACTGATCCCTCCCTTCTTTTAGCTTGTGGGCCAATGAGAAGGAGGCAAAGAGGTTAGCAACATCCCTAGCAACCAATGGGAAAGTTGCCTACCTCCTACTATGTAAGATCCTTTCCCAGCAGCCATTTTGTGCAGTTTTATGTGGTGTTGGTTGTGAGAGGAGCTGAATACTCTCCATTACTTTTTTAAAAGCAAATCATATATTTGATTCTTGATATATCTGATAGTGTTAGATAGGGTAGGTTAGTGTAGCAGATAGGTTCTAGTTTATTAGTTTTAGTTTTTAGTGTTATTTTTTACTGTTTAGTTGGTGAAGTGTCTGCGTCAGTGTCTGCATCTTTTGTTAGTTAAAAAAATAAAAGTTTATTAGTTTTAGTTTTTCATGTTGGTTTTTTACTGTTTAGTTGGTGTAGTGTCTGCATCAGTGTCTGCGTCTTTTGTTAGTTAAAAAAAACACAAAAAAAGTTTATTAGTTTTAGCTTTTAGTGTTAGTTTTTTTTACAGTTTAGTTGGTGTAGTATCTGCGTCAGTGTCTGCATCTTTTGTTAGTTAAAAAAAACACATTTTACTGATACTGTATTAGTGAGTGATTTTTTTCTTATTCAATTTTTACCCCAGAGTTCCCATCCCAATAAAGTTTTTCACAAATTCCCTTATTATTATTATTATTTTTTTCTACATAAAACCAAATTATCATGAGTACTTCACATGGGCGTTCAGGCAGCAGTGGTAGGGGAGTTGGTTCCAGTGCTGGACCGCTGCCAGCATGGGGCCGCTCCTCTACCCATGGAAGGGCGGTCGCAGGTGTCAGGGGCGTCCGCCTCATTCGTGACTTTTTCAGGCGTGGCAGCTGCCCCATTTCCTCTCAGGATGTCAAGGAAGTAGTGGCTCTCATGGCACAAGCCAGTGGCACTGAGTCCTCTGTCCCGGCTCCTAGCAGCAGCAGCACTCTGCCTCCTGCAGGACCAACCCCCAGCCCCCAAGAATCTACCCTGCTCCTGTTTGACAGCAACAGTGAGAGGAACATCTTGGGGGAGGTAATGCAGGAGGCTGAATTGCAATTCAGTCGTCATGCGTAGGACCTTTTGGAAGGGATGGAGGAGGAGGAGGAGGGGAACACACCTGTCAGTACCCCATTGACATCCCTTACAACTGGTGTGGGTGGTTTCAGCCACCGAACCCCCGCACCTAGTCAGACCCAGGCATCAGCGAGGGGATAGCGGAGCCAGGTCAGGGGCTCCACGTCTGCTGTTCCCTTTAGTCCACCACTGGTTGGCCCTGGGTCTGACATATCGGGGGACAAAGAGGAGGTTGATCGAGAATGGGTGCCACCTCCCTTGTCAGGCATCAGCAGCACTGATGAGGAGGAAGGTAGGCACCCGAGGCAAATGGTGCGACAGGTTGCCAGGGAGCCTTGTGTCAGGGTCTCCACTGGTAATGGCAGAAGGAGGAGGCAGCAGCAGCAGCCAGCTCAACCTGTGCGCACCGAGCCCAAACAGGCGCAAGTCAGCACCAATCCATCTGACAGGAGATCGGTGCGTAAGTCGCCAGTTTGGGCTTACTTCACCCTGGCACCAGATGATGTAACTATAGTCATCTGTCAGCTGTGCCATGCCAGTGTGAGGAGAGGGAGGTCTGTGGCTCGTCTGGGTACCACTGCACTTACCCAGCACCTGAGAGTCAACCACTAGCGGGAGTGCGAACAGGTGAAGGGTGGTCATAGCAGTGCCACCAGCAGTGTGCATGGGACAACAGCTCCTACCACTGTACTGCAGCTACCCCAACCCCTTCAAACTATGCATTCTGACTCCCCCTCTCCCTCTCCTAGAGGTGCTGGTACCGGCACCCAGACCTCTGCCTCCACTGCACCCTCATCTATGTCCTCCACTGCTATCCGGCACCAGCCGTCGGTTGCCGACGCATTTGAACGCACCGCACCCTACACCCCCGGGTACCGACGCGTGCGTTCACTCTATGGTCTCCTGGCAACTGGTATCGCCCAACATCTGCTGCACTTCAAACTTGTGGACAGCAATCCATTCCAGCCCAGATAGCGTGTCCCCAGCCGCCATTTCTTTGCCAGGACCGGCGTCCCTGCCCTACCCCAGCACGCTGTGCAGAATGTATCCCTGTCGCTGGATCATGCGGTCAGTGACAGGGTGGATTTGACAATGGATGCTTAGACCAGCAGACATGGGCAGTGGCGATACATCAGTTTTACTGCCCATTGGGTGTCCCTCCGAGGCGCTGGGGAGGGATCAGCGGCATCTGAGTTTGTGGTGCTGCCGCGGGGTGTCGAGCGGAGAACTGCTGCTCTCCCTCAAGCCACTGTATCCACGGCTGCTGAGACCCCCAGCAAGTGTCCTGTAGCTATGCAAGTGTGGGGCACATCCGCTGCCAGGCCGTGCTCCAGCTTGTGAGCTTAGGGGAGCGGAGACACACTGGACCTGATTTTCTGGCCGCACTACAGGCTCAGGTCTGGAAGTGGCTGACACCCCGCAGGTTACAGGCAGGTATGGTTGTCTGTGACAATGGCAGCAACCTTCTAGCCGCCCTCCATGTTGGCAGTTCCTAGTCTGTCCTTTCCCCTGAAGACGCCAGTTTATCTGGTGAAACATGTTGGGGGACAGAATCTGTTGGTTTTAGCTCTGCTCGAGTTGCTAAACACTGAGTAGGAAACAGTAGGAAACAGTTATTTACTTTAGGGTGTATGTTCACAGCACCGAGTACCCTGCAGGATTAGTCAGGCAGGTAGTTATACACTGATTGCAAACTTGTGGGAAGGTTAGGAGGGTAGTGCACACCCTCCGTTACCACTAGCAACCTGTGCGATAGCAGTGTGCAAATTCGAGCAGTAGTTTTAACAAGTGTGTCAAAACTCACAAACATTTTTAGAGAACTACTAATAAAAGTGAAGTTTTACTGATTTAAATATTAAGGGTAAAAGTGGTGAATTGAGCTCAATTGAGCAAAGTTTTTTTTGTTGCTATGGAACCCTCCCTTAATAGGGTCTCTAGTTTTTTTGTATTAGTCCATGTTGGCAGTCTTACACATTTGCCCTGCATGGAACATGTCCTCAACCTTGTGGCACAATAGTTCTTACACATATTCCCAGGGTTGAGTGACATTGTGCAAAGGGTACGGAGGATTGCCAACCTCTTCCGACGCTCCCCAACCCCCATAGCATCCCTGTTCAAACTGCAGCAGGACAACAGCCTGCACCCTCACAGGCCGATTGTGGACAGCGTGACGCGGTGGAACTTAACCCTCCACATGCTGGAGAGGTTGTGGGAGGAGCTACAGGCAGTAAGGTAATACCTGCTAGATCAAGGCACTCCAGGGCAATCACACCCACTCCCCTACATCACTAATGCGGAGTGTGGGCAGATACAGCACGTCTGCCACATGTTGGCCCCATTTGAGCAGGCAACCAAGATGGTCAGCGAGAGCATGTCGGCCTCAATGATGTGCTCTCCATAGTGTTCCTGCTGGACAGGACACTAGATCGCCTGCTCGAGGCTGGGAGAGTGCCTTGGTGGAGCAAGAAGAGGCAACACTGCTCCACCAAGACCAGGCCCAGGACGAGGAGGAGGAGGAATTTGATGATGAGTTTGATAACGTCCAGGAGTCTGGGGCTGGTCAGGAGGGAGAGCTGATGCTGGGGGCACCGTTAGTCCGGAGGTGGGGAAGCTCCCACCGGGAGCAACAGCAGCAGGAGGACCAAGAGGTCATGGTCCTGGGCAGCCATAAAGAGTCACAGTGGGCTGTCCTCTTCCCCACAGCTGCCCACAGGCTGTTATGCCTCAGGAGGGACCCCCGGATCAGGAAAATTAAGGGGAGGGATGATTATTGGTTGGCCCCCCTTTATACCCTTGCTGCAAGGGGAAACTGGAGCAGTTCATCCCAGCCAGCCGGAGGGAGGCCCGCATGAATCAACGGCGGTCCTATCTGATCAAGCAGCTGGAGCAGGCAAACCCTCAGCCTCACGCTCCAGTTCTCCCTGCCCATCTCACCCACCAGGTGGCTGGCCCCATCAGCACCAGTTGAGCAGATGACCTTATGGGTGAGATGCGGTTGTTCTACAAGTCTGCGCGACACAGTAGCAGCAGCAGTAGCCACCAGCAGCTGGCTTGCATGGTGGCAAACTATGTGGGGTTCGTTGGTGCTTCTGACAGCATGAGTACCGACGACCCCATGGAGTACAGGGTTGCCAGGCTGGACACCTTTTGTGAGCTCGCTCAGTATGCGCTGGAGTTACTGCAGATGGGATGGTCACGGACAAGCGGACTCGTCAGTCTACTGACTCCCTGGACAGATGGACATTTGTCAAAATACACGAGTCCTGAATCGCCAGTGACTTCTTGTCCCATCGGTTCAGGGCGCTGAAGGGTCCCTTGTCCATCCCTCTCCCTGTCTCTCCCTCCTAAACTCTGTTGTTTTTTTAACTTTTTAAATATATTTATTGATGTATACAATTATTTATTTATTGATGATTTTTTTTATTTATTTATGTTGGAATGTATTTCTATATTTTTAATTTTTTAATATATGTATTTATTGATATATATCTATTTTAATTAATTTTTTAATCATGTATAATGTGTTGATTTAATGAAATTGAAACTCTGTAATATATGTATTTATTTATTTATTGGTATAAGTCTGTATTATTGAATTTGTGTAATCATGTATATGTAGATAAATTTTAATATGAATTGAATTGTTGTTTTTTTAAATGTATTTATTTATGTATTGATATATTTCTATATCAATTAATTTTTTATATTACTTTTTTATATTTCTTGTATTTCAACTTTACATTATTAATTCATTGATGTATTTATATATTTAATTTTTTTACAATCAAGTGGGATCAACGCCCGGGTGTCCAGGGGTAAACTGCTATACATTAACGTTCGATATAAAATTAGTGCATAAAAATTATTAGGAACATTCTATATTAAATGGCAAAGGAACTTTACCACATTGTCTATTTTAGATGAATTACTATATTCAATTGATTAATTTTTTCAGCCCTAGTATAGTGTACCTTATTGTCCTCTCTGTCAGGACACTGCGCTCAATACATAAACCATACTGGAAAATAGATCTTTCAGATCCCAATCATCACACAGCGCCCACACCAGTCTGCTCTCAGTTTCCGTATCAGGCACATCGAGTCTCTAGAAGAACACTGCAGTTACACAGCTAGCCTCACTGTGTGCTGATTTCTCCAAGACAGAGGGCAGTAGGAGTGACGGTGTTTATCAGTGGCTATCTCATCCTCCTTTTTGTCAGTGAGGAGGCATGGGTTTTGCCGCTCTCCCACCCATACACAATCAGCACCGCACATGCGCTGGGCTCTGGACAACGACAGGACCTATCCGTCCTCTGCCCGTCTGAGCACAGTTGAGCAGCTTGCCTTGGCCAGGGTCGGGAAGTGTCCCGGTTCTGTCGGCGGGACTAGTTCACCTTCCCTAGGCGAAGACTCAGCCACGGTCCACGGCTGCTGGCACAGTCCTCGGCGGCTGCCTCCAGTGTGCAGCCCGGATCATCGATCGCAGGTCATGTTGCAGAATAAGCCTTAAAATGTGAGGCTTGGCTACACATGAGGGGTAGTGTCACACAGCCTGTGGCAGACTTCACCGGAAGGGGCTAACAGGCACAGCGGACACCAACAACTTCATTCAGCAGAGTGGAGTTTGGAGTCTGTTCTGAAGGCACCATGTGTTGTTCATGAGTTACATAGAACTGCCGCTAAGCTTTCCACACATAATGAATGCAGCTGTGCTTTATTTTGGTTGACTAGAACTAGAAATTCTTATTTCTTTTAAGTTACAGCAAAACATACTTCTGCTGATATCTGGAGGGGACTAATGCAGCGCTTCCAGGAGAGATGGGGTACATAGATATATACGTGTTCATCCTGCTATAATATATCTATCTACCCCATCTCTCCCTGGAAGCCCTGAAATTTTCTCCCCTCTAGACATCAGCATTGTAGAGGACAGGATTAGTATACTTGTTCTTGGACTTTAAGGAATAAGAATTTCTATTTCAAGTCAACCAAAATTAAGCACAGCTGCATTCATTATGCGGTGAAAGTTTAGTGGCAGTTCTATGTAACTCCTGAACACATGTGCCTTCTGAAACTACGCTCTGCTTAATAACAGTGTAGATGCCCCACTGACCGGACTATTGTACACTGCCAGAGCCCTAGGTCACTCTGGGCATGCCCAGTGTGCTCCTAGAGATGCCAATGCACATGTTATACTCTCATGCTGGACTCTGTGGTTCCTCCGACTTCCCCCATTATTTAGGTAATTTTAATGAATTATGTATTCAGCACATGTTCAGCCAATTGAACAATTATCACAGATGATGAAATATGCACAAAATGTACTTTGAATTGAGCACAGTTTCTATTATATGTAATACACATGGATGTTACATTGATGCACTTTATTTTCTTTTACATGTTTTATGTATGCATATCACCATTATTTGGCTTTATTACATTATTACACGTGATTATGTAATTGATGAGACCCCAATGAGGGGACCTTTATATACTAGCACTATTGCATTGTTTTGCATCACTGCTTGAAAAAAGTTCCATTGTGCGAACTGAAACGTCGCATTGGTGTAAATAAAAGACACTTGTCACTGGAGGTGCCGTGGACCCTTTCTTTTTTGTATGAGTATTGGGACATTGGATCGACCCTACAGCCGCTGGCACTCCGTTGCTGTTTTCTGTACTGCTGCAAAATTGTTTTCTTTGTGTACATAGATATATATATATATATATATATATATAGCAAAGGGAGAACAAGGCAGCACTCCTGAAACCACGATTAAGTGGTGCAAGTGTTCACCCCAGATCCAGGGAACATCAATATTCAGTAAAAAATGCAGCACTCCAAAGTCAGTGAAAAATTCCAAACTTTATTCACACATGTGAAAAAGGCGACGTTCGGTCCTCTCATGGGACCCTCTTCAAGCCAAGTGTCTTGGCTTGAAAAGGGTTCCATGAGGTGTCTCCCAGGTGGCTTGTGGCAAACTTTAAACAACACTTTTATGGATATCTTTAAGAAATGGCTTTCTTCTTACCACTCTTCCATAAAGGCCAGATTTGTGCAGTATACGACTGATTGTTATCCTATGGACAGAGTGTCCCGCCTCAGCTGTAGATCTCTGCAGTTCATCCAGAGTGATCATGGGCCTCTTGGCTGCATCTCTGATCAGTCTTCTCCCTGTATGAGCTGAAAGTTTAGAGGGACGGCCAGGTCTTTGCAGTGGTCTGATACTCTTTCCATTTCAATATTATCGCTTGCACAGTGCTCCTTAGGATGTTTAAAGCTTGGGAAATCTTTTTGTATCCAAATCCGGCTTTAAACTTCTCCACAACAGTATCTCGGACCTGCCAGGTGTGTTCCTTGGTCTTCATGATGCCCTCTGCGCTTTAAACTGTCCTCTGAGACTATCACAGTGCAGGTGCATTTATACAGAGACTTGATTACACACAGGTGGATTCTATTTATCATCATTAGTCATTTAGGTCAACATTGGATATTCCGAGATCCTCACTGAACTTCTGGAGAGAGTTTGCTGCACTGAAAGTAAAGGGGCTGAATAATTTTTCAGTTTTTTATTTGTTAACAAAGTTTAAAATATCCAATAAATTTCGTTCCACTTTATAATTGTGTCCCGCTTGTTGTTGATTCTTCACAAAAAATTACAGTTTTATATCTTTATGTTTGAAGCCTAAAATGTGGCAAAAGGTCAAAAGTTCAAGAGGGCCAAAATACTTTCAAAAGTCACTGTATATATATATATATATATATATATATATATATATATATATAGTGGCCTTTACAATCTTTTAAAATCATTTAAAATAAAAAATGGATAAAGAATATAGTGCAATTTGTATGCATGGGAACACATTCCAACAAAGAACATACTGCTGATAGAGGTGTATAAATTCATTTTTGGGGTTGCCCCGGTGTTGCGGGTGCCCATTCCTGGAACATATTTCTTGTACTACCGAAGAAATGGCTCCTGTATTTTCTGACTGACTTTGGCCCTGATATGTGCCACCATTATACTACACCATTAACCATGTACCTGCTGCTGCTACTGTCTGTCCTGATCCTGCAGAGTTTTGTGTAGGCTGTTTACTCCACTGTTACCTTTACCTGCTGCTGTTGTCTGTCCTGTTCCGGATGACTTTGCCCCAGGACTTAAGGGGCCTTCCTGCAACCTTATAACGTAAAATTACTTAAAAACATAACAATATCAAAAATACGAAAGCACACGTTTAAATGTAACAAAATATTTATTAACAATGTAGTGGGGGAAAAAAGACCTCTAAGGCAAAGTGTGAAGTTCTTTCTGGATGTCCAGCAACTTCTTGTTCCACTTCTTATGCTGCTCCTCCAGCTTAAGTAAATTTTTATCAAGCTGACGCTGCTGCTGGTGTAACCTCCGTAGCTGCTCCTCACTTTTTTTGCTGGTCTTTTATGACCACCATTGCCTTAGCATGGGCATGCTGTTGTTGTAGGATTTTTTTGTCTCAGTTTTCTTTTTTATTTATTTTTATTTTATTTTTTTATACTAATAAAATACAATAAAAGAGCAATAGTAATACTTTAACAATTACATAATAAAAACATCAAGCATCCGCCAGAAAGAGGTAAGAGAATCCAAAACAAATGCACAAATAGGAATAGTAGGGGATTCATTCCCCTGCCACTTAAATACCCTCTACATGGGGATACTTGACCTATCCAGTACATTACAGTAAATAACACATTGCTATCTTCTTGCTATCAGTAGATGAGCTATAAAACATGATTTATATAACATATTTCATTCTCCTTTGATAACTCATGGGAAGTTTCACCCAAAATACATATAGAAGCCGTCCACTGGATTTTAAGACCAAAAATATCTCTGATTAATTCGATCAGACTGCACCAGATTGGTTGAATCTTTGGGCACCTCCACCTCATATGGATAATGTCCGCTTTATCATTCATACATCTAGGACATAGTCCGGGCATTTTAGCTGAAACTTTCTTGGGCCATTTTGTTGTTATATATAAACAGTGTAATATCATAAACTGAGTTACCATGTGAGAGGGGTTTCTCAGATATGGTTTAAAACACCAGAGTTTTCCACACTGATCGTCTGTTATTGTCCTTATATCATTCTCCCATTTTAATCTACTATTACAAATAAATCCCTCATTTCTAACTTCTCGTATCTTTTATACAAACTTGGCACTAATTTGTGCTTACCTTTCCAGCCTAATATATAATTCATCACCTCATGTGATTTTATTACTATGTCTTCCTTTTTATAACCGTTTGAACAATATCCACCAACTGAATATATATAAAATAACTTTGTCTATCTACCCTTACATTCATTAATAGTGTTTCCTTTCCTTCAGTGTTTCATTTTGAAAATATTGTGAAATATACCATAATCCTTTATCAACCCAATATTTGGCCTCTTTCAGAAAAGTAGCATTACCTAACCTCCTTTTATACCATAACGGTGTAACTTTAATCTGTCCTTCTAAATTCAGTGACTTTTTGACTTTGCCCCATACCTTCACCAGTGATTTTACCAAGGGATTTTATATAGGTACGTACTTTCCAGTTGTCCTGATTCGAGTAATGTGAATATATCTGGTAAACCACCCTCACTGTTATGTACCAGATGGCTCAGAAAATCCACCTGTGTCCAATTCATAATTGTTGCTACCATATTAGCTACCATATAGTGCAATCTTATATCTGGGACCTCTAGTCCTCCTTGTTCGTAAGATATTGTAAGCCAATGTATCTTGCTCCTTACCTTTTGTTTGACCAGATTAATACATTGAATAATTTCTCTATTTCATAAAAAACGAGTTCCCAGGTAAATGCTACTGTTTCTAATGACATAGAGCAACTGGGGCAGCAATTTCATTTTAATTAATCCAATTCTATCTGCTTTGTTTATTGGTAATTTATTCCAAACTTTAATCCTCTCCTTCATTCTATCAAGTAATAGTTTGATATTTAATTCTATAAACTTATTAGGGTCCTTGGATATTTCCAGGCCTAAATATTTGAAACTGTCCTGGGGAGTAAGAATCTTTAATTTTGCTTCTGAAATCACATTCTTATCATTCAGAGGGAGCAGAGTTAATTTTCCCAGTTAATTAATATACCTGATTGTCTACCAAACTCTTCCACCAGCAGCATGACACGTTGCAGATCATTATTTGTATCATCCAGAAAGAAGAGCAGGTCATCTGCATATAGAGAGATTTTGTCCTCACTCCCCCCTAGTCCAAAGCCCCACAAATCCACATCCTGCCTAACCTTTTTTGCCAGGATTTTTATTGTCAGGGCAAAAACCAAGGGGGAGAGAGGACAACCCTGTCTCACCCCTCGTTCTATACGGAAGCTATCAGATAGTATACCATTAACTGATATTATGGCTTTGGAATCTTTATATATAATCTTCATCCAGTCTATAAATCCTGGACCAATACCAAATGTTGTCATAGCTTCCCATACAAAGTCCCAGTTCACAGAGTCAAACGCTTTATGTGCATCTAATGATAGAATAGAGCATAGTTCTTTATTATTCTCTGTAAACTGGATATTTGTTGTAGACCTATCCGAAATGAATCCGTTTTGGTTCTTGTGAATCAAATGTACTATGACCTTCCTCAGCCTTTTGCCAAAATCCTAGCCAGAATGTGAAATTGGACGATACGATGTGGGATCCGATTGGTCCTTACCTTTTTTTAAAATTAAAATAATTGTCGCGTCTCCCATAGACTCTGGTAGACATCCTGTACCTTTTGAGTATTCAAGTACTTCCATAAGCCTATTTGCCCAGAATTCTTTATCTCTTTTATATAATTCATTTGGAATACCATCCGGGCCTGATGTTTTACCAAGTGGTGCTTCATTTATTGCTACTAGTATCTCCTTCAAGGATATAGGCCGGTCTAATGCTGTCTGTTGATCATCATTAAGTTTTGGGGTTCCTATTTCTCGCACATATTTTATCATCTCTTCTCTATGTATCTGGGTTTTCTCTGAATACAATTCTTTATAAAAGGTCTTGAATATATCCCGTATTTTTTCCTGATCATTATATAGTAGACCATCTTTTCCTCTAATTGCGGCGATATTCTCAATTGATTATCTTAGATAAGACTTTACCTCCTTCCCAGTAATTCCTAGTTTTGACAAATAATTATTTATTCTGCGCCCTTTCCTTGATGTAATTATCGTAATTATTAACCACTTTTGTCCACTCATTTTTATTTCCGGTGTTTTTTTACTTATCATCTGTGCCTCCTTATTTGTCACTATAGTTCTTAAATCTTCCTCTTTTTTCTTATATCCTTTTTTAAGCTCAAAAATATTTCTGTTTATCAGTCCTCTTACATAGGCCTTAGCAGTGTCCCAAATCACATTCACTCCAGCTGTATCCTTATTAATTTGAAAAAAAGTCAATCTTTTATTATTTGATCTTCTTTACGTATTAGATTGCGCCATATGGGATTTATCATGTAATTTTTACGCTTCCCTGTCAAATTCTTGACTTTCAAGCCCACCTTTACCAGTACTGGGGAGTGATCTGAGATACATCTCGGTTCATGCAAGACCTCTATATTTTTTTTTTGTAGTGTTAACTAGTGATTACCAAATATCAAGTCTATTCTTGACAAGGAATCGTAGCTCTTACTATAACATGTATACTGTTTTTCTTCTGGATTCTGAATCCTCCATATATCCCACCAACCAAATTGTTGCATATTTTTTTCAGCAGAGTATCTACCATTTTTTGGTGGCTTTAACTTTTTGTTACTCTATCTAAATCATTATTCATTGTGCAGTTGAAATCACTCATTAATATTAATAGAGAGTCACTTTTGTCTAGCAGAAACTCATATAGTTTTAAGAGCACCTCATGTCTATAAGGTGGAGAGATGTACACCCCAGCCAACACACATTTTACATTTTTAAAATAACCGTATAAAAATATATACAGTCCCTCCACATCAATGTTCGTCGAGATAATAGAGCACGAAATATCCTTGTGAATAATAATGCTGACCCCCTGCTATACCCATTGATAACAGAGTGGAATTGGTGAGCTATCCATTTTCTTTTAAACAAGTTTAGTCTGTCTCTAACCATATGAGTCTCTACTAGACAAACCAGTGCTGGAAGGTATCTCCCAATGATATTAAATACTTCAAAAAATTGTATTTCTCCCCAAGACCTCTCACATTCCAACATAAAATTTTAGTGTTGATCATATGTTTTTACTTCTCTTAGTGTATATCCAAGGACCAGTGATAGGAAAAGAAGAAGAAAAAATAAAAATAAATCTCCTTTGTCCTCTCCCTGAAACCCTTGATCACTAATAGTGATGAGCGAGCTCCAAAGTATTTAGGGCCGAGCACCCGAACACATTGCTATA
The DNA here is from genome assembly GCA_033119425.1 of Bufotes viridis. Taxonomy (NCBI): domain Eukaryota; kingdom Metazoa; phylum Chordata; class Amphibia; order Anura; family Bufonidae; genus Bufotes; species Bufotes viridis. The sequence goes on along the minus strand of CM065592.1, from coordinate 251,738,419 downwards.
TTCGTGTACTCAGCCGAACACCCAAGTATAATGTAAGTCAATGGAAGACAACCAGGCACTCCCTGCTCTGAAGAGGGCGGGTGCCTGGTACATTGGAAAAGGTCAGAAAGTGACAGAAACACCACTGAAATGGATCGGAAACAGAATGGGGATAATGTCTGGAACCATGTTGTCCTAGTTTTATGCCACTTGTAACCCCCCAAATAAATAAATAAATAAAAATTTTACAGGAAAAATTGTTAGGAAACATTCTATACTGTATATTCAATTGTATATAAAGTGCAAGTGCTGCCAAAAATTGTTTTTTTTTTTCACAACTGGGGCCATGATTAAAATGGACTGCCGGAGTTATCCATATTAAGCTGCTATAGGTGAAATTCTTTGCCTGGCACCAGAAGAATCACACAGGGGAGTATGGTTGCAAAGCTGAAACTTAAACTAATTGATGGAAGGGCACCACCAGGAGTGGAGCCTGTGGCTTAATTTGATTCCACATGGGAACCCTCACCCGGCCCGGACACTGAAAAAATTGACAGATTGATACCTCTTTCTCAATTCTCTGAGTGGTGGTGCATGGCCTTTGTGAGTGGGTGGAGCGATTTGTCTGGTTCATTCCGTTAACTAATGAGATTCCTCCGTGCTATCGAATTACGTCATCCCCGGCTGCCAGTGCAAGGACATTGCAGAGATATCAAAAACACTGGCCAAGATAAAATTTTATAGAATTTTAAAAATATTTTTGCTTGCGGTAATGTTACATAGCAGCATTATCGCAGGGAATGGCAGTCAGCACCGGCTACGAAAAAATGCTATTAAAATGTAAGAATATTTTTTGATTGCCCTGTTAAAGATTGTAGGTGAGGGCCTGCAGGTGAGCTGACCCTCCCTGAAGAGGGACATGAGGAGATCTTGTGCACTGATCCCCAAACTCTTCAGCATCCACAGTCAGAAGAAGATGACGGTGGGGAATGGCAATTAGTGTTTCACGAGGTGGATGTTGCGGATGAGACACAGTTGTCAATAAGTAAGGGTCTTGTTAGGTCAACACAAGTCAGGAGAATGACCAGAATGAAGAAGTGGAAATGGGGGATGATGACATCACTGACCCAACCTGGAAAGGTGTCAAGCCAGCGAGGGCAGCAGGGCAGAAGGGGAGGGATCCACAGCACCGCAACAGGCTGGAAGAGGCTGTGAGGTGGCAAAGGTAGAAGGCGGGCCACACTAAACAGGCCTGAAACTGTTGCCCCTTGCTGAAATCTCCCTTGCCAAGGGTTAGGTGTTCCACAGTCTGGCGCTTTTTGAGGAAAGTGCGGATGATAAAAGAATTGTAATTTGCAAACTGTGCCATACCAAAAAAGAACTCATAAATAACCAATTAACCATACCATATTTTACATCCTATTCATTAACTCTAACTCAAACCATAACAATAAAAACACAAACCCAGGAACATAATGGGGAAGACAGTACACTGGAGGCAAAATGAGTAGGGGTGTGAACACTAGCAACCTCACCACCACCAGCATAATTCGCCACATGGCATCAAACCACCCTATTAGGTGGGCCAAACCCCTGGGTCCACAATCAGTGTCTGTGGGTCACACCACTGCCTTCTTTTCCACCCCTGTGTTACATGCTAGCTTATGCTCTGTCCTAGATGCAGGCCTGGGTGACTCCGGCCCTGCAGCTGGGCCTTCGGAAGCACCATCAGCTAGAACACCCACTTCTGTGTCCAAGCACAGCGTACAAATGTCCTTACCCCAGGCCTTTGAACATAAGCACAAACACCCAGCCACCCACAGGCCATAGTACTAAATGCGCACCTTTCAAAATTTCTGGCCTTAGAAATGTTGCCATTTAGGCCTGTGGACACTGAGGCTTTCCTCAGCCTCATGGCGGCAGCTGTTCTTCGTTCCTCAGTCCCCAGCGGCCACTATTTTTCTCGGTGTGCCATCCCCGCATTACACCAGCAATTGTGTCCCGTAACATCACCCGTGCCCTGACCAACGCAGTTATTGGGAAGGTACACTTAACGACGGACACATGGACAAGTGCTTTTGGCCATGGACGCTACATTCCTGTGACGGCACACTGGGTGAACCTTGTGGAGGCCGGTAGCGAGTCATACACTGGGATGGCATAGGTGCTACCGACGCCAAGGATTACGGCCCCTACTTCTATCAGGATTTCCGCCACCACCTACATTAGTGCCTGTAACCCCCCTTCTCCTGCTCCGCCTCCACCTCCTCCTCCACTGCAAACTATGAATTCTCATCTTGCAGCAGCAGTCAACCATCAGTTAGTAGCTGGAAGCAGTGAAGCACGGCAGTGGGGAAGCAGCAACAGGCCATGCTGAAACTCATTTGCTTGGGTGAAAAACAACACACCGCCGCAGAGCTTTGGCAGGATATAAGGGACCAGTTTGGTTGTGTCTGATAATGGCCATAACTTGTTGGCAGCTTTGTAGCTCGGCAAGCTCACACACATGGCAATCATACAGCATATATGTACCATGCACAACAAAAAATAAATCAGTGTGAGACAGCACCATCGGCGGCCGGATGGCCGGTAGTCCAGGATGTGGCGGTGCCCGCGATGTCAGGTCCTGACCTGAATAACCCCTCCAATGGTAACAGATGAAAGAAGATCGCAGCACTCCAAGGTCTTCTAATTTTCAAAGTTTATTCCACCACGTGAAATGCGATGTTTCGACCCAGGGGGGGTCTTTATCAAGCTTGATAAAGACCCCCTGGGTCAAGCGTGCATTCACGTGGTGAATAAACTTGAAAATAGAAGACCTTGAGTGCTGCGATCTTCTTTCATCTGTTACCATGCACAACAAGCATCCCAAAGTTATACATTTATATAAATAAAAATATAACACACGAGAGTGGAGGTAAACTAATGGCATGGCCGGTTTAAGAACTCATAAATAACCCAATAACCATAACATATTTTACATTTAGTCATAAACTCAAACTCAAACCATAACAATAAAAACTCAAACAATGGAACATAATAGGCCCAGCTCTCAGCCAATCACGGCCCTCACCGGGCAGAATGACAACTCTGCCCAGTGACCACAGCAAAACGTCAGGAAATTGTCCCTCAAAAACCTGTCCTAATAATAGAATCTTAATCACTGGGCAGAAAACAACCTCTGCCCAGTGAAGAAGGCAGAACTTGTACATGGGACAAATGCTGATATGGCCATGTGGATCCCTCTTTAATGTCCGGGATCCGGCCATACCATGCCTAGCCCACGTGTTCTGAAATTTCTCAAAACCTACCCCAATTTGCCTGAGCTGCTGGTGAAGGTGCACCGTGTGTGTGAAAGTCATCTACAGCTGCCGACGGTCTGGCAACGATGCTGCAGTGCTTGTATTTACCAGCTAACCGACTGTTGTGCAACATGAGCATGCGCTGGAATTCAACATTATTATTATTATTATTATTATTAATTATTAGAGCGCCATTCATTCCATAGTGCTGTATATGTGAAAATGGGTATACATACTGTGAGACAGTGACAGGAAAAGTGATTGGTGGCAGGTATTTTTCCCCAGAATCTTGTCATATGCTGCTTAGCTCCAGGGATTGCCCAGTGTGTAGTGGAAAGCCAAAGCTTTCCTGAGGTGGCTTTGTAGAAAAGCCGGTATAGGGCCTGGAATTTTGGATTGGGGAAGAGTTGGGAGGGTTCCCCAATCCACAGTCCACTTCTGACAAGTGTTGGCTGCCTGATTAGCTGCACCTGTAGCGCTTGCATAAAGAAGCAGGGTCAGAGTGAGCAAGGGAGATCTGGAACTGACATGCTGGTGCATGAGAGTGTGCAGCAGTGGTGAACTACAGAGCTGACCAAACCATATCTAGGACAGTGAGTAAGCTACTGTTAGTCAGCGCTCAGACGAGCAGGTTTTGTTTTGTATTTTGCCTGAGATATAAAGGCCTTCTTTTGTTTTGCTGCTGATGCCACAATAAAGTGGAACTTTGTTAGACCTAGCCCTGTGTGTTACTGTCTCTGACTGTCCGCCAGCAGGCCAATCCTGCCTCTGTCAGGAGCTAATTCCCACATATGGTGTCGGATATGGGCACAGTCTTAAAGAGAAATACACGGAATAAAGGGACTTGTAACAGCGCCTCGCTGGAAACGGTTGCTAGGGGCAACCACGCTAATACAATTTTGAGAGTACTGCAAAGTGGATGTCTTGGGTAAAAGCTGCAACAAGACTACCGGAAAAGACTGTTGATATGGAGGACCTCGTGAAACAGTTGCTTCAGGTGAATGCTAGCCTCCAGCAGGCCAACCAAATACAGGACAGCACATCCTTGCAAGAAGCCAGCACCACTCAGCGACGGGTACATGAGGAAGCCATGCGTGCCCAGGCAGAAACAAATGCCTTGCTAGTAGACGCCAACAGGCTTGCCTTAAAGGAACAGCAGCAGGTAAACCGGCAGCTGCAGGAGCAGATACAGACTGTGGCAATCCAGAGTCCTCTAGAACCACTTTCAAAGGCTTGTGCTGCTGTACAGTCCTCTTTACAGAAAATGACCCCCACGGATGATGTCGAAGCCTACCTCATAGTGTTTGAGCGAGTGGCAGAGCGCGAGAGGTTACCTGCTGACCAGTGGGCTGAGGTGGTAGCTCCTTTCCTAATGGGAGAACCGCAAAAGGCGTATTTTGACCTGAGTGAACAGAATGCTAAGGACTATACCAGGCTAAAGGGGAAATCCTTGCCCGTCTGGGTGTTGACATGCATGTCCGGGCGTGACGGGTGCACAATTGGACTTATGTAGAACACCTACCTGCTCGGTCACAAATGTATGACCTTATTCACCTTGTGCGAAAATGGCTACAACCCCTGCACAGATCGTGGAGAGAGTGGTACTGGACAAGTACATCCATTCCTTACCTCCCAGGATCCAGCTCTGGGTCGGTCAAAGAGACCCAACAGACGCCAATCAGCTTGTCAACCTACTTGAAAGGTACAGAGCAACTGAGGATCTACTCCAAGAAGTGCCTCCTGGACACTCTAACCCTCGAAACAGCAAAACACGTGGATCGCCTGGTAAGACTGTTGCTTCTCATAAAGTGGCTGAGAGGGGATTTATTGACTGAAGGTTCCAGAGGGAACCAGATGTCCAGAACCAGTTCTAGATTTGGGACCAGGGCCGCATACAGTGCTAGTGGTGTCATGGACATGGACATATTGCTGCAAACTGTCCCCTGACTTCTGAACCTATGGAGTGTGATACAGCCAGACGGCTGTCTCTGTTTGCACGGCCTGTGTGTTCAGCTGAAACTGTGTCTGAGACTGAACAGCAAATGTGTGCTATTCAAGTGAATGGATGTCCCGTTAATGCTCTATTGGACTCTGGCAGTTTGGTTACCCTGGTGCATGATGCATGCCAGTCTGGTAGACCCACGCGGAATTCAGAGACATTTCATTGGGGTGTTGTGTATTCACAGGACACTAAAGAATATCCCACAGCCTTGATCACACTAGAGACTGAATGTGGTCAAGTCTCTGATGCACAGTGTGATCTTGGGGAGGGACTTTCCATTGTTCTGGGACTTGTGGGTTATCAAAAGTATGCTTTCCACTTTAAGGGTTCCGGATGACGATAATGTGTGCCCTGTGATAAGCCCTGTGCCCTTTGACCTGGATGCTGAGGTGCCAGCCATAGGGGTGACCACTGAACAAAATTTTCCTTTAGAGGTTCTTGCTGGTGAGACAGAGGAGCCAGAGGAAAGTGGAGATATTCCTGATCTAGAAGTATCCCGGGATAATTTTGGCACAGCCCAACACCGAGATCCCACACTATTAAAGGCAAGAGAGAATGTCAAGGTCATAAATGGTTGTGCCTCAATTTCCAGGTGCTGATAAAATGTTCCCCACATGGCTATCAACCAAGAATTGTTGTATAAGGTTGACAAAATACGTGCGGAAGTTGCTGACCAGCTTTTGTTGCCACAGCCATACCGTAGAATGGCATTAGATCTAGCTCATAAGCATGTGCTTGGTGGATGCCTAGGCTGTGACAAAACCAGAGAATGCATTTTACAAAGGTTTTTCTGGCCTGGGGTGTATACTGAGGTACAAAGGTACTGTGAGTCCTGCCCTGAGTGCCAGCTGACCGCGCCTCTACCAAATTTCAGGCATCCACTGGTTCCTCTACCTATCATAGAAGTTCCTTTTGATAGGATTGCCATGGATTTGGTTGGTCCATTAGTAAAGTTTGCTAGAGGACATCAGTATATCCTGGTAGTGTTGGATTACGCCACCCGGTATCCTGAAGCATTCCCACTAAGAAACACCTCATCTAAAACTATAGCGAGAGAATTATTTAACATGTTTACCCGTACTCAGTATACCTAAAAAGATACTTACCGACCAGGGCACCCCTTTATGTCAAGAGTCATGAAGGAGTTTTGTAAACTGTTAAAAATTAAACACCTGCGTACATCTGTGTATCACCCACAAACAGACAGACTGGTAGAAAGATTTAATAAGACCCTAAAAAGTATGTTAAGGAAGGTGGTCAGCAAGGATGGGAAGGATTGGGACTGTCTTTTGTCGTATCTTATGTTTGACATTCGTGAAGTTCCACAATCATCCACAGGTTTTTCTCCTTTGAACTTGTGTATGGTAGACATTCATGTGGTCTACTGGACATGAGCACACCCCTTACAGGAGTGTGATGGAACATATCTCGCTGATGCAAGACAGAATTGCCTCTGTTATGCCAATTGTTAAGGACTATTTAGAACAAGCTCAGGAGGCCCAAATTTGGGTATATAATAGGTCCGCTAGAATAAGAACCTTTAATCCAGGGGACTGAGTGTTGGTTTTAGTGCCCACGGTAGACAGCAAATTTCTCACTAGGTGTCAGGGGCCATATGAGATAATTGACCGAGTGGGTGAGGTAAACTATAGGATGTACAATCCTGGTAAGAGAAAGCCAGAACAATTATATCATGTGATCCTTATTAAGCCCTGGAAAGACAGAGAAACTCTGTCAACTGTGAGTGCCCTCTGCAGTAGAACTCCAGAAGTGCGTGTGTCAGACTCCTTGTCAAAGTCACAGGGACAGGAGGTCAAGGAGTTTGTGCAGAGGAACACTGATGTGTTTTCAGCGTTGCCAGGGCGGACAAAGGTCAATGAGCATGATATTGTTACTGAACCACATGTAAGAGTCCATTTAAAACCTTACAGGGTCCCTGAAGCCCGTATACACTCCATATCTGAGGAAGTCAAGAATAGTGATGAGCGGCAGGGGCAATATTCGAATTTGCGATATTTCGCGAATATTTGGGCAAATATTCACCATATATTTGAAAATTCACGAATTCGTAATCCCCAGTCATTGTTTTCTTGATTGCGAAAATTCGCGAATTCTCGAAGTGCCAATATTCCCGATTAAAATTCGCAATTCGAAAATTCGTGATCAACACTAGTCAAGAAAATGTTAGCCCTGGGTGTGATAGAAGAGTCAAAAGTTAATGGTTCAGTCCCATAGTGTTGAATCCTAAACCCGATGGCACAATACATTTTTCAGTATTCAGGGTAAATGACCATGTGGGCACTTTGCGATAAATAAGTGGGTTTTGGGCTGCAGTTTCGACACTTAGTCTCTAAAAGGTTCGCCATCACTATTTTAGAGGATTAGCGCACCTGGAGGCCCTCAGTTAAATTATTTTACTCAGTTTCATTGCGCCCAGGGCCACGGCCTCTGCGTGCACCGTCAGCATCACGGCCACTTGCACGTCCCTTACTGTCCGCTTTCTTAATATTAAATGGTATATATGCTTAAAAGTATGTCACACGTACAGTAGAGTAGGAATTGCAAGTGTATGCGCCAATAAATTAAAACAGGTATTTGAGATACACACACGTTACACAGGAGATGTAGCCCTGATAATGTCACAGACTAGCATACACCGTCTGCGGATAAAGCACAGTATATATCAGTGATATGTATGAAATGCACACACACTAGATATTGCACAAATAATTTACATTTCCCAAAATACACTGTTTTCACATGTGGTACGGAGAGCCACACACTATGTATTACTGCTCTTAAACACACACACACTGTATTTGTGTCTTTGCAAATCTCGTTTCTAATAAAATCTGTTAAATTTCGCTTCACACACTATCTTTCCCTGCCTACGCTCTGCTACCCTGAGCAGAACACGTGTCAATTGGGTGCTATATAGCACCCAATGACACGTTCCGGTCCAGCCAATCAGTGTAATGCCAGTAGCTAACATGGCTACGGCATTACACTGAAGGGCATTACTTATCTGCACGTTGATTGGCTGCTTAGGAGCGCCAAACATGCCGGGAGGAGACTTGAGCATTTCCCTCAAGCACGCGTGGTACTCGGCTTAGGGGCTAAGCATTTGTGTAGCACAGGACACAATGAATATAGCAACACATGAAAGTTCTCATATTAATAGATAACTACAAATCCCAAAGAGCTAGAAGATTTTGTGAATATAAATTTATAACACTGCTTGACACTTTGAATACTGGACTGAATTTTTCCACGGGATTTAGAAAACACTTACCAAGATCAAAATAATCTTCTACAGACATAGTCCAGGCCCTAGGTCCCTGAGATAACATCAATTTACCAGTTACCAGTTTCTTCAGCCTCCACCTCCACACTTTCACCCATGTCCGTGGAGTTGGAGCATCTACATGTTGGGAGGGTCCAGCATGCTCTCCTTCATTGTCCTCCTCATCCTCATCTGCAGAAACCACCACAATGTTCATTTGTTTTGTGGCCTGGCGGCGCACAGATGGAAGTGGAACCCCTGTAATTACACAATGTTCAGAATTTAGACAAAAAACTCAAAAGTCATAACAAAGGCAAATTCACCCTTTAAAGACCGGGCCAGTTTTCAACTTTTTTTTATATTTCTAATTAAATATCTTTTTTTGAAAACCATAATTTTTTATAATTTTCTTATCCTTTTTTTGTTTATATCCACCATTTTAACTTTTGAGGGTATGATCCCCTTTACAATTCACTACGAAACTTCTGTTTGGCTGTAAGTGTATTAACAGTGTAATGCAGGGGGTTATATCTCACAAGCCCTCCCGGAAGGAAGCCACGATGTCTAAGGAACGCATAGGGCTACCTTTCTTGCCATTGGGTCGCCGTCACAAAATTGCGGGGACCCGATGGACAACCCGACATGTCTTAAGCGGGGTGCGGGGGTTTGGGCGCAGACATCGGTAATTTCACCAATGCCGGCACATACAGCAGGGGTCCAGCTATCAGTGACTGCAGGACCCCTGTCCCCGATCGGGTGGGCGCAGCTCCTGATTTGAACCCGCCCGATCACCATGCACCACAATTACGTCACTTGGCTTTAAGTCAAGTCCAGATCTGACATACATGTATGTCGTTGGGAGTTAAGTGGGGATGTATGTAATACAAGTATAAAACATAGTCGGGCCACCAGGTATCTGAGATAACATCAATTTAGAGACCATAAAACTTTCACACCACTCATCTGTAAAGTAATTAAGGACTCATTCTCAAGATCTTTGATATGTAGTTCATTTGTCTTTCAAATGCCCATTCATTCCCCCATGTCTCTGTTCTTATTGTATATATAGTGCTGTTTCTTCATATATTCTTTTAGTACGCCTGATGAAGGGATTGGTGATGTCTCGAAAGCTCGCTAATACTATGTAACATCATTACTTACTCTACATTTTTGTTAGTCATTAAAAGGTATCAAACCTGCAATACGCTTATTTTGTTTCTCTTAAGAGCACTGAACTGGATGAATGTAATGTAATTATGTGCGGGCCTTTTAACGAATACAGAATGAGGAATGCAGTTTATGTATATACTAGTGTTGAGCGCGAATATTCGAATTGCGAATATTTTTTCGCGAATATCGCAACTTCGATAATTCGCGAATATTTAGAATATAATGATATATATTCGCTATTTCGAATATTCGCCATTTTTCAATATCTGAAAGGCGAAAACATGATTTGTCCCGGCTTCTTTCTTGTGGGTCAATGAGTCATTGACTTAAGCAGGAAGGAATCATGTTTTCATTTTCAACCCAGCTCTAACTTTAATTCTTAATGCGAGTATATGTTCGCATCGCAAATTAAACTTAGAGCTGGGTTCCTAATGGTTGTTGCTAGAATATAAAGAAGATTGAGAATATAGCGCTATATCCTCAATCTTCGTCAATTATAACAATGCAACCGTTAGGCGCCCAGCTCAAAGTTGAATTTGCGATGCGAGTATATGTTCGCATCGCAAATTTAACTTTTCGCTGAGCTCCTAATGGTTGGTTGGTTGAACTTGCTACTTGCTGGAATATAACGAAGATTGTGAATATAGTGCTATATTCGTGAATTCGTGATATTCGTAATATTCCAGCAAGCCAACCTTTAGTAACCCAGCTCTAAGTTGAATTCGCAATTGCGAGTATTACAGGTTATATTAATTGCAATGCGAATTCAACTTAGCAACAGTTGGCTTGGAAGATAACGTAATCTAGATATGTTGAATCTTGAATATAGCGAATATAGTGCTATATTCCAATCTCTGACCTAGTCGACCAAGACAACCCATTGAATGAACACAATAGCATACTGCCCTTATGCGACCCGATTCACGTGCATATGTAATTGCCGATTTTTCGCATGACATAAACTATCTTTCATACAGAGAATTATATATCAGTATTGAGAATTGTTACTGATGTATAATTTCTCTCTTTATGTAAGAAACTGTATTTTATGTCATGCGAAAAATCGGCATACCTCTGCCTCCACTGCACCAGCCATCTATTGCAGATGCATTTGAATGCACCGCGCCCCACGCCCCCGGGGACCGTCGCGTGCGTTCACTCAATCGGCTCCTGGCAAGGGTTATCGCCCAACATCTGCTGCTTTACAATCTGGTGGATAGCAATCGATTTAGGCAGATGTTGGAGCAGGCTCAACCCAGATGGCGTGTCCCCAGCCGCCATTACTATGCCAGGATCGGCGTCCCTGCCCTACACCAGCACATTGTGCAGAATGTATCCCTGTCGCTGGATCATGCTGTCCAGCAGGCATGGGCAGGGACGCTATATAAGCTTCACAGCCCATTGGGTGTCCCTCCGAGGCGCCGGGGAGGGATTGGCAGCATCTGATTTTGTGGTTCCGCCCCGGGGTGCCCAGGGGAGAACTGCTGCTCTCCCGCAAGCCACTGTCTCCACAGCTGCTAAGCCCTCCAGCAAGTGTCCCAGTTGCTACACAAGTGTGGGCCACGTCCGCTGCCAGGCCGTGCTCCAGCTTGTGAGCTTAGGGGACCAGAGACACACTGGACCTGATGTTCTGTCCGCACTACAGGCTCAGGTTCAGAAGTGGCTGACACCCCGAAGGCTCCAGGCAGGTATGGTTGTCTGTGACTACAGCAGCAACCTACTCGCCGCCCTTCATGCTGGCAGTCTCACACACGTACCCTGCATGGCACATGTCCTCAACCTTGTCGTACAGAAATTCCTACGAACATTCCCAGGGTTGAGTGACATTGTGCAAAGGGTACGTAGTATTGTCAGCCACTTCAGACGCTCCCCAACTGCCGCCGCATCCCTGTCCAAACTACAGAGGGACAACAGCCTGCCCCCCCACAGGCTGATTGTGGACAGTGTGACGCGGTTGAACTCCACCCTCCACATGCTGGAGAGGTTGTAGGAGCAGCGACGGGCAGTGAGGGAATACCTGCTGGACTTAGGCACTTCAGTGCCATCACACCCACTCCCCTACATCACCAATGCAGAATGGGGGCAGATACAGCAGGTCTGCCACATGCTGGCCCCATTCGAACAGGCAACAAAAATGGTCAGCGGGGAGCATGTCAGTCTGAATGACGTGCTCCCCCTAGTGTTCCTGCTGGACAGGACACTAGATCGCCTGCTCGAAGCTGGGGAGAGTGCCTTGGTGGAGCATGAAGAGTCAACCATACTCCACCAGGACCAGGCCCAGGACGAGGATGAGGATTCAGTGCACGTCCAGGAGTCTGGGCCTGTTCAGGAGGTAGCCGGTGCTGGGGGCACCGTTAATCCGGGGGTGGGGCATCTCAGACCGGGAGCAGCAGCATCAGCAGCAGGAGGACCAAGAGGTCATGGTCCCGGGCAGTCATGAAGAGTCACAGCGGGCTGTGCTCTTCCCCATGGCTGCCCATATGATGCGATGCCTCAGGAGGGACCCCCGGATCAAGAAATTTAAGGAGAGGGATGACATTTGGTTGGCCACCCTTTTAGACCCTCGCTGCAAGGGGAAACTGGAGCAGTTCATCCCAGCCAGCCTGAGGCAGGCCCGTCTTGAAAAATTGCGGGCCTGTTTGATCCACCGGCTGGAAGAGGCAAACCCTCGGCCTCAAGCTCCAGTTCTCCCCGCCCATCTCACCCAGCAGGCGGCTGGCACCAGCAGCACCAGCCGAGCAGGTGACCTTCTGGGTGAGTTGAGGTTCTTCTACCAGTCTGCGTGACCCAGTACCAGCAGCAGCAGCATCAGTCACCACCAGCGGCTGGCCCGCATGGTGGCAGACTACATGGGGTCGGTAGGTGCTTCCGACAGCATGACCACCAACGACCCCATGGAGTACTGGGTTGCCAGGCTGGACACCTGCCGTAAGCTCGCTCAGTATGCGCTGGAGTTACTATCTTGCCCCCCCCCTCCAGTGTACTGTCTGAGCGGGCATTCAATGTGGCAGGTGGGGTGGTCACGGACAAGCGGATTTGTCTGTCCACAGACTCCGTGGACAGACTCACATTCATAAAGATGAATGAGTCCTGGATCGGCAGTGACTTAAGAGTCCCTTGTCCATCCCTCTCCTTTGCTCTCCGTTGTTTTTTAATTGTTCCCTCTGTTTTTAACTTTTTATTAATTCATTTTATTATTTATTGATATTTTTTAGATCGATATTTATTGTCAAGTTTTTATCATGTATATATTAATTAAATTTTTTAATTAATTATGAAGCGACATAGAAGGGGTTAATCCACCAGCATTGCTGTAAACAGCGATGCCAGCGGATACAGCAGGGGCCTGGCTATCAGGGACTGCCGTACCACTGCAGTGATTGGTCAGGCGCAGCTCCTGCACCCGCCCGATCATCTTGCCGTGCATGTACTGCAGAATGCGTTCTGGCACAAGTTCCTCCGGCGTACATGCACAGCGTTTTGCGCTAAGGGGTTAATGACAGTGAACTCCACAATGCCCGCCCCTTTAATAGTGGCCCCTGCACCCCATGCATGTAGTAGTGTAGTTTTGTCTTCATACATCATATGACTGGAATATTTAAGGACCTGCAAACTATTGAAACCTGTGATCACTTGTTATGGCAACCTGGGAACATGCGAGCTTCTATTGTCTGATAAGGGACATGTGGCCGTGTGTATGGTAGTTGGGGGCTTGTTTTGGCTAATGCAGGTCATTTTAGGGGGAATATCTCAGGAATAATACGTCCTAGAGAGCTGAGCCCCAGTCTAAAACCTTCCCAGACACCTGATGTACCCGTCTGCCAAATTTAGTGAAGATCGATCCAGTCGATTGGTCGCCCATAAATAACAGACAGACAGAAACGCATTTTTATATATATAAGAGATCAGTAGATATTAATGATTTGGGGCAATAAGTATTGTTTTTGAATGCCAACAATACTTGATTCTACAAATCATTTATATGTAAGCACTGCAGTAAGCAAACTATGTGAAATGAGATTTTATATGTATTGCGAAAATTTGAGAATGTTTTATCTCCATAAACATACATTTGAATGTTATAAGCGTGTGACATGTACTAATAGCTGTAATGTAATGTTCAATAACTAACTGTGATCAGGATATCTTCCTCCTCTCTGGTGAAATTGTTTCCGACCATCTTTATTAGCATGGATCGCATGCACCAATAAAACTTGTTGTAACTGCTCCCAGTAAGAAGCCACACCCTCACGCGCACATACGAATAAGTTATTGCCGACTGCCGAACTAAAATAACATCTGTACGCACACGAATATTTCTATGAAAATTATTTGCATTATAGTCGCTTTGTACGGATACAGAACTACAAATACGATTGGCTTGTTCGAATTAGCGAATATGGTGAATGCGAATATATCGCTATATTCGCTAATTCAAAAAATTAATTTGCAATAGGAAACTTGCCTATAGACAGCTATAAGTTGGATGCGCAATGCGAAAATATTACTATCTTTTATTTTTATTTTTTACGAAATGAACAGAATATGATGACGACTAAGTAAGTATTCTGATTATTGAAAAAATAATAGTAATTTTTTTCGCATTGCGCATCCAACTTAGAGCATTCATTCATGCTTGCAAGCCAGTAGGAAATATGCCTTTATATTCAATTCGAAGTTCAATTCGCATTATGCAAATAATGAATTCGCATATTATTCGCGATAATTAAAATAATGACAAATATTCGATTTCGGCGAATATATTACAAATATTCATTCGAATATTTGCGATATATCGCAAATTCGAATATGACACCTCCCGCTCATTACTAGTATATACACACACATATATTTCTGTGTGTGTAAAAGGCACAAAATCAGCCAGTTACATCACATATCTGTAACTCCACTTTTTATATATATATATATATATATATATATATATGTAGCGAGGTAGATGTATGATGTAAACTGCTGATCTGCTACGTGTCACTCCTGGTACTAACTAAGTAATCATTTGTAAAGGGAAGAAATACTTATTTTCATAACTGTATATAATGTGGGGAGTCGCTCTGGTAGACAGCGGTGCGGGTGCAGTTTAGAGGCAAAACAAAGGAGTCCAGATTGTGCATCAAACAGTGTTTTATTCACACTTGCACACCAGAAATGAAAACAGTCTCTTGGTGACAGTTCATACACAACAGAAATCATGTGGAAAAACCAAAAACAGGCCAACACACGGTCCAGTCACCTTGGGTGGTTTAGGTGCGGGTTCACACCTAGCAGTCGGCTCAGCCGCAGGCGATTCCACCTTCAGGTCGCAGGGCAACACCACCTTGCTGAGCTCCTTCCTCCAGGACAGAGAATTCCTCAGCCCTGTTTGCAGGCTCCAGGATAATCACACACACCCAGACACAGCTGCTGGCTGCGTTTTATACCCAGCCTCAAAACATGGACTGGACCGTGGGGAGCAGCCACCCACCCTACTCTTTAGCTGCTCCCAGTAAGAGCCGGCCCGGATCGGCTTTGCAGCCATGCTATTTAACAGAGCAGCACTAGCTGCTGCAGACCAAAAACCCCGGCTCTTACCTCACCGAGGCCAGCAACCTCGGTGACACGTACCTGCTATCAAAAACAACACCTTGCACCCTCTTACAATATATATATATATTACAGAGTGTTGGTGAGAGATACAAAAGTAATGTAAGCATTGTACCTGGACACAGTCTATCACGGATATCTTTGATGAACTGGGAGTTTCATCTTTTTAAATCAGACCATTTCTTTATCATGGCATTCCTGTCATGGTTGGTGTTAAATTTTGTTCCAGCTCGGACATGACCTCCGCCAAGATGCTCTGTTTCTCCACCTGGAGCCAGGTGCGGTCATAGCCCTGCTCCAACATGCTCTGCAGGATAAAGACACACACATATAATCCCAATTTTTAATAATTCAAGTATTGAAAAAAATTCTCAACAAAACATCAGAAAGTATTTAAGTCTTTGCAGGGTAAATATTAGATTTAATGTTACATTATAAGATCGGAAAGTATGGTGATTGCATGTGTGGGGTCTAAGCAATCGGATATTGGCCAGCTGAGCAGTGATGTACCTGTCTAGGGAAGTGACGGTAAGGTATGGGGTGTAAAGCTGGTTCGCCTCCCTGTGCTGCAACCTGGGTAACTCTAAAAGAACCGGCAAATACTGGCGGTAATACAAAGAAAGCTTTTCCTGAGTCCCAACCAATAGGACACAAACTCTAATCTATAGACTGTGCATGTGTGGGGGGTGGTATATAATGTGCGGCAGGAAAATGGATATGCAATGTGCATATGAGATATTTCTCTGCTGTCCATACATACATACATGCTACTGACATAGTGCTGTGTAACAACAATACTTACTTCACCAATCATTACTTCTACTTAGACCTGATTAAATGTGAACTTTTATGTATGGAGAAAATAATTTCGGATCAAAAGTAGCAATTTTCGGAATCACTAATGTTTTCTAACACCATATATCCATATAAAGTGATTATTCTCACATGGATGCGACGGATAATGAATTACACTGCTGTTAAAATACTTACATGTATCAGTAGTTCTTCCACGGTGTCGCGAAAACTTCTTCCAACCATCTTTTCCAATCTTCTCAAACTTCGAGTAGTTGGATTAACACCACGTCCTATTACACAAGCGCATTATGCGAAATTTACTTTGCGATTTTCGCAAAGTAAAAAAAAGGTAACGAATATAGCGAATTCACGAATATATGGAGAATATTAGTCCCTATGTTCGTGAAATATTGTGAAATCGAATATGGCCCCTGCTGCTCAACCCTAATCTTTATCTAAAATAGGTTAACAATTGCACCTCATTTCAAGCTTTTTAGCACCAAGTTAGCACTAGTATTCTTAAAGTGAAAGCTACATAAATAACTATGGGTAACACGTAGCTGCTGGTGGTAAAAAAACAGCCTCTTTAAACCCAAACTGCACTGTAAAAAATTTTATGTTTAAAAAATAAATGGTCCGAAAAATTTTCATTTTCTCAGTGCCCAATCATGTGATTCTCCTTCATCTTTCCTGTCTTCTGATCTGAAAAATACTTGACACTATTTTAAGAAATTTTCCCGAAGAGAATAACCAAAAATTTGGATTTGACTTCAATTTTGGGAACATATGGGTCAAATTTGATTAATTTTGAATTGATTTGATCATTTCTAATAGTGGCATTATGGGTTTGTGCATGAGTCGTACAGCTAGTGGTATCTAACAAGACAGCATGTCAAATATGGCCATACACTAGGAGTAGTCGGTGCATATAGATGCATATGACAGTTTTGTGTACAGGAAGCAGTATGGAGACACTCTATGCACTGCCTTCTGCTGTTCCATATGGCACCATATTATTGGGTTATTCATACAATCAATGGCATATAGATATACAGTAAAGTCTCATATAAGTTTATAGGTGCCCGATTAGAATTCTGTACAATTAACTGCATGGCCCTCCAAATTAACTGCAAATAAAAGATTAACTGCTGTCTGAGACCATTAGAATTTTAAAAGTAGCTCATTTATTTGATTTATTTGTATAGTGCTTACATATTCCATGGCGCTGTGCAAAGATTGTCACCATTTACATTTACTGTCCCTACTGGGGTTCTCAATTTAAATTCTCAATGAACCTATTAATATATTTTTTGAGTGTTGAAATGTACTGAATACCAGTTAAATATTTCATACTTATCTGAGAAGCGCTGTGCTTGACTCTTTTAGTATAGGTTATTTTAAAGGCTAACATGTGTCATCCACCTTGCCTAAGTCAGTTTTGACTTAATACTTTAGACTTCGGCAGGCAGCCAGCAGAGTCTGCAATTATATGCATTCATTGTAGTTGATACACTCTGACCATAGTTCAAGTTTCAGAGCTTTTAAGGGAGCACAGCCTATTACATTAATGGCCAAGTTCTCTTCTATTTGCTGTTCTTCATGTGGTATTGAATTATTTAAAATGCTATAGGCTTTATTTTAGGAACAGTATGATTTTGGACATTTTTAGAATACATTTAACTTTACAAAAACACATGAATTACACTTCAGTAAAGCATTATACAATGTAATAATTATTTGTGTATCACTTTTGAACTAGATTCAAAGAGTTTAAAGGGAGTCTGTCACCACAAATTCCAAAATGAAACCGTTCCTGGTGCCCTGCATGTACAGTGTCCCAAACATACCTTTATAATCCATTTTTGATATTCTGAGTGACTGTAAAATGTCTTTTAATTCATATGCAAATTACTTGAAAAGAGCCCAATGGATAGTTTCAGCGCTAACGGTGCCCAGGCACTCCCAACTGAATGGAGCCCAGCTCATCTGCTCAGCACATTTTTTTTCTGAGCACTGAACTGAGCCCCGCTACTCCCCTCGGCAATGAATCAACTCCCACTTCTCCCTCTGGTCCAGAAGTCATCAAGCCACTAACTGAATTCCTGTGCAGGCACACATCTAAGCTTAACTTAGCTCAACTCATCTCACAGTGCGGCATGGGCTAGATTTAAAACAGTGGTTGAAATCCCACACAGTCAATGAAGTGAGCTTGGAGAAAGAGCACTGTTTGTCATTACAATAAAACAGAAGAAACTAAAAAGATAAATAAAAAAATGTTGGTACAGAATGAAAAATGCCAGTTCTTACAGCTTTAAATAATGCTAAAAATTTAACAGAGCTCTTTAGTACAGCTCACAATACAGCTCACATATTTTTCATTCATTTTATATTAGATTTTTTATTTGTACAATAGAAGTACTTTTTTAACTTTTGTATTAGCTATACTAATAAAATATATTTTGGTGGATGCTTTCTATTTGTCAGTTAAACATGGGTGACACCCTGGGTATAGGTCCTTACTTTTCTTTTTTGCAGCTAACTTTCTGTCCTTTGACCTGATTAATATTCTCCATCTGGTTTATGGCTTTATTCTCTATGGTACTGCCATAACTGACCTGGAATAATTGGCCATTCCCTGTCCACTCACCATCTACTCTAGCTCTAAGCCAATTATCCAGTGGCTTTCATATACTGTAGGATATAGAATATTTTTAATGAAGAAACAATGCCATACCATAGTTTGCTATATGACATGGTGTCACTATGGATGGTCTTTCACTTCAGCTTTGTCATCACACTGGAAAGCCTGTGACAGTGGACTCATAAGGAATTTTGAAAAGAAGTCTGATATAAACTTATTTTCTCATTTTATCAATCTCTATATAAATATAAATCACCTCTGATATCGCGCTCGCCCTTAACTCTTAACTCCTGCTCTCCTGCTGGATTAGATTCTACCTGTATATGCGGGTGCTTCTGGTATTTCTTCCTACCTTATTGCCCTCGCTTACAGTGTCCTCCTTCTGTCCTTGCTGCAGGTTTTGAAGCCGGGTTTTCTTGGTGATGGGCGTCTGTATTCCACGAGGAGCATGCTCTGGCCGGTAGCACTGTGCTCCAAAGTCCCTGCGCTCATGCTCCGTACAGGAGCGAGTGACATCACCCTGCTAGAGCTACGGGTTAATGGTAATGGCAAAACAGTTACATCCAATGCAAACAGGAAGCAGAATACATAGAAATAAAAAATCCAAAAGTGGCAGTGTTTTATCAAAATCCAAAAATACATAAGGATATAAAAATACCCGGGAGACCTATTGTCTCCGGAATAGGATCCCTAACCAGTTCCTTATCCAAGTACATAGACAATTATTTGCAACCGTGTGCCCTATCCCTACCAGCATATTTAAAGGACACCAAGCACATATTGCAGATATTAGAGAGTGTACAGTGGAAAGAGAACTACATCTTGGGAACCCTATATGTAAAATCCTTGTACACGATTATTGAAAATAAAAGAGGATGTGAAGCAGCCCAGTTTTTTATGCAGAAAATGGCAGAAATACCCAACACACAAATAGATTTTATTGCATAGTTTATAGTTTTTATTCTTGAGAAAAATTATTTTAAATCAAAATTTTATTTACAAACATGGGGCGTGGCCATGGGGACGAGGTTTGCATCGGGGTTCACAAATTTGTACGTTGGACGTTTGGAACATGATTATATATTTCCCAACAGTGAGCTCCGGGCGGGCCTCGTCCTATGGAAATGCTTCATTGATGATATTATATTTATATGGGATGGGGGAGGAGAATTTATTGGAGTTTTTAAATGAAATTAATAAAAATGAATTTTATTTAAAATTCACACCTACATATAGTGATAGGAAAGTAAACTTTTTAGACCTAGTGATTTACCCAGCAGGAGAAAAAATTAACACGAAAACCTATGCAAAACCAACAGATTCAAATAGTTTCATCTCTAGGAGTAGTTGTCATCTCCCAAAGTGGATTGACAATATATGTAGGAGTCAATTTTTAAGGATTAGGAGGAATTGCACGGACTTAAAGGAATATAAAAGAAAGCAGCCAATATGCAAGAAAAATTTATATCTAAGGGAGTACGATAGGGTCAAAGTAATATTGGAAAAAATAAATATAGGAGAAATGAAAAGGGGTAGTTTATTAGAAGATAAACATAAAGATAAAAAGGGAGAAGAACTACAACTATCAAAAAGAGGAATATGATAATATCCCCCTATCATTATACCGTATAATGGGCAAACGAGGCTGTTTAGAAAAAAATTAATAAATATCGGAGCATCCTGAAGGATGACAAAATCATCGGAGAAAGAATTCCAGCATCCCTGAAATTTGTGTACATGAAATCGGCAAATTTAGGTAACATGGTCGCATCTACAAATAGATGTGCAGTCGTGGAAAACATTAATAAGGACACCAATAAAGATTTGCCAGTTGGCTTTTTCCCTGTAAAAGATGTTAGGCATGCAAAAAATTAAAAACATAAAACAGACAGAAATACAGAATACAGAAGGTACATACAAGTACAGCATTAAACAACATATAACATGCAATAGTAGGGGGTCATTTATACAATAGCATATCTGTGCAATAAAATATATATTGGCCACACTAAGAGGGCGCTAAAAGAGACATTAGGGGAACATGTGAATAACATAAAGAAAAAGCGGAGGGACACCCATTATCAAAGCATTATAGAGAAAAGCATGCAGGCCAATTTAGGGGATCAATGTTTTATGGCCTGGAGATAGTAAAGAAAGATGTAAGAGGTGGCGACTTTATCAAGATGTCAAAAACTGAAACTAAATGGATCTTCAATATGGATACTTTATGCCCTAAAAGCTTAAATACAGATATTGAACTGTTCGGTTTTGAATAGGAAAAACTACTGTAGGGAGAGGAAAAGCAGGCAATGAAAGGGTTAAGCCAGGTATTGGGGGCAGTCTATAACTAGGAGGAAGGCATAACAGAGAGCAATCCCTGAGGAAGAACGACGCATATCGTACAAAACGCATTGGTTGGAACTGTTTTGCCTCCACCACTAATCCGTAGCTCTAGCAGAGTGATGCCACTCGCTCCTGTATGGAGCATGAGCGCAGGGACTTCAGAGCACAGTGCTCCCGGCCGGCGCACGCTCCTCGTGGAATACAGACGCCCATCACCAAGAAAACCCAGCTTCAAAACCTGCAGCAAGAAGAAATAACAGAAGCACCCGCATATACAGGTAGAATCTAATCCAGCAGGGGAGCAGGAGTTAAGAGTGAAGGGCAAGAGTGATATCAGAGGTGATTTATTCAATTGTTCTAAAGCATACTGTATGGATATGGCTGTACAGAGATATTGCAGCTAATTTTCAGTAATCAGCGCTAGTGGAGTTTGTAATTTTTATCTATATAAAGATATTTGGCACAGTTTGTGGGTGGTGGGATATGTGTTACCTTTTATTAGTGTTGAGCGCAAATATTCGAATAGCGAATTATTATTAGTGAATATCGGCTCTTCGCAAATTCGCAAGTATTGCAAATATAGCTATATATATTCGCTATTTCTAATATTCTTTCTTTTTTTTTTTTTAAGTTGTTAATACTTGTTGCTCTCTGGTTGTCCTCCCACTTCCCAAAAGCTGTTCTTACCTGTCCGGAGGATTCTTGGCTCCCTGCCAGCTCCAGTCAATGCCCGTTGCAGCTTCTGCCGACTTTCCATGTGCATGGGAACGCCTCCATGCTAAAAGTTGTTATCGCAATGCGATTAATATAACCTGAATTGCTCTCATTGCGAATTCAACTTAGAGCTGGGTTCCTAATGGCTGTATTGCTAGAATATAACGAATATCACGAATACACGAATATAGCACTATATTCTCAATCTTCGTTAAATTCTAGCAAGCCAACCATTAGGAACCCAGCTCTAAGTTGAATTCACAATGCTGAGTATGTTCGCATTGCGAAATCAACTTAGAGCTGAGTTCCTAATGGTTGTTGCTAGAATATAATGAAGATTGAGAATATAGTGCTATATTTGTGATATTCGTTATATTCTAGCAAGCCAACCATTAGGAACCCAGCTCTAAGTTGAATTTGCAATGCTAGTATATGTTCGTGTTGTGAATTAAACTTAGAGCTGAGTTCCTAATGGTTGTTGCTAGAATATAATGAAGATTGAGAATATAGTGCTATATTTGTGATATTCGTTATATTCTAGCAAGCCAACCATTAGGAACCCAGCTCTAAGTTGAATTCGAGATGCTAGTATATGTTCAGCATTGTGAATTAAACTTAGAGCTGAGTTCTAATGGTTGTTGTATTGCTAGAATATAACGAAGATTGAGAATATAGTGCTATATCCCCGATATTTGTTATCTTCGTCAATTCTAGCAATTCAAGTTACAACTATTAGGAACTCAGCTCTAAGTTTAATTCGCAATGAGAGTATAAATTTGCGTAACATTCGCAATATATAGAACAACGACGAATATTCGATTTTGACAAATATTCAATCAAATATTCGCAAAATATTGCGAAATCGAATATGGCACCTCCCGCTCATCACTTCCCTTTATTGCCTAGAACAGTCCACCCATAAGGACTGCTTGACTGGGCATGTTATTTGCACTGTCCCTGTTGATTTTGGAAATGTCAACAAAAGAAATATCTTGAAGAGCACTCCCAATGTTTCTAGACAAATTATCTAAGATGGGAAGTCCATCAAAGATAATAGTGAAGATTGTGAGTAGATCTCCCTTAAAAAAATGTTAATTTCCCACATTAACTCAATTTCCATATACAGTATATTATAAACCTGTGGTACAAGATGGATGATTTATGAACTATCAAATTGCAATAGAAAAGTCTATTAAGTTGAACTTGTCGACAGGATTTTACCCTACAAACTGCCTGCTTTATCTTAACAATCATTTTATGTTGACTCCAATAGTGTTCTTTCACTGCTCTTGTGACATGTAGATGTTTTTCTCTGCATTTGCAAATCACAAGAACTTGTGAGAGGACCCCTGTTAAAGGGGTTGGCCGATGAAAAATATTCTACAGTATATTTTACAATTTTGTATAACCAGCGAGTTATTCAATAAAATGTATCTGTATAGTGCCACCTGCTGTTTACTCTTTTTCTAATTTCTCTGTCCACCTTATTTAGATGGATGAACGTTCTCAGTTCCATCATTTAACTGTCACCAGCTGCAGCAGACAGGACATGCCCCACCCCCTTCACCCGAGCTACCAGCTTGAAATAAGTCTAGTGAAGCAATTGGAACATTGAATGGGGTGATCTCTGGATCCATGTGGGGTACAGAGCTGGTTATATGTTTGTTAGAAAGAGATTATAATGTACTATATGATGTATGATTTTCTTTTTTACATTAATCATGGGATAACCCATTGGGTGGTAGTTTGTAGAGCAATACCCTGTTGACAGGTTCCCTTTAAATGGGGAGAACATTTTAGTCAGTTCATCATAAGTAATGTACAGGTTGGTTATGGAGATAGTGACAGGATGACATTATTAAAGTTTGAGGAGGCTTGTTTTATTATTGCAATCAAAATACTTTATATGAGAAAAGAAGGGAAAACAGTACAAAAGATAAGATTTAGGAGGAAATAAAAATTACAGGAATCCAACTGGTGCTGCATGATTAAAACAGTTGGATCTAACAAGTTCTATGACTGTGCACAGAGCATCAGTACATAATCTAAAATTACAATGCTGTGGATATTGTACAAGTAGGAATTTTTGCCTGTGTTTGCTATGGAACATTATAGTTTTATTGTTTAAATTGCTAAAAGCTATAATTGAATATGGTTGTTTCTCTAAATAAAAATAATTAGTTTTTCCCGCTTTAGTGAAGATACAAGAAGACACTGTTATGTACTATTGATGAATTGTTTTTCATGCACATTCTGCTCATAACGGAAAACTTCATAATTCACTTGCAGTGATTTAACATTTCTTGTCAAACACTGCATGTGTTAAAACCACCAGAATTAATAATACAGTAGATGAAGTTTTATTACTCCAGTAGCAGACCATTTTTATATTGTGATTTGTGAGCAAAGTGCATGCTGTAATCTAGTATCAAAACAAAGTACAAATACCTCTTAATTGCTTATATGTGATTGTTATGCACTGAACATCACAGTGCAGACGTTATCTTTCATATCACGGAGTTAGGAAAGTGATTTGCTCCGGGTTTACAATCTGCCATTGCTCAAATGTTTATCCATAAGCAATTCATCAAAAATGCATAATGCAAAGTAGTTTTGTCATTTCCGCTTCATCAGCATGCACGGCCTGTGATGTTTGCGCACTGTAAATACAGAATAAAACTGGTTTGCACCTCATCATATTTCAACTACTTTAGCTTACTTAAGATGCTGCTTTTGTACAGTTTTATTGCTTGCCAAAACCTTATGAATCAGACAATGCTGCTTATTGTATAGAGGTATGGCTGTGAGGAAGATGAAGCTATAGATTTATACTTTAATACATGCTGTGTAACTAAATAAAAGGCTACGGTCAATAATCAGCACACTAATGGCTAATATTAGAAAAGGCATTCTTCAATTTTCTTAACCCCTTCAGAACTGAGCCATCTTTCACCTTAAGGACCAGGCCAAATTTTGGAAATCTCACATGTGTCACTTTATGTGGTAATAACTTTGGAACATTTTTACTTATCCAAGCCATTCTGAGACTGCTTTCTTATGATACATTGTACTTCATGACCATGGTAAATTTTAGTCAATATATTTCACTTTTATATATTTTTAAAAATCCAAAATTTACAGAAAATTTGGAAAAATTCGCAATTTTTCAAAATTTCTATTTCTATGCTTTTAAGACAGATAGTGAAACCTCATAAAATTAGGTATTACTTTACATTTACCATATGTCTACTTTACGCTGGCATAATTTTCCAAATGTCATTTTACTTTTTTGCATGTTAGATGGATTATAATTTTAGTTGCAATTTTAAAAATTTTAAGAAACTTTTCAAAACCCGCTTTTAAAGGACCAATTCACTTATGAAGTCACTTTGTGGGACTTACATGACATTTGACGCACTAGTACGTCACAGCGGGAAGTTATTTCATGCAAATTGTTTTACTAGTACGCCAGGATTGGGCGGGCACAGTATCTGTGCACGCACAATCAATGTACTGAAAGTGCTGCATTCATGACCCCATAATGATCTCTTGTCTGCAGTGATGTCTGAATCAGTTTGTATATATATTTATAAGCACTTCCTACTTTGCTCTTGCTATAATATATATATATATATATATATATATATATATACATACTGTGAATTTTAAATAGTAATGTTTTCTAGTGCAATGCTTTTGTTTAAATGTCAGTACTTTGTTCCTCTGTCCATGGCATCTAGGATTCCTCCAAACAACATTTGATTGTACTGTAAATTGTATTTCATTGTATTGTACAGTGACAATAATGCCATCTTATTTTATGATATAAGCCAGCCATAAATTACCCTATTTTAGAAACTGGACACCTCAATTATTCAAATATGATTTTAAAAACTGTTTTAACCCTTTAGGCGGTACACAAGAATTAAAGGAAATTAGAGAAGAAATTTCAAAATTTCACTTCTTTTGCAGATTTTCATTTTAATCCATTTTTTTTTCCTGTAAGGAATCAAGGTTTAACAGCAAAACAAGACTCAATATTTACCACTCCTATTCTGCAGTTTACAGAAACACACCACATATGGTCGTAAATTGCTGTATGGGCACACAGGAGGGCACAGAAGTGAAGGTGCAATATATGGATTTTGGAAGGGAGATTTTACTGGGATAATTTTAAGTTGCCATGTCACATTTGAAGCCCCCTCATGCACCTCTACAGTAGAACCTCCCAATAAGTGACCCCATTTTGGAAACTACAGGATAAGGTGACAATTTTATTGATACTATTTTGGGGATCATATGATTTTTTAATGTTTGATATTGCACTTTTTGTGAGACAAGGTAACCAAAAATAGCTGTTCTGGCAATGTATTAATTTTTTTAAGGTGTTCACCTTACAGGATAGATCATGTGTTATTTTTTAAAGAGCAGGTTGTTATGAACACGACAATACAAAATATGTTTTATTTTTTGATTCAGTTTTACATAATAAAGCATTTTTGAAAAAAATGTTTTTGTGTCTCTATTTTCTCAAAGCCATTTTTTATTTTTCTGCCCATTATCTTGTATAGGCGCTCATTTTTAGTGCGAAGAGTTTACGCTTTATTTAGCATTTTTGGGTACATAAAATTTTTGATCGTTCAATAATATACTTTTTTGGGCAAGATGACCAAAAATAGCTGTTTTGGCACAGTTTTTAGTAGATATAGAGATGGTCGTTATGGATGTAGCAATACCTAATATGTCTATTTTTTATTTATTTCAGTTTGACACAATAAAAGCATTTTTGAGAAAAAATAATGTTTTTGTGTCTCCATTTTCTGAAAGGCATAGTTTTTTTTATTGCTCTGCCGATCATCTTGGGAAGGGGCTAATTTTTTTTTTTTTTGGAAGAGTTGACGTTTTTATTAGTATCCTTTTTGGTTACATAAGATTTTTGATCATTCAATATTACAATTTTTTGGGGCAAGGTGACCAAAAAATGGCTGTTTTGGCAGAGTGTTTTTTTACAGAGTTCATCTAAGGGAGTAGATCATGTGATAATTTTATAGAGATGCTCATTATGGATGTAATGATATCTAATATAAATAATTACATTTATTTAAATGTATTTGTTTGATTAAAATTGCTTGATGAAGAGAAAGAGACCTTTTTTTACTGTTAACTTTTATATATTTTTTATTTTTAAAGCACTTTTTCCCTTTTTTTGACCCAGTGCACGGACCTCAACATTTCAGGGTCTAATCCCTGTTTCAATGTAGTACAGTGCATGCTGTATTGCATTACATTGAAACTGTCAGTTTCTCACTGACAGTATGCCTGTGAGACCCAGCCTGGGGTATCACAGGCTTCTGTACATGGAAGACCCCGAGGCCTTTGAGAGACCTGGGATTGCCATGGCAGCCATTGGTCCTCTGTCAGAGCAGTGCAGGGATGGGGAGGCAGATGGAGAGGCCCAGGGAACTTTCTCCCTCTGCGATCCTCTTATAGCATTTATCACAGCATATAAGGGATTAATCCATCTTTTTACAGTGATGCCCTTGGATCCTCATGATGTACTTGTATAACAATTTGTGTGAAGTAACTTCCCGCTGTGACATACTAGTACGTCAAATGTCACCAAGGGGTTAAAAGAGGGGATAATTGGGATGGCCAGGCTACCCTCCTATGTAAAATTAATGATGCCATCCTCCCACTGTGGTAAAAAAAACAGAAAAAGTAACATATGCACACAGAAACATATCCCCAGTGTAAGAGATTACTGTTATATCAGTGGGGGTCCACGACTGAGACCCTCATTGTTCATATGACCCACACTCTAATATGAATGGAGAAGATGTTTGAGCATGGGTTATGACACTCCATTTAGTCTCTATGGGACTGGCTGAGATAGCCAGTACTTGATGTAGTCGGTACCAAAATCAATGGGATAGCGCGCCATCCCAGCATCTTTAAGCTTTAGAATATTTGCACATAATTAAACTAAATTAGTGAGATGCGGAGTCTTTATTCCTGATCCTTGCAATTGAGTGGAGGTTTTCGCTCGATTAACCTAGCGATCATGTGACTTTGTCATGTGGTGCACAGTGTTGGATGATGGCTTCCTATTTTAGTAAGGGATCCATTCTATGTTATGGAGCATGCGCCAGGAGATCACAACATCCACCTTTAGTAAGGGATTTATTCTATGTTATTTTTGCCTAGCTTTATTGCGAGACCTCCCTAGTGTACCTGTATGTGCCTCTCATTAGTCAATGGAGGTTCTGTGAGCTGTGAGTCACATGATATGGTGGGGCAGGAGTTTACTTCCGGATGCAGCTTGGCGCCATTAATAGAGATGTGTGCTTTATGCAATGTCGACATACAGGTAAATCTTTTTATTTTAGTATAGATGGACAACCACTACCCTGTACCTCATTCCACTGAAGAAGCCTGGTGGCAAAACATGTAGGGTGAGTGAGGGACAGTGGTGTTGTGGCTGCACTTATTGGCCTACATATAGTCCTTATTTTTAGTCTATGATTTGGACAACTGTTAGGACTTATGTATATCAGGGCCTACTTTGTGGTAGTAGACAGATCTTATGAGATTATTTTGTGTGTGTCTTCTTTTTTGGTTCCTCATTTATTTGTTTCACCAATGTTATGTGGACTCTTTTTTTCAGTTTTTTAATATGATGAATAAGTAAAGAACATATTGTTTTATGGCGATTTTGGACTATACATGATTTTTGGTTATACACACTTTTGTTGTAGGAGTTAAGTTACTGAGATAAGCTAGGAGATAACACATCAGGTTTTGCTGGCAACATCTGTATTTTAAGCAGTCCCATAGAAATTGAATGGAGCGGCATGGCACATGTGAGATTCATTATGAAAAAAAGTAACTAAACTAAACAGTTTCTTAAAAATTAAAACTGAAAATGTTAAAGCGAAAGAGAACCATCTCGCTAGTGCCACCTTTTGTAAGTGTCTTCTTATGAGTTAAAGTCCAACCTTTTGAAAAGCCGTGGGACATAAAAAAAGGAGATAACCAAGCCAAATATTAATTCATAGACAGCTGTTTTGGGATTCTTGCCCCTAATCATTATGGAGTACGATTCTGGCTGGCTGAGGGAGATGCCTTGAATGCAGCTTACACAAAGAAGTTATTCTAACTTCAGCTTGCTCCACTTTGTTCCTGCTTCCAAATCAAACTTTTAGGGGATTGGAAACTAGGTGTCAGCACACTAGGCAGGAAAACACATTTACCCGGTGAGCCCTAACTTGCACTCAACCTGCTGTCTGTGCCTAATTGTCGAACAAGGCCTAAGCGGCTAGTCCACAGCTGGTCGACCATCCCCATGCTAGTAAGTGCATGAAGTCAAACCAAACACCCACGGTAAAACTGCAGAGACCTGTTCACACAACTGGAACCCAGAAACAGACAAACACACAGAGAAGTGAAAAGACCAAAGCTGGGAGGTCAATACAGTACCAAATCAGAGAGCAGAGACAGAAGGCAAAGTCAAATAAAATAGTACAGGTAAAGCTTCTGCCCAGCAGTGCGTTATTGTAAATAAAGCCCTTGCCCTGCGCAATCCTGCGCAGGGCAAGGGAGAGCATCTGAACATGAAATGCTCCGATGCTAACATCAGGGGACTGCCTGGGTGAAATTCTGGGTATGTCCGGGTTCAGCTCTGAACCCCGACAACCCCTTTAAAACATCGCCAGTCTTATCCACATTCTGAACTTTGCTATTTAGGTAAACAAATATCCAGCTCTTCATGATTTTTATTTTTTTCCTGAATTTGAAGTACTGAGTTTTCATATTGGGTACCTATAACACCTGGAGGAAGTTTTAAGTGATTGGAGAGGTTCTAGAGAGGCAATCACACTTACTTTAAGGGTCCATTCACATGTCCGCAATTTGGGTCCGGATCCGTTCCTCAATTTTGCGGAACCAGTGCAGACCCATTCATTTTCAATGAGGTCGGAACAGATGCGGACAGCACACTATATGCTGTCCGCATCTGCATTTCCGGATCCACAATTCTGTTTCGAAAAAATAGAACATGTCCTATTCTTGTCCGCAACTGCGGACAAGAAAAGGCATTTTCTATTATAGCGCCGGCGATGCGCAATCCACGAAATGCGGAATGCACATTGCTGGTGTCCGTGTTTTGCGGATCCGCAAAACACCTACGGACATGTGAATGGACCATAATGCTATACAAATAGTAGCTAAATTATATATACGGAGTTATCTTTTCACAGAATACATTTTGAGTTCTTGACTGTTATTGTACTTTAATTGTTTTTGTATAAATAAAAGCAATAGAAAAAAATCTAATGCTAACACCTTATCTCAATGTGTATCTGTGCCAATACATCATTGTGACACAAATAAATTGTGAGAGCTCTAACCGAGCTCTATTCCTACTTTCTTCTGTATGTTCCCAGTAAATGCTTCCAAGTGAAACCACTTGATTAATTGGCAATGTAATAATTCATTGCCCTTTAAAAATGACAGATATACCTGATAGTCTATCATGATAAGGCTGCCGTAAATATCAGGAACAATTTTAAAAGTTTACAAAGGAACCTATAATAGGATGTATTTGTAAATTGTGGAAATGAGTGCAACTTTTTAAAATAAAGTGAAGCTCATTGTTATACCTTTCCTCATTAACTGAAAAATCACATAACGAACCATCAAGTCCATGAAGAACATTTTTTTCTCATTGCTTCTAGTGATATAAGAAACTTATTAATAAGTGAGATGGACTGTCAGCTCACTCCATCTCCCCCTCCACTCCCTATGGCCTTATTCACACATCCGCAAGTGTTTTGTGGATCCACGGAGCCGCGGATCCGCAAAACACGGACACTACCGGCAATGTGCATTCCGCATTTTTGCGGACCGCACATTGCCCGAACTCCATAGAAAATGCCTCTTCTTGTCCGCAATTGCGGACAAGAATAGGACATGCTCTATTTTTTTGCGGAGCCACGGACCGGAAGATCGGCGACGCGCTCCGCTAGATCGGATGCGGAGAGCACAGTGTGTGCTCTCCGCATCGCTCCCGGCCCCATTCACAGTCAATGGATCCGCATGTATTCCGCAAAATTGCGGAATACATGCGGACTACATTGCGGATGTGTGAATAGGGCCTATAAGCTTCTACAGACAACATGTAATGTGATCCTTTAATGAGGTCCATCTCAAGATGGATAATAATGCGGCGGAGAATGTTAAAGTGGCAGATCCATGCCAAAGGGCGCCAGATGGACTCCATTATTATATATTACTATTATAGGCTGCATTATTTTGTCCCATATTTTTCATGGAACTGCAACAGAAGTACATAACAAAGATTTTGATACAGCGATTCTTATATTCACTTGAACACTTGATTTATTCAAAGTTTGTTAGAAGGTTAGTGACAATTTATAGAGTAACTAAGTGATTCCAATGATGTCAGCATCTCCAAAAGGGGACTTTTTGGGGTCAATACAGCATGTACAAATCAGCAACGTTTCGGCTACATCTTAG
Organism: Bufotes viridis; assembly: GCA_033119425.1. Lineage (NCBI taxonomy): Eukaryota > Metazoa > Chordata > Amphibia > Anura > Bufonidae > Bufotes > Bufotes viridis. The sequence continues at coordinate 251,707,055 of CM065592.1, read as the reverse complement.
CCATCTAAGCATCATATTCCATTACTAAACCTGTATATAAATACATATATATAGGGTGATGCTTACAAGCAAATTACACAAGTCACTATGCTCTAAATAATTAATGCTAAAACACAGTTGTGTGCTCACCACTAGAGATGAGCGAACACGTGGATGTTCGGGTTCGAGAAGTTCGGCCGAACTTCCCGAAAATGTTCGGGTTCGGGATTCGAACTCGACCCGAACTTTATCCCGAACCCGAACCCCATTGAAGTCAATGGGGACCCGAACTTTTAGGCACTAAAAAGGCTGTAAAATAGTCCAGGAAAGGGCTAGAGGGCTGCCAAAGGCAGCAAAATGTAGGTAAATCCCCTGCAAAAAAATGTGGATAGGGAAATTAATTAAAATAAAATAAATAAAAATTAACCAATATCAATTGGAGAGAGGTCCCACAGCAAGGAATCATGCGTCATATCACCCACCACTGGAGAAGGCCACTCTCATTTAGTTCGGACCAGCACCCAGACTGAGGAGAGAGGTCCCACATCAAGGAATCATGCGTCATATCAACCACCACTGGAGAAGGCCACTTTCAGTTATTTAGGCCCAGCACCCAGACCGAGGATACAGGTTCCACAGCAAGGAATCATGCATCATATCAACCACCACCGGAGAAGGCCACTCTCATTTATTTTGGACCAGCACCCAGACAGAAGAGAGAGGTCCCACAGCAAGGAATCATGCGTCATATCAACCACCAACGGAGAAGGCCACTCTCATTTAGTTCGGACCAGCACCCAGACAGGGAGAGAGGTCCCACAGCAAGGAATCATGCGTCATATCAACCACCACTGGAGAAGGCCACTTTCAGTTATTTAGGCCCAGCACCCAGACCGAGGATACAGGTTCCACAGCAAGGAATCATGCGTCATATCAACCACCAACGGAGAAGGCCACTCTCATTTATTTCGGCCCAGCACCCAGACAGAGGAGAGAGGTCCCACAGCAAGGAATCATGCGTCATATCAACCACCAACGGAGAAGGCCACTCTCATTTATTTTGGACCAGCACCCAGACAGAGGATACAAGTCCCACAGCAAGGATTCATGCGTCATATCAACCACCACCGGAGAAGGCCACTCTCATTTATTTCGCCCAGCACCCAGACAGAGGAGAGAGGTCCCACAGCAAGGAATCATGCGTCATATCAACCACCAACGGAGAAGGCCACTCTCATTTATTTTGGACCAGCACCCAGACAGAGGATACAAGTCCCACAGCAAGGAATCATGCGTCATATCAACCACCACCGGAGAAGTCCACTCTCATTTATTTCGGCCCAGCACCCAGACAGAGGAGAGAGGTCCCACAGCAAGGAATCATGCCTCATATCAACCACCACCGGAGAAGGCCACTCTCATTTATTTTGGACCAGCACCCAGACAGAGGATACAGGTCCCACAGCAAGGAATTATGCGTCATATCAACCACCACCGGAGAAGGCCACTCTCATTTATTTGGGACCAGCACCCAGACAGAGGAGAGAGGTCCCACAGCAAGGAATCCTGCCTCATATCAACCACCAACGGAGAAGGCCACTCATTTATTTCGGCCCAGCACCCAGACAGAGGAGAGAGGTCCCACACCAAGGAATCATGCGTCATATCAACCACCAACGGAGAAGGCCACTCTCATTTATTTGGGACCAGCACCCAGACAGAGGAGAGAGGTCCCACAGCAAGGAATCATGCCTCATATCAACCACCAACGGAGAAGGCCACTCATTTATTTCGGCCCAGCACCCAGACAGAGGAGAGAGGTCCCACAGCAAGGAATCATGCGTCACATCAACCACCAACGGAGAAGGCCACTCTCATTTATTTTGGACCAGCACCCAGACAGAGGAGAGAGGTCCCACAGCAAGGAATCATGCCTTATATCAACCACCACCGGAGAAGGCCACTTTCAGTTATTTTGGCCCCACCACCAAGACAGAGGAGAGGTTCATTCAACTTTGGGTTGCACCGCAAGATCATGGTAAAGTTAAAAAATAAGGATTCAATAAAGAAGTGCCCCAGAGTACAAGAATACATGGTTGATGGGGAGGCAGTTATAAATGTCTATTCTGCACAAGGGAGGCACAGGTCCTGTGGGATCCATGCCTGGTTCATTTTTATGAACGTCAGCTTGTCCATGTTGGCTGTGGACAGGCGGCTGCGTTTGTCAGTAATGACGCTCCCTGCCGTGCTGAATACACGTTCAGACAAAACGCTGGCCGCCCTGCAGGCCAGCACCTCCAAGGCATAAAATGCTAACTCTGGCCACGTGGACAATTTGGAGACCCAGAAGTTTAATGGGGCCGAACCATCAGTCAGTACGTGGAGGGGTGTGCAGACGTACTGTTCAATCACTGCTGCGTTGGCGACCTCTTGCTCCTCCTCTGCCTTCGCCTTGGGCTTCCACCTGTTCCCCTGTGACATTTGGGAATGCTCTCAGGAGCGCCTCTACCAGCGTGCGCTTAAACTCGCGCATCTTCCTATCACGCTCCATTGCAGGAAGTAAGGTGGGCACATTGTCTTTGCACCGGGGATCCAGCAGGGTGGCAACCCAGTAGTCCGCACACGTTAAAATGTGCGCAACTCTGCTGTCGTTGCGCAGGCACTGCAGCATGTAGTCGCTCATGTGTGCCATTCTCCCCAGAGGTAAGGACAAGCTGTCCTCTGTGGGAGGCGTATCGTCATCGTCCTCCGTATCCCCCCAGCCACGCATCAGTGATGGGCCTGAGCTGTGTCGGGTGCCACCCCGCTGTGAACCTGCTTCATCCTCATCCTCCTCCACCTCCTCATCCTCCTCGTCCTCCAGTAGTGGGTCCTGGCTGGCCACATTTGTACCTGGCCTCTGCTGTTGCAAAAAACTCCCTCTGAGCCACTTCTAACAGACTGGCCTGAAAGTGCTAAAAATGATCCCTCATCCTCCTCCTCCTCCTCCTGGGTCACCTCCTCTTCCATCATCGCCCTAAGCGTTTTCTCAAGGAGACATAGAAGTGGTATTGTAACGCTGATAACGGTGTTATCACCACTGGCCATTTTGGTGGAGTACTCGAAACAGCGCAACAGGTCACACAGGTCTCGCATGGAGGCCCAATCATTGGTGGTGAAGTGGTGCTGTTCCGCAGTGCGACTGACACGTGCGTGCTGCAGCTGAAACTCCACTATGGCCTGCTGCTGCTCGCACAGTCTCTCCAGCATGTGCAAGGTGGAGTTCCACCTGGTGGGCACGTCGCATATGAGGCGGTGAGCGGGAAGGCCGAGTTACGCTGTAGCGCAGACAGGCGAGCAGCGGCAGGATGTGAACGCCGGAAGCGCGCACAGACGGCCCTCACTTTATGCATCAGCTCTGACATGTTGGGGTAGTTGTGAATGAACTTCTGCACCACCAAATTCAGCACATGCGCCAGGCAAGGGATGTGCGTCAAACCGGCTAGTCCCAGAGCTGCGACGAGATTTCGCCCATTATCGCACACCACCAGGCCGGGCTTGAGGCCCACCGGCAGCAACCACTGGTCGGTCTGTTGTTCAATACCCCGCCACAACTCCTGCGCGGTGTGGGGCCTGTCCCCAAATATATGAGTTTCAGAATGGCCTGCTGATGTTTACCCGGGCTGTGCTGAAGTTGGTGGTGAAGGTGTGTGGCTGACTGGATGAGCTGGTGGAAGCAGAGGAGGAGGAAGCCAAGTAGGAGGAGGAGGCTACAGGAAGCAAAGAATGATGCCCTGTGATCCTTGGCGGCGGAAGGACGTGCGCCAAGGCACTCTCCGCCTGGGGCCCAGCCGCCACTACATTTACCCAGTGTGCAGTTAGGGAGATATAGCGTCCCTGGCCGTGCTTACTGGTCCACGTATCTGTGGTTAGGTGGACCTTGCCACAGATGGCGTTGCGCAGTGCACACTTGATTTTATCGGATACTTGGTTGTACAGGGAAGGCACGGCTGTCTTGGAGAAGTAGTGGTGGCTGGGAACAACATACTGTGGGACAGCCATGGACATCAGCTGTTTGAAGCTGTCTGTGTCCACCAGCCTGAATGACAGCATTTCAAAGGCCAGTAGTTTAGAAATGCTGGCATTCAGGCCCAGGGCCTCGAGGGAGGCTAGGTGGGAATTTACACTTTCTCTCCAAGGTTTGTGAGATGGAGAGCTGAACGCTGCCGTGTGACATGGTGGAGATGCTTGGTGACGCAGGTGGTGGTGTCGGTGGCACATCCTCTGTTTGGTGGGCGGCAGGTGCCAACGTTCCTCCCGAGGCGGAGGAAGAGGCCGAAGCAGCAGCAGTAGAGGGAGCAGGGGAGCCTGAGTAAGTTCCTTGCTTTTAAGGTGTTTACTAAACTGCAGTTCATGCTTTGCATGTAGATGCCTGGTCATGCAGGTTGTGCTAAGGTTCAGAACGTTAATGCCTCGCTTCAGGATCTGATGGCACAGCGTGCAAACCATTCGGGTCTTGTCGTCAGCACATTGTTTAAAGAAGTGCCATGCCAGGGAACTCCTTGAAGCTGCCTTTGGGGTGCTCGGTCCCTGGTGGCGGTGGCCAGTATCAGGCGAAATCTCTTGGCGGCGGCTGTTCTGCTTTTGCCCCCTGCTCCCTCTTTTGCTACGCTGTTGGCTCGGTCTCACCACTGCCTCTTCCTCTGAACTATGAAAGTCAGTGGCACGACCTTCATTCCATGTGGGGTCTAGGACCTCATCGTCCCCTGCATCGTCTTCCACACAGTCTTCCTCCCTGACCTCCTGTTCGGTCTGCACACTGCAGAAAGACGCAGCAGTTGGCACCTGTGTTTCGTCATCATCAGAGACGTGTGGACTCCGATTAGGTGGTATTCCCATGTCCTCATCATCAGGAAACATCAGTGGTTGTGCATCAGTGCATTCTATGTCTTCCATCACTGGGGAAGGGCTAGGTGGATTTCCTTGGGAAACCCTGCCATCAGAGTCTTCAAACAGCATAAGAGACTGCTGCATAACTTGAGGCTCAGACAGTTTCCCTGATATGCATGGGGGTGATGTGACAGACTGATGGGCTTGGTTTTCAGGTGCCACCTGTGCGCTTTCTGCAGAAGACTGGGTGGGAGATAATGTTGTGAACATGCTGGATCCACTGTCGGCAACCCAATTGACTAGCGCCTGTACCTGCTCAGGCCTTACCATCCTTAGAACGGCATTGGGCCCCAACAAATATCGCTGTAAATTCTGGCGGGTACTGGAACCTGAGGTAGTTGGTTCACTAGGACGTGTGGCTGTGGCAGAATGGCCACGTCCTCTCCAAGCACCAAAGGGTACACTAACACCACCACAACCGCGTCCGCGTCCCTTACTAGATGTTTTCCTCATTGTTACCGTTCACCAAGCACCACAATAAGGAAAAAATATTTGGCCCAATGAATTGATTTCAAATTTAGGCCTTTTTACAGGCACCTAACACTATCTGCCTATTTGTTTATTTAGCGTATTACACTAATCCAGGCACAGCAGTAACCACTGATTTAGGGAATATCTCTTTTAGGGCTAGTATTTAGGCCCTGGATGAAAGGCATCCTTTATGGACAGATTTACAATTGGCCTGCAACTGCTGGGACAACAGATTCAGGGTATTGCTATTTTGCCAAATTAATTTAACCCCAGAACATAATATATGTTTTAGCAGACACTATGAAATCTGGCCTGCAACTGCTGGGACACCAGATTCAGTGTATTGCTATATTGGCAGGTTAATTTCACCCCAGAACAAAATATCTGTGTAAGCGGACACTATGAAATCTGGCCTGCAACTGCTTGGACACCAGATTCAGGGTATTGCTATATTGGCAGGTTAATTTCACCCCAGAACAAAATATATGTGTAAGCGGACACTATGAAATCCGGCCTGCAACTGCTTGGACACCAGATTCAGGGTATTGCTATATTGGCAGGTTAATTTAACCCCAGAACAAAATATATGTGTAAGCGGACACTATGAAATCTGGCCTGCAACTGCTTGGACACCAGATTCAGGATATTGCTCTATTGGCAGGTTAATTTGACCCCAGAACAAAATATATGTGTAAGCCGATACTATAAAATATGGCCTGCAACTGCTTGGACACCAGATTCAGGGTATTGCTATATTGGAAGGTTAATTTAACCCTAGAACAAAATATATGTGTAAGCGGACACTATGAAATCTGGCCTGCAACTGCTTGGACACCAGATTCAGGGTATTGCTATATTGGCAGGTTAATTTCACCCCAGAACAAAATATATGTGTAAGCGGATACTATGAAATCTGGCCTGCAACTTCTTGGACACCAGATTCAGGGTATTGCTATATTGGCAGGTTAATTTCACCCCAGAAAATAATCTATCCTTTGCCAGACCGCAGACAGTATTATACTTGTCTAGCCAAAGCTGGAACACCAGATTTAGGGATTGGTATTTGGGCAATTGTATTTAACCCCTCAATAAAATATAGAAATTGCTATCCTGAGTTTCTAGGGGTGACAATTAGCACAGCCAAGCCCCTGATGTAGGATATAGCAAAAAAAAAACTAGGATTGATGGATTGATGGACTTGGTGGCAGCCTCTTCTGGTGCACCACAAGTCACAAAATGGCCGCCGATCAACCCAGAAAATAAGTGACAGAAAACGCTCTGTGCAGCCTAAAAACCAGTGAGCAAGTAACTAGCAGAAGTTCAATGATTCTCAGCTGTTGATCGATCACTTCATTAAGTGTTTTGGCTAAGTTAATCCCTTCCTAATCTCGCCCTAACACAGCAGCTACATCCTCTCCCTACACTAGTCAGAGCAGTGTGACGTGCGGCGCTACGTGACTCCAGCTTAAATAGAGGCTGGGTCACATGCTGCACTTGGCCAATCACAGCCATGCCATTAGTAGGCATGGCTGTGATGGGCTCTTAGGGCAAGAAGTAAAACGCTAGCTGATTGGCTGCTGTGCAGCTCCTTCAGAAAGCGGGAAGTAATCGACGAACACCGAACCCTAACCCGAACTTTTTGAAAATGTCCGGTTCGGGTCCGGGTCCCGACACCCCAAAATTCGGTACGAACTCGAACGATGCTCGAACTGTTCGCTCAACACTTCTCACCACTCAATCTATATACACTGTGATAGACATTTCCAAGGCTACATTAATATGTTTTTTTTTTTTCTGTGGATCTGGGCAGACAGGTAACTGGTCAATTCCTACACATGTCTATGGAGTTTTCCTGCTTCATCTGCTCATGTCTTGATTCTCTGGTGACGTTATACTATGTTTCCTGCTGCAACTATCGCCCCTTCCTCTTGCTTCTACTCCAATCACCATTCACTATATCACACTGCAGTGCCTCCCTTGACCTCACCGCCTACAGCCAATAGCTCCCATTGTATCATGTTCCCTTAATGTAGGAGCTTCACGGCTGGCACTACAATATCACTGTTGGTGTTGAGCGAACTTGTTTTTAAGTTCTGCGTCCAAAGTTCGGGTTCGGGTTATCGAAGACTCCCTTTATGGATTCCGCTACCACAAACCATAACGGAATTTAGAATCTATAGCGGAATTCTTTGATAACCCAAACTTTGGACGCAGAACTTAAAAACAAGTTCGCTCAACACTAATCACTGTCCACTTATTCTAGTAAGTATTCCTATGCAGTAGAAGTCTCATTTTTTTTTTTTTTTTTGTGACTAGCTGTGGGTTCAAATCCTGTCACAAGGTTTTTCAGAAATAGGGGTTAAATTAGATTTATATACCTTATATTTTTTAGTAATTGTAAAAAATATTTATGGTGGTACAAAAATATGTTTTATTATGAAAGAAAATTTATATATATATATATATATATATATATATATATATATATACACACACACACATGAGAAAAGGAAGGCAGCACTCAAAAATGGTGAACAAAAGTGGGTAGTTTATTAACCCATGTGACAGTTTCTGCTCTCTCAATGGAGCCTTTGTTAAGCCTTTCTAAAGAGAAAATCATACTTCATAATATGTGGGAAACTACTACTGATGTTTTTAGCCATAATATATTTACATATATTACAATATATTATATATTTTAAATATATAATAATATGTGTAAATATATTATGGCTAAAACTATATATATATATATATATATATATATATATATATATATATATATATTTAAATTAAGTTTGTCCTCTATTTTTGAAAAAGTTTGTGATGGGATTTAACCTCCTCCTGACCGTCTAACGCAGGGTTGAGTCCTGAGGGCGGTCTGTTTGTTCCATGTTGACGCATCTACGCGTCATCTCGCGAGGAACGAGATCGCGTTCACAGGATCGCAACGGCAGGAACTTTAACTACAGCCTGCCAGTGCAGATCATGCGCTGGCAGGCTGTAGATGTTAAAAAAATGGCATCTGAATCGCATATCAGACGCTGTTTTGTAAACAGCGTCTGATATGCCTGCTGCCTGCTCCTCTGGTGATCCTTTTGCTTGGGACCACCAGAGGACACTGTAAGTGCACCAATAACCACACACCAACAACCCCCGGCACTGATTAACCACTGATTACCCCATGTCACCCTCCTGATCACCCCCTGTCACTAATCACCCCCTGTAAGGCTCATTCAGACGTCCAGTATGTGTTTGGCGGATCCGCAAAACACAGAAACCGGCAATGTGCTTTCCGCATTTTGCGGATCCGCACATTGCCAGAACTATATAGAAAATGCATGTTCTTGTCCGCAATTGCGGACAAGAATAGGTCATGTTCTATATTTTTGTGGAACGGAAGTGCGGACCTGGAAGTGCGGATCTGCTATTCTGGATCCAAGCGGGACAAAGTCTGTCCCCATAGAAATGAATAGGTCCGCAATTCTGTTCCGCAAAATGCGGAACAGAATTGCGGACGTGTGAATGGGGCCTAAGGGTCCTTTATCACCTCCAGCTAGTTAGCTACTTGTTAAGTAGTTAGCCCCCACCGCAGTCACTGATTAGTCGCTGATTAGCGCCATCGCTGTCGATAATGAGCACTAGTACTATATAGTATCTGTAAGTGATCAAGACTAATCGCAATCAGATCTATATCAGTACATTAGGGTCACCTTAGGCTCTACAAAAAACTTTTTGATCACTGCAAAACACTTTAAAATTTCTGCGGCGCTATAAAGATCACTTTTGAGCTTTTTGGATCTTTATTTGCGATCTCAGCTTTACTCGCAGGCACTCCAATGTCCTTTCCCCTCTTTTTTTTTTTTTTTGCACATTTTTGGCAGAGATTTTTCATCCACATTGATCGATGCGAATGAAGAAATCTGTGCCGTTCATTTTTTTTTCAGCCCAGAGGCTGAACGGAAAAATAAAAATCTCATTATCCGTGCGCAAAGGGGCCCAAATTCCAATTAGTACCTTTTAGGAGGGCATTTTTACGTATTTGGATTCCAGACTTCTTCTCACACTTTAGGACCCCTAAAATGCCAGGGCTGTATAAATAGTGACCCCATTTTAGAAAGAAGACACCCCAGGCTAATGCGTGAGAAGTAGTTTGGAATCAATGTCAAAATGCCCTGTGAAATCCTAATGGTACTCATTGGAATTTGGGCCCTTTGCGATCTTAGCTGAAAAAGTGTCACTCATGTGGTATCGCCGTAGCTTAGGAGAAGTAGGGCAATGTGTTTGGGGTGTATTTTTACATATACCCATGCTGGGTGTGAGAAATATCTCTGTAAATGACAAAGTTGTCAATTTACAGAGTTATTTCTCTCACCCAGCATGGGTATATGTAAAATACACCCTAAAACACATTGCCCTACTTCTCCTAAGTACGACTATACCGCATGAGTGACACTTTTTGCAGCCTAGGTGCGTAAAGTCCAACTAGTACCTTTAGGTTTTACAGGGTTGCTCACAATTTAGCCCTGCCCAAAATGCCAGAACAGTAAACACACCCTCAAATGACCTCATTTCTGAAAGTAGACACCCCAAGGTATTCACTGAGGGGCATAGTGAGTACGTGGGAGATTTTTTATTTTTTTGCCAGAAGTTAGCAGAAATGGAAACTTTATTAATTTTTTTCCTCAGAAAGTGTCATTTTTCGCTAACTTGTGAAAAAAATGAAATTAAATCATACATGAACTCACCATGCCTCTCCGCGAATACTTTGGGGTGTTTTCTTTCTAAAATGGTGTCATTTGGGGGTATTTATACTATCCTGGCATTCTAGCACCAGAAGAAACATGACAGATGCTCAAAGTCAGAGCTGCTTAAAAATGCATAAATTCACTTTTTTGCACCATAGTTTGTAAACGCTATAACTTTTACCCAAACCAATAAATATACACTTATTGCATTTTTTTATCAAAGACATGTAGAACAATAAATTTAGAGAAAAATTATATAGAAATGTATTTAAAAAAAAATTTGCAACAGAAAGTGAAAAATGTAATTTTTTTGCAAAAATTTCATTTAATTTTTATTAATAGCAAAAAGTTAAAATGTCAACAACAATGAAATACCACCAAATGAAAGCTCTATTAGTGAGAAGAAAAGGAGGTAAAATTCATTTGGGTGGTAAGTTGTATGACCGAGCAATGACCGATTTTAATACATTAAAATAAAAATAATAATCTTGAACCAGGAGGTGGAGGTCTGAGTGGAGGAGGAGGTGGACATGTCGGTGGAAGAGGCAGATGCCGAAGCCAACACTGTTTTTTTTTTTTTTTTATGTGTCTTTCAATTCTGTGTGTGAGACCTTTTTTGGAGTGTATACTTACTGTATACTTTTCTACTTTGCCAATAAAAGACATAATAATCTTGAGCCAGGAGGTGGAGGTCCGAGTGTAAGCGGAGGCGGATGTGGCAGTGCAGGAAGAAAAGGTTGACATGATGGTGTAGGCTGAAGAGGCGGAGGAGGTAGACAGAATTTATTTTTATTAAAAAAAAATCTTACATTATTTTTTTTTTTGTATGTGCAGTCCCCAAACCATTGGGAAATAGCAAAAGAACGCACAAAGTGCACTGGAGTATAACAATGGCCAGGTGTGGCCGGTATACTTCGCTACTCTGCTCAAGTTAAGGAGAAGTCCTGTGGGATCCATGCCTGGTCTTTTAATGAACATGAGTTTGTCCAGGTTGGCTGTGGACAGGGGATGCACCTGTCTGTGATCACCTCCCCTGCCATGCTAAACACAAGTTCGGACAATACACTTGCCACAGAGCAGGCCACCACCTCCAGGGCATAAAGGGAAAGCTCAGACCATATGTCCAATTTGGAGACCCAGAAGTTAAATGGGGCAGACCCATCAGTAAGTACGCTCACGTACTGTTCCACCATGTTGCTGAAACGCTGCCTCCTGCTAAGATGGTCCATATCAGATGGTGGTTAGTGATGAGCGGAATAGGCAATATTCGAATTCACAATATTTCGCACAGTTTTGGCCGAATATTCGCTATAAATTTGCAAATTCGAGAATTTGTGATCTCCAGTCATTATTCACTTGATTGCAAAAATCGGCAACGTAATAAATTTGTGATAAAAATTCACAATTAGAATATTTTATATTAACACGAAGGGGTAGGCAACTTTCCTATTGGTTTCTAGGGATGTTGCTAAGTGCCGATATTTGCAATAAATTCACAATACATTTGCGATTAGAATATCCGTGATGAACACTATTCGTGAATACGAATATATAGTACTATATTATAGATATTTGCGAACTCTCGAAGTGGCGATAGTCACGATTAAAATTTGTGATTTGAATATTCGCGCTCAACACTAATAGTGGTGCTGGATGTTTTGGAGTGCTAACAAAGCTCTTCCACATTTTGGCCATGCTAACCCTCCTTTCTGAGGTGCTGGCAGTGCCTCAGCTGTGTTGGCAACTTCCTCTTCCTTCTCTGCCTCATGGTTCCACTCTGTCAGGTGGGAACGCCATTAGTAGCACGTCTACCAGCGTGTTCTTAAACTCGTGCATCTTCCGATCTCATCCAGAATTAATAACGGCACATTTCCTTGTAGCTGGGATCCACCTAGTGATCAACACTGATAAGAATGAGGGCAACTCAGTAGTCGTTGCGCAGGCACTGTAGCATCTATTCGCTCATGTGTGCCAGGCTGCCAGAGGCAACAAGATGTCCATGATGGGAGGTGTATTGTCTGTGTCCACTGCATCCTCTGCATCTCCCAAGCCAAGCTTCAGTGATGCAAGTGAGCTGATTTGGGTGCCACCCTGCTGTGAAAGTGGATCCTCCTCCTCATTATCATCATCCTCCTCCTCATCCTCCAAAACTGTGCCCTGGTTGGACAGTTGTGTACCTGGCCATTGCAGCAGGAACTGACCCTCCGAGCCACCTGTGGATGACTGAGCTGATAACAGTGGTAATGATCCCTGTTCCTCCTCCTCTACTCCTGTGCCACATCCTCATCCATCATCGCCTAAAGCATTTTTTTCAAAGAGATATAGAAGTGTGATACTAATGCTAAAGGTTGGTGTCATCGGCGCTGGCCATGTTGGTGGAGTGCAGCGTAAGACGGCACACACGTCCAGCATGGAGGGCCACTCGCTGGGGGTGAAGTGGTGCTGCTCTGCAGAGTGACTCACCCATGCGTACTGCTGAAATTCCACTATCACCTGCTGCTGCTCGCACAGTCTCTCCAGCATGTACAAGGTGGAGTTCCACCTTGTGGGTATGTTGCATATGAAGCGGTGAGCAGGAAGGCCAAAGTTACGCTGCAGTGCAGACAGGCGAGTAGCAGCAGGGTGAGAACGCCAAAAGCACGCACAGATGGCCCACACTTTCTGGAGGCAGCTTTGACATATCAGGGTAATTTTTCAGGAACCTCTACACCACCAAATTCACGACATGTGCTAGGGATGTGCATCAAACCGGCTGCTACGAGATTTTGTCCGTTGTCACACAGCACCATGGCGCCTGAGGCTCAGGGGCAACAACCACTCATCAGTCTGTTCTTCCATGTCCACCCACAGTTCCTATGCGGTGTGGGGTTATTGCCCCAAACATATGAGTTTTAGAACAGCCTGCTGTTGTTTTCCTCTGGCTGTGCTGAATTTGGTGCTGCAGGTGTTGCGCTGACGTGATGAGGAGGCGATAAAGGTGGAACAGGAGGAGGAAGCGTGTAAAAGGAGGAGGAGTCAACAACAGGCACCGAGAAACATCCAGCAATCCTCGGTGGTGGTAGGACATATGCCAAAATGCTTTCCTTCTCAGGCCCAACCCCACTACATTTACCCAGTGGGCAGTTAGGAAGATATCACGTCCCTGCATGTGCTTACTGGTCCACGTATCACTAGTTATGTGGACCTTGCCAATGATGGCGTTGCACAGTGCACACCTTATTTTTCCACTCCTTGTTCGTGCAGGGCAGAGACAGCCCGCCTGCAAAAGTAACCATGTAACCATGCAAAAGTAACCATGGCTGGGAACCATGTACTGTTCGACAGCCACAGTCATTAAGGTTTTAAAACTCTCCATCTCCACCAGATGAAATGGCAGCATTTTAAAGGCCAGGATTTTAGAAAGACTGGCATCCTGGGCCAGGGATTAAAGGTGGGTAGGGGGTACTTTTTAATCCAGTGTTTGGAGGATGGATAGCTGAATGCTTCCATGGGACAGTGTGGAGATTCTCGGTAACACAGGTGGTGGTGATGCTGTCACATCCTCACTTTGAGGGGTGCCAGACGGCCCTGTCACTTCAGAAGGGGAGGAAGAGGCCGAGACTGCAGCAGAAGAGGAGCAGGATCACCCTAAGATCTTTTGTGCTTTTTCAGGAGGAACCTAAGAACTGCAACTTGTGCTCTGCAGTTAGATGCTGGATAATGCATTTGGTGCTCAGATTTAGAACATTTAGGCCTCGCTTCAGGCCCTGACTACACAGCATGCAAACCACCCTTGTCTTGTCGTCAGCACATTGCCTGAAGAACTGCCACACCAGTGAACTCATTTGAGCTGTCTTTGGTGTGCTCTGTCCCTCAGCTCGTTGGACAGTAGCAGGCAAAATGGCTATGGGCCGGCCGCTTTGCTTTTGGACCTTGCTCCCTCTTTTGCTGTGTGGCTGGAGCTGTGTGACCCCACCTCTTCCTCCAAACTGCACATATCATTCGGATGACCTGAATGCCATGTGAGGTCTAGGACATCATCATTCTCCACATCATCTTCCACCCACTCCTCACCCCTGCCCTCCTTGCCGGTCTGCACACTGCCAAAAGGTGCAGCAGTTTACACCTGTGTTTTGTCATCATCATCAGAGACGCACTGTGGTGGTCCTCACATGTCCTTATCATAAAGCATAAGTGGTTGGGCATCCGTGCACTCAATCTCTTCCACTTCTGGGGCAGGGCTATGGTTATGGCCCTGGGAAACCCTGCCAGCAGAGTCATCAAAAGCATAAGAGACTGCTGCATGACTTGGCACTCAGACTGCTTGGCTGATGTGCAAGGGGTTGAGGTGGAAGACATATGCATGTGTGCTGCCGGTTTCAACTCTGCATTTTCAGCAGGGGACCAGGTGGAAGACAATGTGAAGGAACTGGAGGTGCTGCCAGCTATCCAATCTACTACCACCTCTACTTATTCTTGTCTCACCATTCGTAGAGCGCTATTTGGGCCTACAAAATGATGGAGAACCTTCTGTCGCCTGAGTGAGCCAGAGGATAGTGTTTAATTTTGGCACGTAGCTGGCACAGATGGACAATGTCCTCTCCCTACAGCAGGAGCTTCACCACCACTAACACCAGCAGCACCACGGCCACATCCTCAATTTCATGCTCTCTTTATTTTTAAGGTCACCCACCAAATTGGTTTGATAAACAAACAATTGTATTTCTGTGTCACGGGTGCAAATGAAGTGTTTTGCACCCCAAAAAATGGCAAAAGGTCACCGACAGAATTAACAGACAGATTAGCTTTTGTATTTCTGTGTCATGAATGCAGATTAGGTGTATCTCCCTCCTAAAAATTGCTTTAAGTCACGGACACAATTAACAGACTGAATAACTGTCTTATAACAGCAATACAGTTGAAAATGGTGTGTTGTGACCCCCCAAAATGCCTTTATGTTACCTACACAATTAACAGACTGATTAACTGTCTTCTAACAGTAAGACAGATGAACATGCAGAGTTTTGAACCACAATAATGACTTTAGGTCAACCACAGAATTAACAGCCCGATTAAGTATTGTATTTCTGTGTCACTGATGCAAAGGTGTAGTATTGCACTCACCAAAAATGACTACAGGTCACCCATGGACTGAACAGGCCGATTAAAGTATTGCATTTCTGTGACACTGGTGCAAAGGTGTTGTATTGCACCCACATAAATGACTACAGGCCACAGACATAAAAAAAAAAAAAGAAAAAAGCCTAACACTGTCCCTCACTGCAGCAGTGTCCTGTCCCTACACTAGTCAGGGTAAAATGGCGGTGCACCTGTATTTATATGTGATCCTGTATTTTTGAGTTCAGGGTCACATGGTGTGCTGGACAATCACAGCCATGTCAATACTAGGCACTGTGACGGTTTCCAAGTGCCTACAGCTTAAATGCTTAAATAAAAGCTTTATTTAAACTCAATGATCGCTAACATGAACTTTTGTGCCAATGTTCGGGTTTGGGTACTGTAATGTTCGGTACAAACCCGAACAGTGCGGAACAGGTTCACTCATCCCTAATAGAGATGTGACAGTGGCAATGCAATGACCAAAGGGAAATAACAGCAGTAGATGGGAATAACAGTCAGAGTGATGTCACAGTCTACGAATGATGCATAGTGTCATGGTACATGGAAAAGAAAACACATTGGCCCACGCTTACTAATGCTAAATATGGCGTAAGTTTAGACAGGCTGTCCTATCTAGATAGAACATTTCCTATCTTTTGCAGAGTTGAGGCAAAGATCGGAAACCAATGGAAACACTCAGAAGCCTTTCTTTGTGCTTTCAGATCCATGCTTCTGCACCGTAAAAGATAGGTCATGTCCTATCTTTTGCTGTATTTTGCGAATCATGATCCCATTCAAGTCAGTGGGTCACTGCAGCACAGAGTTCACATGGCGGTGCCCCTGCATTGTGGAGCGCTATTTGCTGTCCAAAGCACAGGCACAGCAATCATAAGGTCATGTGAATGAGCCCCAAATGGTATAGTAGTAAACACAAATAAGATGTTACAATGGAGTGTCACTTGTTATTATACTGTGCATTCCAGCTTTGGCAGCTAGTAGGTTTGAACTCGGGCCATTTCTTCAAAGGCGGTTCATGTTGCAACTGCTCCATGTATCCCGTCATCTGTTACAGTTATGTGTTAGTATGATATATGTTTCTTGTGTTCTGTGACCTGCCCTGGTTTTGCAACATGCTTTGTTTAAATCAGTTTGGATTTTCACTTCGTCTTGTGTTGGAGTTTTATCTGTCTGGTCTCTAAAAAAATTCTGGTTCTGTCTATGTGTGAATTGGACCTAGTGCTGTATGCCTTTACCCTATGTCTGTTCCATAAATGTTGCCTATGTGTGTCTGAATTCTGTCCAAGTTGTGTTTGCCATGTTTTTGTGTCTATACGGTTTATGTCAAAAGTTGGTCCAAGTTCTGACTTTTTATCTTATCTGATGTCTAATGAGTCTAATGAGGATTGGTGGTCTGATTTGGGGTCTGATCTGAGGTCTTATAAGGATTGGGGTTCGGATTTAGGGGTCTGGTCCAAGGTCTGATGAGGATTGGGGGTCTGCTGAAGATTGCGGTTCTAATCTGAGTTCTGATGAAGATTGGGGGTCTAATTTTGGGGTTTGATCTGAGGTCTGCTAAAGATTGGAAGTTTGACCTGAGGTCCAATGAAGATTGAGGGTCTGATGAAGATAAGGTCTGATCTGAGTTTTGATGAAGATTGAGCGTCTCATTTGGGGGTCTGATCTGAGGTCTGATAAGGATTGGGGCTAGGATTTAGGGGTCTGATGAAGATTGTCCGTCTGATCTGAGGTCTGAAGAAAGATATTTTTAACTTATTTTCCTCCTCTAAAACCTCAATGGTCAGTTGTATCTCATAGACTGAAAAATATCGTATATTTTATTGTGAGTTTCTAATGATTATGTTTTACTTATTGACAATAGGCTTCTATAGACTTTTAAAGTAGAGAGTATTTTTAGAGGCTATTACAAGCAAAGTGAAGTATGTTGTAAAATAGTGTGTTCTTATCAGGGGTTGTAAGGTGAGTGTGTAATAGTCAACAATATACTAGATAAAGAAGAGAAACAATGTTTATTATAGTATATTATAAAGTATATATAGTATTATATCTAAAATTTTATTAAAAAGTGCACATGTATATTATATATAGTTTCTTGTGTTGTTGAGCAGTTTTCAAAGGAAGCAACAAAGCAGCCTTTCCTTAGGGTGTATGAAAACGGTTCCTTGATTACTTGATAAATGGTTACGGCTTATCTCATTTGTTCATGTGACAACAATACATGACATGCAGCTTAACAATTCCAGCTCTAATATTTCATGTAGCCAGAACTCATGGATCTCATTAGTCATATTTTGCCAGGTTCCACCTATATTTAGTCATTTCTATCAGGCATCATGTTTTGTTTAGAAGCTATAAATCTGCTTTATCTTGCTAGTGATGCCTTCACTGCTATTGGCATTTTGTTTCCAAAATGTGTGCTTAACAACTTTAATAAGGAATTGATGCCTTTGTGTTGTAAAATAATAGAGCAATCACTTAAAATGAATGTGCCATGGGCAGAAAAGCCTTCTAAATAATGAATACAAGCAAATTATTTAGCTAGAGATTGTGCTCTTAAATGGAAATCAGCAGTCCATTCACTGGCATCCTGGCAGTGAGTCTGAACAAGCAGTCATAGTGTTTAATGTGAAAAGGCACATAGCCCATTATAAGACAAGAGGTAGATTTTAGACTACTGTAGGATCCCTTATAGGCACTGTAGCTACAGTAGGCTGCTGTCACAAAGTACAGCTCAGTCCTATTATAGCTAAGCTAAAGAGCAGCCAAGCAGCTAGCATGGAGATGAATACTGTAACTAGCAGGTTAGTGGTACCCAAAAATTGAAATGTTATCACTTTTAACAGCCTATATGTGAATATTCTGTCTTTTTTAAATAAAAAACAGTTGGATGGTTAACTGGGTATAACCGTTTGAAGTCACTTCATGTATACTACTTCCTGCCCTGGCTCTTAAATTTCTCCTTTGTTTGGACTTTTAGCATGACAAACAGCCTTGCTTAGGCTACATGCACATTTGCGTAATTATTCCAGTATTCTGTTCTTGCAATGGAACAGAAAACCAGAACCACCAGATCCAGGATACGTTGGACAACTGCCTAAACACTTTGGATCTCATTTACTATATTTGGGTGTCCATTATGAATACTGGCATTTTGCCAAACAAAATACTACTGCATGCAGCAGTATTTCTTTCTTTTGCCAGAAGGTGAAACTAGCTTTAGGTAGACCACAGTAGCCAGAGAGCAAAGAGGGTGGTTGACTAAATTACAACATCACATATTACAATGATGAGTGCAATGCTCTTCTTTAGGCATCTTCATCTAGACCTAGAGAATAATAGAGGTTTTGTACTATCATATGCTATTATACTGAGGATTAAAAAGCAGCAGTAAACTGACAATATAATTTTATCTCTGTCCTGACAGAATGACAATAATTTGAATTTAATTTCAATGGCATAGTACTGCAGAAATGAAACACAAAACAAATATTCTTTTAAAAATGTTTACTATAAATTCAATGTCTTTAAAAAATATTCTACTGGAAATGTCCTTTTAATAAAACATTGTACGACTTCAACAATTAAATTTCCTTGTTGAATTGTATGAGCATTATCATGACAGTTTATGTGGGGAAGTGTAGCAGAGACCCTCTTACTTTTCTGTAACTAAGGCACTTCAGAATTCTGCACCAATACAATCCCCATCACATTTTCTGGGCTTCCAGTAGCAGAGATGTTGTTCAAATATTATAGTTTATTAAAGAACAGGTAGTGTCAAAGCATCTTAGTTTCCATAAAATGTCTAGAGGTAGACAAGCAGGACATGTCTTTACTAGAGATGAGCGAACACCTGGATGTTCGGGTTCGAGAGGTTCGGCCGAACTTCCGGAAAATGTCCGGGTTCGTGATCCGAACTCAACCCGAACTTCATCCCGAACCCGAACCCCATAGAAGTCAATGGGGACCCGAACTTTTGGGCACTAAAAAGGCTGTAAAAGACACCCAGAGGGATAATATACCGCAATAAACGCATTGCGATTACAACTTTGAGCTAACGATCACCATGGGAACGCCTCCTCCAGTAGAATGTACTGTCGGATCTGAGAATTAAGTTGAAATCGCAATGCGATTCTTAGATATTTGCTTAATCGCATTGCGATTTCAACTTAGCATTGCTAAATAATTCCATCCATATCGTTAACTTACTGAGTCAGTAAGTTAGCGAATATGGATGGAATTATTTAGCAATGCTAAGTTAAGCGACAATGCGATTAAGCAGATATATAATAATCGCATTGCGATTTCAACTTAATTCTCACATCCGACAGTACATTCTACTGTAGGAGCGTTCCCATGGTGATCGGTAGCTCAAAGTTGTGATCGCAATGCGATTAGCTAAATACATAAGAATGCATTGCGATTCCAACTTTTTAGTAATCAACTTTTAAAATCGTACACCACTTTAAGTTCCAAAGTTGCAATCGCGTTCGAATAGAACTTAAAGCTGTCTCTTAGTCAGTTTTAGTATTGGTGTGCTGTAATAGAAGTTACATTCGATGCTGCGAATATAACTTAGAGCAATACAGTCAACTTTACACTGTTAGTTTTATTATCGCGATAATACAACTATTCAAGAATCGTGTACGTGCGTCTGTACGTGTGTGCGTTACCTCGGACACTATTCTATTTTGCCAGCCACAGCTGAAACCACTGATTTATGGTATTGCTATTTTGGCAATTGAATTTAACCCCAGAAAATAATCTATCCTTTGCCAGACAGCAGACAGTATTATACTTGTCTAGCCAAAGCTGGAACACCAGATTTAGGGGATTGGTATTTGGGCAATTGTATTTAACCCCTTAATAAAATATAGAAATTTCTTTCCTGAGTTTCTAGGGGTGACAATTAGCACAGCCAAGCCCCTGATGTAGAGATATAGCAAAAAAAAAAAACTAGTATTGATGGATTGATGGACTTGGTGGCAGCTTCTTCTGGCGCACCACAAGTCACAAAATGGCCGCCGATCAACCCAGAAAATAAGTGACAGAAAACGCTCTGTGCAGCCTAAAAACCAGCGAGCAAGTAACTAGCAGAAGTTCAATGATTCTCAGCTGTAAATCGATCCGTTCATTAGGTGCTGTTGCTGACTTTAACCTGCCTAATCTCGCCCTGACAGAAGCTGAGTCCTCTCCCTACACTAATCAGAGCAGTGTGACGTGCGGCGCTACGTGACTGCAGCTTAAATAGAGGCTGGGTCACATACTGCACTTGGCCAATCACAGCCATGCCATTAGTAGGCATGGCTGTGATGAGCTCTTAGGGCAGAAGTAAACGCTAGCTGATTGGCTGCTGTGCAGCCCTTCAGAAAGCGGGAAGTAATCGGCGAACACCGAGCCCGAACCCGAACTTTTTGAAAATGTTCGGGTTCGGATCCATGTCCGAACACCCCAAAATTCGGTACGAACCCGAACGATGCTCGAACTGTTCGCTCAACACTAGTCTTTACTCATCTAATTTGGAACATACTGTAGATTGGTAAAGACAGACTGACATTTTGATTTTTGGAAAGTCTTAACAATAGGAGCAACTTAAAAAAATGGTGGGGCGGAGCTATCGCCTGCAGTGGATGGCTTCTTAAGAGTGCTGCTCCGTGTAACACATCACCCTTACAGCTTGGTATTACAGCCTACTATCACTATCAGGGTAAAAATTGGAGGGTCCAAGCCGGGTGACACCCAGGGCAACTGAAGACAGTGTCTGGAGGTGGTGAGATGGACAAATTTATTAAGAAAGCAGCCACTGCTTATGCTGCCAGCAAAAACAAGATGGTGCCGACACCACCGCGCACTACAGGCCGCTCTCAGCCTGAGCCCCAGAACACTGTGCAGAGGGATGGAGAAGACCCAGACTGCCCTCCCATCTCCCATACCTACCTAAGAGACACACTAGCAGCTTCCTGATGTCAGCATTAGAGCCCCTGAGCTCCGACTTAGCTGCCATTAAGCAAGACATTCGGCAAATAGGAAGAAGGGTGGAATCGCTGGAGGACTCAGGTACCGCTATAGTAGTTCATCAAAAAGCAGCCTCTGACCATCTCAAATCCATCCAGTCTTCCTTGAACTCTGTGTACAGTGCCCTGAAAGACCAGGAAAATCGCGGGAGACAAAACAATCTGCGCTTCCGCGGGATACCAGAAACAGTCCCAGCAAGCGCTATCCCCCACACCATAACACAGATCTGCCTCTCCATATCGGGACCTGATTCGGCTCATGAGGTAATACTAGAAAGGGCTCATAGGGCCTTGAAACCTAAACCAGCCATCAACGCCCCGCCGTGAGAAATAGTTTGCAAATTCCTGAGCTTTCCAGTGAAGGAACCCATTCTTGCAAAAAGCCCGCCAGGCTGACACGGTCTCTTGGGATGGACACGAAATTTCTGTCTTCCAGGATCTGGCCCAAACCACCTTAAGAAGAAGGAGCGCTTTGAAATCTTTAAAGGACTGGCTTAGATCTTATACCACTCCTTATCGCTAGGCCTTTCCATTCGACTTATTCTTCAAGTATGCTGGCCGCAGGATGTCCGTATCAGCATTTAAAAATCTCACCCCCATCTATGAACACTTGAACATTAACCCACTAGACATTCAAAACTGGGACCCTATACTAGATCTTACAACCCTCCCGGACCTACCCCTAGTAGAACTCTGGGAGAGACAACGCACCCCAAAATCTCACAAGAACAAGAGGAGCACCTCTAATTCTACTCAAATATGGCTTCCTATGGGAGAGTGAGATAGTTAGATGTCTATATTTAACTTGAATCCAGGTAGATGTGTCTGTTCAATCATGTCTGCCTCACTATATTCAGATCATATATGCTATTATATTCTATTACATATTGACCCGCTCTACTTACTGGCCGATCAGTGACTGGGATCCTTTTCTTGTCTAGGGCGACATTACATAATATGTCAATTTTACTTCCCCTAGAAATATATTTCTTTGTTTAGTTATGTTACTGAACAATTACGTCTCTGCAGTAGGTATTCTCATTGTTGGTTCTACCTTCATGTTATACTGTTCTATTCTGGTAGATGGTTTTTCCATGAATCAAATATATCCTATAACCCTTTGAGTGCACCAACTGTGCCACTAACCATAAGCTGTACCCCTCTGGAGCTGAGACACTCGGAATATCAACCAATTCCTAGACTAGTATAATTGCTTGAAATACCACCACATTTGGAACAGAATGGCTGAGCTTAATGTTGCTTCCTTTAATGTTAAATGATTTAACACTTCCTTTAAAAAAGATGTCAAATGTTCTCCCTGTTAAAGAAAGAAAAGTGTTCTGTCCTTCTTCTGCAGGAGACTCATTTTAAAATTAATAGATATCCAAATCTTTCCCGCTCTAACTTCCCCCTTTGGTTTCATAATGGCTCGGAGTCCTCAGCCTCCAGAGGGGTCAGCGTGGGATTCAGCAAACATGTCCCATTTTAGAATTTTTCCCACATCCAGGAAGCAGAAGGTAGTTACATCTTAGTCAAGGGTAGAGATGTCCCGAACTATTCGCCGGCAAACATCGCGATATTCGGTCCGCCCCCTATACATCATCATTGAGCAAACTTTGACCCTGTACCTCACAGTCAGCAGACACATTCCAGCCAATCAGCATACCCTCCCTCCCAGGCCCTCCCACCTCCTATCAAAAAGCAAGGACAGCATCCATCTTAGATTCATTCTGAAGCTGCAGTGTTAGTTAGAGCAGGGAGAGTGCTGCTGCTGCTGCTGCTGCTGAATTAATATAGGGATTCTAGGTAAAGCGTTAGCTACTAGTGTTCTGTGTCCCCTCCAGTCCTCAAAGACTCAACTGCTGTAAGGACAGTGTCCTTACAGCATCCCAAAAGGTCATTTCTAGGGCTGGTACATCAGTCTGCTTTTATTATTTTTTTGTATATATAGATTGCAGTTGCCTGCCCGTGTGTGAGAGGCCGCAGGGCCACAGACTGTGCTGTATGCACACCACTCAAATGGCAAAGTACGTTGCAGATAAAAAAGTGATTTAATTTTTACCCTTTAATATAATTGCATTTGCCTGCCAGTGTGTGTCAGTCTCACTGACTGTACTGTGGCCACTGCCAGTGCCCACCACTCATATAGGGTGGCACAGTACCTTGCAGATAAAAAGTAATTACATTTTTCCCTTTAATAGAACTGCATTTGCCTGCCAGTGTGTGTCAGTCCCACTGACTGTACGGTGCCCACCACTCATATCGGGTGGCACAGTACCTTGCACACATAGTACCACTAATCAAAAAAAAAATGACAGGCAGATGGCAGGCCACGCCGCAGGGGTCGTGGTGCTGTGATTTCCTTTGGCCCTAGAATAATGCCCAGTGTTCAGAGGCCACGTACCCTGAACTCGAAAAATTCTGAGGACATAGTTGACTGGCTTACAAAGGACACCCAATCTTCTAGAGCTTCAGCTCGGTACCTTGACGCCCAATCCTCCTCCAGCTCAGTTTCGGGCACCTCTCAAGTTACCACACGCCTGCCCGCCGCCACCACCAACACTAGCAGAACAGCTGCTTCACTTGATCTGTCAGAGGAGTTATTTAAACATCAGTTGGACGAAATGAGTGATGCGCAACCATTATTGCCAGGGGATGTAGATAACAGGGATATGTCTCAGTCAGGAAGCATTACACACATGGACGTATGGTGTGATGATGATGATGATGATGTTGTACCCGCTGCTGCTCCTTTTGCTGAGTTGTTAGATACAAGTGAAGCGGTTGATGATGACGATGTGTCCGTGGATGTCACGTGGGTGCCCGCTCGAAGAGAAGAAGAACAGGGGAAAGTTCAGATGGGGAGACAGAGAGGAGGAGGAGACGAGTTTCAAGCAGGGGAGGTCGCCGCAAGGAGCTAGTCGCACAGTCAGACAGCATGTATCGGCACCCGGAGTCAGCCAGACAGCATGCCAATCAATGCATGCTGTTGCCACCACTAGAATGCCGTCATTGCAAAGCTCAGCAGTGTGGCATTTTTTTTGTGTGTCTGCCTCTGATAACAGCGATGCGATTTGCAACCTGTGCCAAAAGAAACGGAGTTGTGGAAAGTCTAACACCCACCTAGGTACAACTGCTTTGCGAAGGCTCATGATCTCACATCACAAACGCCTATGGGATCAACACATGAATACAATCAGCACACAAACTCAAAGCCACCATCCTCCTCCTGGTCCAGCATCTTCAGCCACGTCAACCACTGCTGTCCTCCTTGCCCCCTCTCAACCACCCGCCACTCCACCTCTCACCTTCAGCAGTTCCTGCTCATCTGCCCACAGTCAGGTGTCTGTCAAGGAAATGTTTGAGCGTAAGAAGCCAATGTCACAGAGTCACCCCCTTGCCCGGCGTCTGACAGCTGGCTTGTCAGAACTCTTAGCCCACCAGCTTTTACCATACTTTACAAGCTGGTGGAATCTGAGGCCTTCAAAAAATTTATAGCTATTGGGACACCGAAGTGGAAGGTACCCGGCCGAATTTTTTTTTCACAAAAGGCAATTCCCAACCTGTACTCTGTTGTGGAAAAGGAAGTCATGGCATGTCTGGCACACAGTGTTGGGACAAGGGTCCATCTGACCACTGATACCTGGTCTGCAAAGCACGGTCAGGGCAGGTATATCATGTACACTGCGCTTTTGGTAAACCTGCTGATGGCTGCCAAACATGGAATGTGTGGCTCTGCAGCGGAGTTGGTGACACCGCCATGACTTGCAGGCAGACCTGCTGCCACCTCCTCTACTCCTCCTACTTCATCCTCTTTGCTAACCTCCTCAGCTGAGTCCTCTTCTGCTGCTGTGTCTTGCTCCACATCATCAACTGCAGCCCCCAGCTCCCCAGGGGCTCTTCCACATCCCGGATACGACAGTGTCACGCCGTCTTGGGGTTGACTTGCCTGAAAGCAGAGAGTCACACCGGACCAGCACTGCTGTCAGTGGCTGACCCCGCACCAAATTGAGATCGACAAAGTCGTGTGTGACAACAGAAGCAATCTGTTGGCGGCATTGAAATTGGGCAAGTTGACACATGTGCCGTGCATGGCACATGTGTTGAATCTGATTGTATAATGCTTTGTGTGTAAGTACCCAGGCTTACAGGACGTCCTCAAGCAGGCCAGGAAGATGTGTGGCCAATTCAGGATTTCCTACACGGCCATGGCGCACTTTTCCGACATTCAGCGGCGAAACAACATGCCAGTGAGGCGCTCAATTTGCGACAGCCCGACACATTGGAATTCAACACTCCTAATGTTCGACCGCCTGCTCCAACAAGAAAAAGCCATCAATGAGTATTTGTATGACCAGTGAGCTAGGACAGCCTCTGCGGAGCTGGGTATTTTTGCCACGTTACTGGACGCTCATGCGTCCTTTTGAGGAGGTGACAAACCTAGTCACCGAATGCACCATCAGCGACCTCATCCCATTTGTTTTCTTCCTGGAGCATGCCGTGCGAAGAGTGCTGGATCAGGCCATAGAGGAGCGTGAAAAGGAAGAGTTGTGGACACCATCTGGACCTGCTGGACCTGCTACATGAACCCCTTGACTACTGGGTGTGCAGGCTTGACCTGTGGCCTGAGCTATCCCAATTTGCGATAGAACTTCTGGCCTGCCCCGATTCAAGTGTCCTGTCAGAAAGGACCTTCAGTGCAGCAGGAGGTATTGTCACTGACAAGAGAAGTCGCCTAGGTCAAAAAGTCTAGATTACCTCACCTTTATTAAGATCAAGGAGGCGTGGATACCGAAGGGACTGACAGTAGGGGATACTTTTGACTAAAAAGGCCTGATGAGATGCTTTGGGCTAAAAATGGACCCCACACTGCTGTATTTCATCTCTGCATGCCGGATGACTTGCGTGACTTCTCCGCCACCAACTAGGGTTCAAGCCGCAATGTTTAACTACACTTTCTGCCTGGAAAACATCAATTTTGGCGGCTGCAACAATACCTAATTTTTCAGCCATGTGTACATGCCTAATATTTCTGGCCTCTGGTGCTGCACTGTGGCTGCAAAAACAAAACAAAAAAGGCACATACATGTGTCAATTCCTCTTCATGGTCGTTACCTTGTTGTTGTGAAGGGGCTTGTGTATCACAATAAAGCGATCACCTCTATGAGTGTATTGGCAATGTTGGCACACCCCAGATGATAAGGTCGTTGCTTCATTGTGAACAGACCAAAAGCGATCAGCTGGATAATTTTTCATAGAAAAACATTAATTTTCTTTGTGATCATCTAAGGTGATCATTAAAGCCTACTAGGCCAACAATGGGCCCACACTGCAGATTCATTGTTTTCTGGGTCACTTAACTGTCACTGAACTACCTCAGCACGACCATAAGCTTTGAAAAACCGTCATTGCCTGCAATCTCCCAAACCTGCGCATAAGCACAGTCATCACTACACCAAGATTGACGCATAGAGGAATACAATTTATGTCATGAGTGTGTCAACTATTGACAACTGTTTGCGGTTGTCTAAAATCCATTTGATACAAGCCCCTGATAGGGGATGTAACAGGGATTAAACTGATAGGAATTGTACTACATAACACACCACTCATATAGGGTGGCACAATACATTGCACGGCGCACGCGCACTGCCCCAAATTGGAAGGAAGAGGACCGACCAACCATCTTTTTCATCCCCTCGGTTTCTAAAATCTATTTGATACACGTCCCCTAATAGGGGACAAAACAGAGATTAAACTGTTAAGAACAGATTTTTTAATTTTAAAAAATGAGGACAGCCTCTGCGGAGCTGGGTATTTTTGGCCGCGTTACTGAACGCTCATGCACAATGGCTGTAGGCTCATGCGTCCCTTTGCGGAGGTGACAAACCTGGTCAGTCAAACCCAGGGCAACATCATCGACCTCATCTCATATGCGTTTTTCTAGAGCGTGCCCTGCGAAGAGTGCTGGATCAGGTCGTAGATGAGCATGAAGAGGAAGAGTTGTGGTCATAATCACCACCAGAAGCAGCCTAGTCGTCGTCGATTGCTGGACCTGCGGCAACGCAGAGAGAGGAGTCTGAAGAAGAGGAGGAAGGTGGCTTTGAGGAGGTGGAAGACCAACCACAGCAGGCGTCCCAGGGGGCTTGTTGTCACCTTTCAGGGACCCTTGGTGTTGTATGTGGCTGGGTGGAGGAAAAGACCTTCAATGACGTCAGTGAGGACAAGGAAAGGGACATGGCTAGCTTGCTATCCAACCTTGTGCAAATGGGGAGTTTACGGTTGTACAAATGGACTGTTTGCGGTTGCTTGCGGTGCGTTAAACGGGGAATTTGGTCTGTCAGAGTTTAGTCTGTCACTGTGAAGCTGGCGTAACCCTTACACTACCTGATCGATACAACATCATACCTGATTGTATACACACACTGGATGTTTTGAAGCACGCTATTCCAAACAATTTAGGAATGTTAGGTGATTTATGCCCTTTATGGATTAAAACCCGACTTTGCGTCAACTACATAATTTTCCATAGGAGTTTTGTCATGGATCCCCCTCCGGCATGCCACAGACCAGGTGTTAGTCCCCTTTAAACAACTTTTCCATCACTATTGTGGCCAGAAAGAATCCCTGTGGGTTTTAAAATTCGCCTGCCTATTGAAGTCTATGGCGGTTCGCCCGTTTGCGAACATTTGCGGAAGTCAGCGTTTGCCGTTCGCGAACGGAAAATGTTATGTTTGCGACATCTCTATTGCTCATCACTAGTCACCTTTCTGTCTGACATACTGTATATTAAAATTAAATTAAAATAATACCTCCCCAAAAAGGCTGTACTTCAATGTATTTAACAGATTACCATTAATGTTGATCAAGCAGAACACATCGGGAAGCTCAGGTGCTCTACAGAGCACCCAAGTATAATGAAAGTCAATGGGAGAACCCAAGCATTAAACCAGGCACCCACTGCTCTGAAGAGGGAGGGTGCCTGGTTCATAGGAAAAGCTCAGATAATTGATGGAAACACCACCGGAATGGTTCGGGAGCAGCATGGGGAGGATGTCTGGATGCATCTTGGACTTCCAGGTTGTGGCTGGGAACAAGCCACTTTTGCAGACTAACAATAATACGCACAAAACCAATGATAAAATCGATTTTAGAGGAAAAATTGTTAGGAAACATTCTTTCCTGTATATTTACTTGTATATAAAGTGCAAGTGCTGCCAAAAATTACAAGGAAGAGGCATTCCGATACAACCTGTATATCACATAAAGAAGGGCCTCATTCACATTGTGGTACAATTGTTCAGGTAGTGGTACTCCTACACTCATAAAGCCTATGCACTAAGTGAAAGGGCAGCCAAAAATTACAATACACCCTTTGTTACACATAAAGGAGGGCAACATACACACCCGTAAAAATTATGATTGATGACCTGCTGGTTACTCTCACTGCTTGCTTTCTTCATATTAAATGTTATATATGCTTGAAAGTATGTCACACGTACAGTAGCGTAGGATTTGGAAGTGTATGTGCAATAAAATTTAAAAAGGTATTTGGGATGTGACAACGTCACACGGGAGATATCCCGCATTTAATGTCAATGCTGTCACCAGCGGCTAATAAAAAATTTCACAGGTATTTGGGATGTGTAACAGGTAACAGGGAATTTCACAGGTATTTGGGATGTGGAAACGTTGTACAGGAGAGGTAACACTGGTACGGTCACTGTCTGCAACTGTCCGCAATTTTTAACTGCACATGGTACACTGGAGATGTGGCACTGGTAATGTCACTGTCAGAAGCGGACACCATCTATTGACAAAGTACACTGTATGTCACAGATAAAAATTTTATGTGCACACGTTGCACTGCAGATCTGGCACCGGTAATTTCGCTGTCAGAAGCGGACACCATCTATTGAAAAAGTACACTGTATGTCACAGATTCATATTTTTAATGCACACATTACACCTTAGAGTAGGATTAACACCAATTCGATTAGCAGCTATTAAGATTGTGTATCCCTACAGAGATTAGGATTAACACCAATCACGTATTATATAGGTGTTTGGAAGTTATTAAAATTGTGAATTCCTAAGAGATGAATTAGACCTGGGGACTTCACCAAAGGTAGTGTGGGATCAGTAGCGGTTATATATTGTTTAAATTGTGTATTACCTTTTTCTTCTTTTAGTGTAAGATTGTGGGATCAATAACAGCCACATATTATTAAGCTGTGGAGCCCCACAATAATGGGAAATTCTAATGTTGCAGGATATAATGAGATTTTAACAGTGGCTCAGCTAATGCAAGAAAGAAAGGAAAATGTTTCATTTAAAAATAGAAAAAGTAGAAAGCATTATGTTATACTATGTAGCAGAGATTTCCGGTATTATCCGGAAATACGTAGTATCGTGTAAGAGTTCCCCCTAAAGACTGTATATCGAAACTGTATAAGAAGGAAAGTGCAGTAGAAAGCAGACTAAACGAAGGAAACCAGTAGATAAGTGTATTGAAGGAAATAGAAAGTTGATTAAAAGTTAAAAGGCTGGTGCAACTTGAGTTATGGTGAAAATTGTCTATGGAAGTGATTGCTAGAAATTGAAGAAAGTGGAGAAATGAAATTAGCAGTATGTCCATACAAGATGGAGGATTTTGAATCCCATAGAGAACAAAAAGTCTGCCATGTGGCATCCCTTCCCCCACCACATTTGCTGTAACACACACACAAGCTGTAGTGGGCCTTGTAGTTCCACAAAAACATCTAAGTTTCCTTGGAATGAACTCCTCCAGAGGTACCCCTCCAATCGTGTGTTTCTGCTCCTTCCTTTCCATCCCCCAATTGTGCTCTAGTAAACCCCCTGAGGAATTCGACCCCCCTTCTTATGGTTGGGGCTGGTAATTGGGAATGCATCTGTAGACTGTGAAGATCGTAACATGTGTGTGTTATTTGTATAGATGTTTTAGACAGGGCTCCAGTATTGTATTAGATTTAACTTTATTATATTAATAAATAAACTCTAGTTTTATATTAAGAATCTGGTGGATGTGCATGTTAATAGTGGTCATCTTGACTTTCTTGTAGATTATGGTGTTTCTGACCACTGTTGCACTCCCATATTTGATTATTGTGTGCCCCCTTACATACGTGTGGATATTAGGTCTCTATTTTCCCCAACAGTTCCAGATGCGGCATAGTAGTTTTCAAAATTATGTTATCTGTTGCACAAATTGATTTTCTAATGTGTATTTCCAAGTTTTACAGTCGTGGACAAAAGTTTTGAGAATTACATAAATATTGGAAATTGGAAAAGTTGCTGCTTAAGTTTTTATAATAGCAATTTGCATATACTCCAGAATGTTATGAAGAGTGATCAAATGAATTACATAGTCCTTCTGTGCCATGTAAATTAACTTAATCCCAAAAATAACTTTCCACTGCATTTCATTGCTGTCATTAAAGGACCTGCTGAGATCATTTCAGTAATCGTCTTGTTAACTCAGGTGAGAATGTTGGCGAGCACAAGGCTGGAGATCATTATGTCAAGCTGATTGGGTTAAAATGGCAGACTTGATATGTTAAATGGAGGGTGATGCTTGAAATCATTGTTCTTCCATTGTTAACCATGGTGACCTGCAAAGAAACGCGTGCAGCCATCTGCACGCACAGTGAGGCGAAGACTTTTGGAAGATGGCCTGGTGTCAAGAAGGGTAGCAAAGAAGCCACTTCTCTCAAAAAAAAAAAAAACATCAGGGACAGATTGATCTTCTGCAGAAAGTATGGTGAATGGACTGCTGAGGACTGGGGCAAAGTCATATTCTCCGATGAAGCCTCTTTCCGATTGTTTGGGGCATCAGGAAAAAGGCTTGTCCGGAGAAGAAATTGTGAGCGCTACTATCAGTTCTGTGTCATGCCAACAGTAAAGCATCCTGAGACCATTCATGTGTGGGGTTCCTTCTCATTCAAGGGATTGGGCTCACTCACAATTTTGCCCAAAAACACAGCCATGAATAAAGAATGGTACCAAAACACCCTCCAACAGCAACTTCTTCCAACAATCCAACAACAGTTTGAAGAACAATGCATTTTTCAGCATGATGGATCACTGTTCCATAAGGCAAAAGTGATAACTAAATGGCTCGGGGACCAAAACGTTGACATTTTGGGTCCATGGCCTTGAAACTCCCCAGATCTTAATCCCATTGAGAACTTGTGGTCAATCCTCAAGAGGCGGGTGGACAAACAAAAAAACAATAATTCTGACAAACTCCAAGAAGTGATTATGAAAGAATGGGTTGCTATCAGTCAGGAATTGGCCCAAAAGTTGATTGAGAGCATGCCCAGTCGAATTGCAGGTCCTGAAAAAGAAGGGCCAACACTGCAAATACTGACTCTCTGCATAAATGTCATTTAATTGTTAAACAGGCAGGTCAGGGAGGACGCCATCCAGGAACTCCCTGACCTGCCTGTTTAACTATGGCCATGATCAAGGTCCGGAAATAGGACCGAAATGTTTGCCACCTACTATATATAAAAAAAAAACTGGATGGATCTAAATATATATGAATAAATCCAAAACCTAAATTCACAATTAATTAAGTGCCGTGGTCTTTTCTATTGAATCCGTGATACTTCACTACCACTGAGCACCATCCGCATAGAGGAGTGCCGTCCAACACAGATTGATGATTATTTCCATAAGCTGATATTGGTTAGTAAAGAACAAGATCTAGTCATTGGTGATACATGAGTCCGGATAAATAATAAAAGGATTCGTATATATGTGCACATGGAGCATGCAAATTAAATGAACTGATACTGTTTACAGACTTACCATCTTGGGATAAATTCAGATATATTGGGATCTAACTTATCACGTTATTCAATTCTGTTATTAAGACTGAAGACTATATAACATACATCAAAAGAGTGGTTGGGCACACCTCATCAGGAAGGATACGTAGATATATTGTCTCAAGAATATTTAGATGCAAGTATATTGATAAATTATTGTCAAGATTGCATATAGTACATTATAAGTATTTTACTGTGTATTCTATTAAAAAGACACGTAAACAGTTAATGCTTATCATGGACTGTAGATGTTGATTGCGATAGTTTATCTAAAAAACATTAGTCGGATGTATAATACATCGATCAATACAATACAACAGTTATTATTTCATGGTAATTTAAATGTAACAGGTATTTGTGAATTTTAATTTTTATGTATCTCAGATTGGATACTCACCCCATAGACGGCTGAATTCACGAACTAGGATCCTATTTACAATTGACTTTTTTTTTTTATTATTATTCCTTATTGGATGTCATTATCTGGACTATTATAATTTCTACAGCCTGATACAATTTTATATTATACAGTCCAATATATTGATCGATGTATTATACATCCGACTAATGTTTTTAGATAAACTATTGCAATCAACATTTTGTGGCGTCACAATACGCACTTTTTGTTTGCATGGACTGTGACAATACCTAATACTGATGGTCTGAACAAACTGAGTATACTACAGTCCATGTTAAGCATTTTAACTGTTTACGTGTCTTTTTAATAGAATACACAATAAAATACTTATAATGTACTATATGCAATCTTGACAATAATTTATCAATATATTTGCATCTAAATATTGTTGAGACAATATGTCTACATATCCTTCCTGATGAGGTGTGCCCAACCACTCTTTTGATTTTATTGTTCCTCTATATAGATTAGGTGTATC
Organism: Bufotes viridis; assembly: GCA_033119425.1. Taxonomy (NCBI): domain Eukaryota; kingdom Metazoa; phylum Chordata; class Amphibia; order Anura; family Bufonidae; genus Bufotes; species Bufotes viridis. The sequence continues at coordinate 251,674,050 of CM065592.1, read as the reverse complement.
TATATTGTTTGGCGGCACCCTTTTTCCATATACAACAACCAGGTGAGCCATCACTAATATTCTCTATATAACATACATATCCGCTGATCCCTTCAAGATAATATATCGGGTTCATAACATGTATACTGTGAAATATAGTATTTGAATATACTGAGCAGACGGTGTTCACTTTGCGGTGATACATCTCCGACAGGTTTTTGTCACATGGCTTTGTGTGGTGTGTGACACCATGACACACTTCACAGGTGTGACACTACCCTATACGGCGATTTTTCACAGCTGAGTGAGATTTTTGAATCCTTTACTTTAGAAACTTTTGAGTATTTTATTTTAGCGGATTTATTATATTTTAATAATATATATATATAAATTATGAGGTTTTATAAATAATTTGTACGTTCAGAGTGATCACAGATGTTAAGTGCTTATCATTTTGAGTAGATAATTTTTAACACATGGTGATTGAGTGAGTCATAACGATTAGTGTACCAATTCCATATCAGCAAATGGGAGAGCCCCTTTGTAATTTGTACAAGCAACAAAATAATTGTCTTTATTTGTTGCTTGAAAAAAGGAGTTGGCACTCATATAATAGGAGATGTTACATCCATGGTGGTATTATAGATCGCTTGTGAGTTTATTATTTTTTGTGTTTATGGTAGCTGGTAGTCTATCACTAGGCCCTCCATTCCCTTATAAGGACCAGGCTAGGGGCATATAGGAGGTTCCTGATATGGGATCACCCCTATTGGGGCGGCCATTCCGTTTTGTAGGCAGGGCCAATTGAGAGAAGTGTGAAACTTAGGAACAGAGCCCAAGTTCACGAGTATCATCTAGGGTACACTTAACTAACTGAGTCCAAAATAATAAAAAAAATCAGTCTACACCCAGACAAATACCACCTACCATTAGGGTTATTTCTTGATTATTATTTTTTTGATTATTAAGACTTCTTTTCATTTAATTCTTGTATTTGGAGGAATTATTCTAAATTTAATGCAACACAATAAAGGCTACGTTTTAATGGTGGTAATCTGTGAAATATTACTGTCTTCTATACCTCTACTGTGCACCGTACCTTCTGGCAGGTTATAGTCATAGCTGTGAATTTTTGTAGTACAATGTAACTTCACTGCTGAACTGCAATAAAGACATATATATATATATTTTTTATGATTAATAAATGCCCCCCCCCATCACAATACCAATCACAAATCACTGCAAAACGGCAATTAAGACGTTTTCTATTTCCTTTTACTACATCGCAAAAAAGAAATATAACATTCACAATTCACTGCAGAACGGCTAATGGGATGTACATATATTTCCTTTTAATACACCACGTAAATGGCTGTAGTACAATGTAACTTCACCGCTGAATGGTAATTAAGACATATAAATATTTTTTCGGATTAATAAACTCCCCCCCCAAAAAAATAAATAAATAATAATAATAATAACAATCACAAATCACTGCAGAATGGCCATTAACCACCTCAGCCCCCTAGCTTAAACACCCTTAATGACCAGACCACTTTTTACAATTCTGCACTACACTACTTTCATGGTTTATTGCTCGGTCACACAAGTTACCACCCAAATTAATTTTACCTCCTTTTCTTCTCACTAATAGAGCTTTCATTTGGTGGTATTTCATTGTTTCTGACATTTTTACTTTTTTGATATTAATAAAAAATGACTGCAATTTTGCAAAAAAATTACATTTTTCGCTTTCTGTTGTAAAGTTTTTTTTTTTAAACTACATTTCTATATAAATTTTTCTCTAAATTTATTGTTCTACATGTCTTTGATTTAAAAAAATGCAATAAGTGTATATTTATTGGTTTGGTTAAAAGTTTGCGGAATAGATGCGGACCCATTCAGTGTGAATGGGGCCGGCGGTGATGCGGAGAGCACACTATGTGCTCTCCGCATCAGCATTCTTGCGAGCTGCGGCCGCGAACTTCTGGGTTTCGGCCCCGAAACATCAGGCTGCAGCTCCGCAAAAGATAGAGCATGTCCTATTCATGTCCCCAATTGCGGACATATAAAGGCATTTTCTATATAGTTCTGGAAAGCACATTGCCGGTGTTCGTGTTTTGCGGATCCGTGGATCCGCAAAAACACATATGGACGTCTGAATGGAATCTTACAGGGGGTGATCAATGACATGTGTGTGACACGGGGTGATCAGGGAGTTAATATGGGGTGATCAGGGGTTAATAAGGGGTTTATAAGTGACTGGGGGTGGCGGTTGGTGTGTGGTGATTGGTGCACTTACATAGCTGCCTGTGTCCTCTGGTGGTCACAAGCAAAGGGACCACCAGAGGAGCAGGCAGCAGGCATATCAGACGCTGTTTACAAGACAGCGTCTGATATGCGATTTAGATGGCTTTTTCTTAGATCTACAGCCTGCCGGCGCATGATCAGCGCTGGCAGGCTGTATTTTAACTTCCTCCCAAAGCGATCCTGTGAATGCACGCACGCGCGCTCACAGAAAATCTCGGTCGGGAGGTGGTTAAGACGTATTCTTTTTCCTATTGATACACCCCAAAAAAATAAATCATAACAATCATAATTCAACACAGAACGGCTAATGGATTGTACATATACTTCCTATTAATACAGCATATAAATGGCTGTAGTACAATGTAACTTCACCACTGAACGGCAATTATGACATATATATTTTTTCTGATTAATAAACCCCCCAAAAAAACAAAAAAAAAAAACACAATTTACCACAGAACAACAATTAAGATGTATCATTTTTCTATTAATACTCACCAAAAAGAAAATATAACAATCACAATTCACCGTAGGACGGCTAATGGGACGTAGGTATATTTCTTTTTAATACACCACGTAAATGGCTGTAGTACAATGTAACTTCACCACTAAACGGCAATTATGACATATATTTTTCCCTTTTTTTCCCTATTAATACACCCCCAAAATAGTAAAAGAATGTAAACTCAACACAGAATGACTAATAGGATGTTTGTATCTTTCCTATTAATACACTCTGTAAATAGTTGTATCATACAGCACTTGCACCCCAATCACAATGAAGGTTTGCTGGAATAAGTGATGTGTCATATAGTGCAAAGAACCTAAAAGCAGCAGTATAACTGCAATTTGGATCCCCAATTAGTGCAGCAAGGTATAATAGAATTGCTCCTTTTGCTCTCCTGCAAAATATCTTATTAAACTTGGGAATTCATTTTTCCTTCGATGATAGCAATCTGTCCAGGCCCTGACCCAGCAAAGCAGCCCCAAACCATGATGCCCCCACCACCATTCTTCACAGTCGGAATGAGGTTTGATGTTGGCGTGCTGTGCCTCTTTTCTCAACACATAGTGTTGTGTGTTTCTTCCAAACAACTAAACTTTGATTTCATCTGTCCACAGAATATTTTTCCAGTACTGCTGTGGAACATTCAGGTGCTCTTGTGCAAACTGTAAACGTGCAGCAATGTTTTTTGTTTTTTTGGACAGAAGTGGCTTCCTCTGTGGTATCCTCCCATGAAATCCATTCTTGTTCAGTGTTTTACTCATCGTAGATTCACTAACAGTGATGTAAGCATATGCCAGAGACTTTTGTAAGTCTTTAGTTGACACTGTAGGTTCTTCGTCACCTCATTGAGCAGTATGCGCTGTGCTCTTGCAGTCATCGTTATAGGACAGCCACTCCTAGGGAGAGTAGCAGCAGTGCTGAACTTTTTCCATTTATAGACAATTTGTCTTACCGTGGACTGATGAACAGCAAGGCTTTTGGAGATACTTTTATAACCCTTTCCAGCTTTATGCAAGTCAACAATTCTTAATCGTAGGTCTTCTGAGAGCTCTTTTGTGTGAGGCATCATTCACATCAGGCAATGCTTCTTGGGAAAAGCGAACCCAGAACTGGTGTGTGTTTTTATAGGGCATGGCAGCTGTAACCAACACCTCCAATCTCATCTCATTGATTGGACTCCAGTTGGCTGACACTTCACTCCAATTAGCTCTTGGAGATGTCATTAGTCTAGGGGTTCACATACTTTTTCCACCTGCACTGTGAATGCTTACATGGTGTGTTCAATAAAAACATGGTAACATTTAATTTTTGTGTGTTATTAGTTTAAGAAGACTATGATTGTCTATTGTTGTGACTTAGATGAAGATCAGATCACATTTATGACCAATTTGTGCAGAAATCCATATCATTCCAAAGGGTCCACATACTTTTTCTTTCAACTGTATGTCATCAATATCAGATCAGCAGTGGTCCGACTCCTGGCACCCCCACCAAACAGCTGTTTGAAGAGAAGGCAGCGCTCATACGAGAGCTGCCTTCTCTGCTCTGTTTACCTGCTCACTGCAGCAATTGCAGTGTTGATCAGTTGTAATTACAAGTATGGCATCCCCATTCACTTCTATGGGATGGCTTTGTAGTATTCACTTGAACAGGCGGAGCCGTCCAATAGAGGAACGGGGACACCATACTTGTAATTATACCTGATAAATAAAAGCATAGAAAGAGGTAGACGCACTTTTATTTTCCTGTGACTGTTTATGACAAATAGTGTTGATCGCGAATATTCTAATTGCGAATTTTTATCGTGAATATTGGCACTTCGAAAATTAGCGAATATCTAGAATATAGTGCTATATATTCGTAATTGCGAATATTCTAGATTCATGATCCCTCACAGCTTCTTGCTCGTGGGCCAATGAGAAGGCTGCAATATCTTTGACTTTAGGAGTAGTGTTGATTGCAAATTTTCGTATCGCAATTTTTTTATCAAAAATTTTTATCAAAAATTTTTTGAATCAAGAAAATAATGACTGGAGATAACGAATTCTCAAATTTGTGAATTTATGGTGAATATTCATTTATTGCCCATACCGCTCATCACTAATGACAAATTGAAAACCTATCTTTAAGACATACTAAAGCATTTGGTTATGACGACTTTCTGCTTTAATAATGGTTGGAATGGTTCATATACATACAGCATCTGTAACTGTCAAAGAAGCACTACTTTACCTAAGGAAGTGCATCCTCTATTCTTCATATCACAGAATTAATAATAATTCCCTAAAGGTTACTTTGATTGATTTTTGTTGCTATATATGATAGTGACATTTCTTTTACAGTATGTGCCTTAATTTTGAAGGGACAAATTAAGATCAGTCCTTGTGATGTTACTGCCCTTACAGATTCTGTACACTTCATTAAACAGTCATATTCCAAAGCCAAAGCTAAATAATTCATCAGTCAAAGGCAAGGAAATGATCAGATGTAATGACTCATAGTTTATGTAAGAGTAACTCCAACACCTGCTTGTTACTCGGCATATATTAAGCCACTTTATATATTAATTTGAAATTCATCGTTTGAAGCCCTTCAAATGTAATTCCATTACTTTTTAAAGGTCAGATCTATTATTCTGAACATTTCTTGGTGAGATGTACAGTGTGGATAACTTTAGGGACATCTTTTCAATGTCATTCTTTGTGATCGCCACAGTTAGTGGTGTCCATAAACACATGGTATCAAGCTTGATAACCACTGAAATTACTTTTTTCTAGCTATTCAAAAACTCTTAGAATAACAAACATTGTATCGGCTCATGTTCAGGAGCATGAGCCTAGAATGTTGAAGCATGGCAGATATTTTAAAACATTTAGGCTGTTTTTTAAATGTACAGGAAAGTTATTTAAAAAAAAAAAGGTTATCATAATGAGCAGTACCAGTGCACATTACTCAGGAGCTTGAATGGTTTCTCGGCCTACTTTCTTTAACGTACTTTCACTATTAGGTAGCTCATTATGACCAGAAATCACCTACTTCATTTCCAAATTAAGTATTGTAGTCATTTTTGTGCATTGTAGACACACATTTTACCATTAGCAAAGCCAATACTGGATGACAGACAAAAGATTCCCATGAATGTTATTATTAAAGGGGTTGCCAGAGTTATTAAGTGAATTGCAAACCCCTTACATATGATTAGTTAGAACATACAAAGAACAAAAAAATAACTCAGACAACCCCTTTAAAGTTTTTTTTTTTTTTTCTGAACCCACCTCCCACAATTGTTTTAAAATTCTGGGAATATTCAAATGTGAAAAAAGAGATGGGGCATGTCGTCTTTGCAGCACTGGTCTTGCTACGGCAATGATGTGCCTGACTACCTTATAGTATGTGACCGCTGAGGAAAGAGATTGGCTGCAGTGTTTACATGGAATAGTTGGTGAAATCATTACTGCCATGCAGAAAAAAAGACAAACAGCACCAGACAGCAGCACTGGAACAGCTGGTGACTGAGCAATTGAGTAAGCCTTCTTTTTTTTACTTTAACCACTTGCCGCGTAACGCGGATGGGCGTCAGCGCGGCAGCTCTCTCAGGTCTCACTCACGCCTATCGGCGTCATCTCGTGAGACCGAGATTTCGCATGAACGCGCGCTCGCCGTGCGTGCGCGTTCATGCGATCGTAACCGGGACAACTGAAACTACTGATCATGCGCTGGCAGGTTGTAGATGTGAAAAAATGCATTTAAAATGCATATCAGACGCTGTTTTGTAAACAGCGTCTGATATGCATGCTGTCTGCTTCTCTGGTGGTCCATTTGTCTGGGACCACCAGGGCAAACTATAAGTAAAGTGCACCAATCACTACACACCCCCACCCCCATCACTGATTAACCCCTGATCACCCATGTCACCCCCTGATCACCCCCTGTCACCCCCTGTCACTAATCACCCCCTGTAAGGCTCATTCAGACATCCGTATGTGTTTTGCGGATCCATGGATCTGCGGATCCACAAAATATGGACACTGGCAATGTGCTTTCCGCATTTTGCGGATCCGCACATTGCCAGAACTATCAGAACTATATAGAAAATGCCTTTTCTTGTCCGCAGTTGCGGACAAGAATAGGACATGTTCTATATTTTTGCGAGATACGGAAGTGCAGATCCGAAATTACAGATCCGAGCGGGACAAAGTCTGTCCCCATAGAATTGAATGTATCTGCAATTCCTTTCCGCAAAATTTTGCGGAACAGAATTGCGGACGTGTGAATGAGGCCTAAGGCCCAAGGTATTCGCTAAGGGGCATAGTGAGCTCATGGAAGTTTTTATTTTTGACACAAGTTAGTGGAAAATTAAATTTTTGAAAAAAATTCCATTTCCGCTAACTTGTGACAAAAATAAAAATTCCATGAACTCACTATGCCCCTCAGTCAATACCTTAGGGTGTCTTCTTTCCGAAATGGGGTCATTTATGGGGTGTTTCTACTGCCTGGGCATTGTAGTGCGTCAGGAAACAGGACAGGTGCTCAGAAAATCAAAGTGCGGAAACTCACTTTTTGCACCATAGTTTGTAAACGCTATAACTTTTACCCAAACCAATAAATATACACTTATTGCATTTTTTAGCAAAGACATGTAGAACAATAAATTTAGAGAAAAATTTAAATTGAAATGTAGTGTTATTTGAAAATTTTTACAACAGAAAGCGAAAAATGTCGTTTTTTTGCAAAAATTTAGTCAAAAAAGTAAAATATCAAAAAAGAAAAATGTCAGCAAGAATGAAATCCACCAAATGAAAGCTCTATTAGTGAGAAAGAAAAGGAGGTAAAATTCATTTGGGTGGTAAGTTGTATGACCGAGAAAAAACTGTGAAAGTAGTGTAGTGCGGATTTGTAAAAAGGGCCTGGTCACTAGGGGGGTATAAACCTGTGGTCTTCAAGTGGTTAAAACATTCTATGTTAAAACAAAAATATACTTCTATTTTTCCTATAGAACTCATAATTCTTTTAAGTCATACTTTAAGCAGAAGCGGTTTTCTTTATAATAGCATGCCGTTGTAATGACTGGTAGCCAGTGGTGTGGCTATAGAGGTCACTGTGGTCGCAGTTGCGATGGGGCCCCTAAACCAGGGGGCCCACAGGGTCCCCCTTCCCATTGCCCTGTATTTTTTCCTTTATAAGACATCTTATGCTGGTACAGAATAATGACGTAGTTCACGCAATATGACCTGGCTTTGCAGGCATACCGGGAGAAGAGAGAGCAGTAGAGACCTCCGGACCTGTAAAGGAGCCGTGGAGCAGGAGAGGTAAGTTTATTTATTTTAAGGTCTGATCTGAGGTCTGATACTGGGGGGAGGTCTGACAAGGAGGTCTAACGTTGATCTAATCTGATGTCTGATACTGAGGCTTCTGACATGGGGTCTGATCTGAGGTCTGATACTTGGGGTTTGTGACATGGAGATCTGATGGGGTCTGATTTGGATTCTGATATGAGGTTCTGATAAGGGTGCCTGATCTGAGGTTTGGTATGGGAAAATCTAACATGGAGGGTGGATAGGGGTCTGATCTGAGGTTTGATATGGGGGTCTGATCTGGGATTCTAATATGGGGTCTGAGGTGTGATATGGGGATATGATCTGAGGTCTGATATGAAGGTCTGATCTGTACTGTGTAAGAGGGCGCAAGGTGTCGTCATGGACGGACGATACGTGTCACCGAGGTTCCTGGCCTCGGTGAGGTGAGAGCCGGGTTTTTATGTGTCAGCAGCAGCTAGTGCTGTTTGACATTGTCAGTTAGTTTGGCTGCAAAGCCAATCCGGGCCGGCTCTTACTGGGAGTAGGCAAAGAGTTGGGTGGGTGCCTACTCCCCACGGTCCAGGCTGGACTTTTGCCGGGCCTTTAAAGGCAGCCTCCTCAGCAGCTGAGGGAAGTGATTGTCCTGGAGCTGCTGTTAGGCTGTGGAGTCATTTGAGTTTGGGAGTTCTGATCCATTCTGTGCTATGTGGAGTTCCCTGGGCTGGAAGCCAGAGCCCAACAAGGAGAAGTGCAGACGGCCCGGAAACCTGACGTCGACTGTCTTGCGGCTGGACTGACAGCCAGGTGCGAACCTGCACCTAAAACCTCCCAGGTGACTGAAACCTGTACGGGACTGTTTTGTTTTGCCTTAATACTTCTGATGTGTGTGCATTAACACCAAGAGACTGTTTGTCGTTTATTTTTGTGCAAGTGTGAATAAAACACTGTTGATTGCACGTTCTGGACTCCTTGTTTTGCCTCGGTACTGCACCCGCACCGCTATCTACCAGAGCGACTCCCCACAACTGACACACATTCCTTATAAGAGGTTATTTGCACTGACACACATTTTAAGGGGTAGTTTTTGTACTGGCACACATTATAAGGGGCACTGTGAATGACATTTGGTTGCACTTTGGATGGCAATGGGAACACTGTGAATGGCACTGTGGATGGCACTGGGGACACTGTGGATGACACTGGAGCACTGTGGATGGCACTGGTGGCACCGTAGATAAGACTGGAGCGGCACTGAGGATGGCATTTTGGGACACTGTAGATGTCACTGGGGGGGCACTGTGGATGGCCTTGGGGTGGGCACTGTGGATGTCACTGTTATAGGGGCATTGTGGATGTCACTGTTATAGGGGCACAGTGGATGTAACTGTTATGGGGAGATGAGTATGACACTGTTATTTGGGCACTAATGAGGTCACTGTAATTGGGGTACTATGGAGGTCACTGTTATGGGGAAGCTGTAGAGGTCACTGTTATAGGGCGCTGTGGATGTCACTTTTATGGGAGAGATGTGGATGACATTGTTATTTGGGCACTAATGAGGTCACTGTTAATGGGGTGCTATGGAGGGCACTGTTATGGGGAAGCTGTAGAGGTCACTGTTATATGGGCGCTATGGATGTCACTGTTATTGTGCGATGTAAGCACTGTGTATGCCACAGAGGCTGATCACTATGCTGTGGATCCACAGTGCACCAGTGCCATCCACAGTGCCCCCATTGCCATCCAAAGTGCCCCTAGTGCCATCTACAGTGCCTCTAGTGCCATTCAGAGTGTGCCCAAATGCCATCTTTAGTGCCCCCATTTTCCATCCAGTATTCCCAAATGGCATCCAGTGACCCCTTTGCCATCCACAGTGCACCAAATGCTATCCACAGTGCCCCCAAGTGTCATCCACAGTGCCCCCAGTGAGGGGCTGATCGAAAGATCTCCCCATTTATTGCTCTGCTGGATTTATATAAAGCTGAGTGTATTTTCTGCTACAGCCAAGGGGACATGTCCATGCTCTGCCTATCACAACTCAGGAGGCAATTGAAAGATGAAGGTTAGCATATGTGGCCATCTCAGTGAGCTGGACAAAGAAAGAAGAAAAAAAAACAGCAGGTGGCGCTATACAGATACATTTTATTGAATACCAATGCTAAATGTTTAAATACATGCAATTTCAAAGAATTCAGATGCAGATGTTAGTTTGAAAGCTATTTAATATTCTTGTGTGACAACCACTTTAAAGAGGACCTTTCACCAGTCCAAAGTTTGTTAGCAAAGGTATGTACATGCAGAGCGGCACCCAAGGATGCCCCTGCACTTACTTGCATCCCTGGGTGCCGCTCCATTTGCCTGCTGTAGCCCCGGTACCGGGGCTCGTGTTTCTGATAATTTTGCCTTGGGCGGAGACATGCTCTTTTGCACTGGGTGTCTCCTTCTCCCAGGCTGGAGCGCTGACCAATCGCAGCGTTCAGCTCATATCCTGCAACCTCCCATCATTTTCTTGTGACATTTATTTTTTTCACTCTCACAGCCAAGTGTTATAAATTGCATGAAATGTCTATTTAGTCAAAGTGCTCAATAAACCCTTAAAAATGCCTTGGGTGGTGTAGTTTCCAAAACGTGGTAACTTTTTGGGGGTCATCACTGTGGAGGTACCTCAGGGTCTCTTCAAATGCAACATGGTGCCCAAAAACCATTCCAGCAAAATCTGTTCTTCAGAAACCATATGGTGCTCCTTCTGAGCCCTGCCGTTTGCCCATACACCAGTTTATGACCACAAATGGGGTATTTATGTAAGCTCCAGATTCAGGGTACGAAATATTGAGGGTTTTCTGACGTTATCCCTTGCTGTGTTACATGAAAAATGTATTAAAATGAAAAATCTGCAAAAAAGTTTTTCTTTAGTTCTTGTTGAAAATCTAAAGGGTTAACAACATTACTGAAATCTGTTTTGAATAAATTAAGGAGAGTATTTTCTAAAATGAGGTCATTTATGGATGGCTTCTATTATGTAAGCCCTTCAAAGTGACTTCATACACTGAAATAGTCCTTAAAAAGCTGATTTTAGAAAATTTCTTAAAAATTTTAAAAATTGTCTCTAAAATTCTAAGCCTTAAAAATGAAATCACATTGCCAAAATAATGGAAATATAAAGTAGACATGGTGAATATTAATTAATAACTATTTCTCTTTAACTGACTATCTATCTTAAAAGCAGCAGGTTTCAAATTTGGAAAATAGAGAATTTTTCTAAATATTTGGTCAATTTTGGATTTTCTTTTATAAATAAAAGTAAAACATATCAACATAAATTTACCACTAACATGAAATACAATGTTTCATTAGAAAACACTCTCAATGGCTTGGATAAGTAAAAATGTTCCAAAGTTATTACCACATTTGCAAAATTATTCTTGGTCAGTAAGGGGAGCAAATGGCCTGGACTGGAAGTGGTTATTAAAACTCAATATGTTTGTAGTTGTATATTTCCCATTCAGCCAATTTTAAACATGATATTCTAGATTTCAGAGTTGTGTACTACAAAAACAGAATGATTCTTCTATAATAAGTAGGGATGGACCAGCCCGTGGAAGTTCGGCCTAACTTTAGGTCAAAGTTTGGATTCGGGACCCGAATTTGACTCGGAACCCCGTGCACCACGTGCGTCCGGGCACCCGAACTCACAACGTTTGGTACAAACCCAAACTTTGCAGTTCGGGTTCCCTCATCCCTAATATAAAAACATACAACTAAACGTCCAAGAGTACAGCTTTCTCCCCTTATCCATTATAGCCACCAGTATTTTAAAAGAATGTAGTCATGGACTATTATAACAATTTTAAACATTCCCAAAAAACTATCAGTTGAATTTCTTTTTATCTCAGCTCAAGCATTATAATAATAGAATATAATCTACAAATATGTCTGTCTTTATCTTATATTTGTAATAGCATTGATATTTGCATTATATTTTAGAAGGCTACAAGACAAATGATACTAATATAAAATAGTTTATTGGTCCCATTTGTATATAAACATGAAATTATTTAAGAATATTATTGGATGGTATACTTTTATAGCAACTCTATTTTTGACAGAGGAGATATACAGTTTAATAAAATTAGTGTTTAAAAAGATAATTCAAATACCATGATATGTTACCTAATATAAATATACCAACTTATAGTGCACTTGTTATGAGACATATGATGCTAAACAAGGACATTTGTAGGATGTCAAAAATTAAACTACTTGGATCTGTAATCATCCATTATACAGTCTGTATGAACATCCATGGCGTCCTTTATAGAGTAGAGCCACACAGGATTTGTGGGATTGTGTGGGATGCACACAACCATATGTGTTTTGCGCTCTGCAAAACCTCGAATCAGCAAAACACGGATACCGGTAATGTGCGTCCCATACTTTACACTTCCATGCGTCCCACATTGTTGTAAAAAGTCTAATCTTGTGTGCGAAAAGGACAAAAATATGACATGTTCTATCTTTTTGCAGGAGGACATGTGGACAAAGGGATGTGGACAGCACACAGATAACATGATTTTTGAGGACCCATAGAAATTAATGGGTCCATGTTCGAACCATAAAACATGCAGATCATACATGGACCAAATATACAGTCATGTGGATGAGGCCTAAATCGCAACTTTCTCAGCTGCTACGGTGCTAAATTTTTAAATTAAATTAAATTATAGAGGCTGTAGTGTACTTATTTTCCATGTAGATTTTATGGGTCACTACCAATTTCATAATTAAGGATACAAAGTTCTTTTTGTGTGATCCCAAAAGAAAAAAGATATGTCATGTTCCATTGATATCAAATTGGTATTCTCTCCTTGCTTTTATGAGAAAATACTTCCATAATACAACACCAAGTGGAGTGCCTTAGCATAGCAACATTTTAGTATAGAGCCACATGGACACTTTGGCCCTGATCTGCTACTCCAGTAACAATATGCCTCCACCGCTAGATGAGACATGTAATTTATGATGAAGGGAAGGACTTCCCCTGGCTTTCCGTGCGCCAGAATGAAATTTGCGACAGCTCAGAGTTGCTGTAGACTTCTTTCATTATTTACCCCAGTTTCTGTGCCGAGGAAGATGGGCCCACCCTTGCCACACCCCCTTTTTAAAAAACTGGTGAGGGCAGAGTAAAATGAAAGTTGCCACTAAAAAAGTCACAATGACATTGAAAAAGTCTTGCAACTTTTTAACTCTAAAAAGAGGCCTAATGATGAATTTTCCCCTTTGCCCTAAGCCTTAAAATTAGGGAACTTTATGTAATTCCTAATGCATCGGCATGCATTCTTTCAGGTCAGAATTACATTTTAATATATATATATATATATATATATATATACACTGCCTGTCCCAAAAAAAATTGCCACCAAAAAAAAAAAAGGTCACACACTGTAATATTTTGTTGGACCACCTTTAGCTTTGATTATGGCACGCATTTGCTGTGGCATTGTTTCGATAAGCTTCTGCAATGTAACAAGATTTATTTCCATCCAGTGTTGCAATAATATTTCATCAAGATCTTGGATTGATGACATCCAAAAGATTCTCAATGGGGTTAAGGTATGGACTCTGTAGTGGCCAATCCATGTGTGAAAATGATGTATCATGCTCCCTGAACCACTCTTTCACAATTTCAGCCCGATGAATCCTGGCATTGTCATCTTGGAATATGCCTGTGCCATCAGGGAAGAAAAAATCCATTGATGGAAAAACCTGGTCATTCAGTATGTTCAGGTAGTCAGCTGACCTCATCCTTGGAGCACATACTGTTGCTGAACCTAAACGTGACCAACTTCAGCAACCACAGGTCACAGCACTGCCCCCACAGGCTTGTACAGTAGGCACTAGGCATGATGGGAGCATCACTTCATCTGCCTCTCTTCTTACCCTGATGTGCGCATCACTCTGGAACAGGGTAAATATGGACTCATCATACCACATGACCTTCTTCCATTGCTCTAGAGTCCAATCTTTATGCTCCGTTGCAAATTGAAGCCTTATTTTCTGGTTTGCCTCACTGATTAGTGGTTTTCTTACGGCTACACAGCTGTTCAGTCCCAATCCCTTGAGTTGTGCATGTGAAAATGCTCTTACTTTCACTTTTAAACATAGCCCTGAGTTCTACGGTTGTTTTTCTTCGATTTGATTTCACCAAACGTTTAAGTGATCGCCGATCACGATCATTCAGGATTTTTTCCGCCCACATTTCTTCCTCGAATACGATGGGTCTCCACTATCCTTCCAGTTTTTAATAATGCGTTGGACAGTTCTTAACCCAATTTTAGTAGTTTCTGCAATCTCTTTAGATGTTTTCTCTGCTAGATGCATGCCAATGATTTGACCCTTCTCAAATAGACTAACATCTTTTCCACGACCACGAGATGAGTCTTTCGACATGATTGTTTAAGAAATGAGCAGCAACTCATTGCACCAGTTGGGGTTAAATAACTTTTGCCAGCTGAAAGATAATCTCCCATGCAGTAATTATCCAATAGGAGGCTCATGCCTATTTTCTTAGTTAAACCCAGGTGGCAAACTTTTTGGGGGCAGGCAGTGTTTATTAGATATTGATATTAGATATATACAGTAGAAGTAAAATGGTACAAAGTGGATATATATTTTAATATATACTTGCTTGTTCTGTACTAACTTGCAGACATTTTATGCTGTTTAGTAAGTTCAAAGTTTAAATTATTGTAATATTATGTATTTTTATATTCTACCATTAATTGTTTATTCAAAAGTCCTTTAAATGTAATGAATACAATGATTTTAAAGGTGAAAATAATCTTCACAGCACTCCAAATTGCTATCAAGAAAATATGCTTAGCTTTTTCACGTTTATATTTTACTTGTTATTTGCAATGAAGTGAACTTTATATCAAGCTGTTACAGTAAAATATTTAGCATGCGCTGCTTGCATGTACCAATTTCTGCTTGTACTGTGCTCTCTATAAATGGTGTCCTTTTACACAGGATTCCTTATCTGCTTTGTCTCCTGCAGAGAGAAATTACAATGTTGCTTGTACATAAAGGACAGATTATATGTGGTAAGTGGTAATACTGGTAAGTAGAAAACCTGCTGAGACTGTCACCAGATTTTATTGTTTGAAAAGCAGAGTGAGAATCATCATTGACTTAACCCTTTAAGGATGCAGCCTATTTTGTCCCTTAGGTGGCAACATTTTTTTGAATTATTGCATTTTGAGAGTCATGACTCCCACATACGATCGGCTACATCATCATCCAAAAATGTCTGTTCGTCACTTATGTCACCCTCACCAGTCTCATGGCCAGCTCCCTGACTGCTCATAACTAGTGTTGAGCGGATTTTGGGGTGTTCGGGACACAGACCCGGACCCGGACATTTTCAAAAAAGTTCGGGTTCGTTGTTCGGCGATTTATTCCCGCTTTCTGAAGGGCTGCACAGCAGCCAATCGGCTATTGTTTTACTTTTTGCCCTAAGAGCCCATCACAGCCATGCCTACTAATGGCATGGCTGTGATTGGCCAAGTGCAGCACGTGACCCAGCCTCGATTTAAGCTGAAGTCATGTAGCGCCGCACGTCACACTGCACTGATTAGTGTAGGGAGAGGACGCAGCTGCTGTGAGGGCGAGATTAGGCAGGGAAAAGTCTGCAAAAGCACCTAGTGAAGTGATCAAGTGAAGTGATTTGTGGTGCACCAGAACAAGCTGCCACCAAGTCAATCAATCCATCAATACTAGTTTTTTTTGCTATATCCTACATCAGGGGCTTGGCTGAGCTAATTGTCACCCCTAGAAATTCAGGATAGCAATTTCTATATTTTATTAAGGGGTTAAATACAATTGCCAAAATACCAATCCCCTAAATCTGATGTTCCAGCTTTGGCTAGCCAAGTATAATACTGTCTGCTGTTTGGCAAATAATAGATTATTTTCTGTGGTGAAATTCAACTGCCAAAATAGCAATCCCCTAAATCAGTGGTTTCAGCTGTGGCAGGCCAAGTTTCATAGTGTCCTGCAAAGGATATATTTTGTTCTGGGGTGAAATTCAATTGCAAAAATAGCAATACCTTAAATTAGTGGTTTCAGCTCTGGCTGGCAAACTATAATAGTGTCCGCCAAAACATATATTTTGTTCTGGGGTGAAATTCAACTGCCAAAATAGCAATTCCCTAAATCTGGTGTCCCAGCACTGGCTGGCAAACTATAATAGTGTCCGCCAAAACATATATTTTGTTCTGGGGTGAAATTCAACTGCCAAAATAGCAATACCATAAATCAGTGGTTTCAGCTGTGGCAGGCCAAGTTTCATAGTGAACATAAACCATAACCTAGGAGGGAGACCCTGCCCTCATTTAAATAAAGGCCAAACCGACCGGGGCTACATGTCATGGCTCCCTACTACATAGTAAATGGCAATACCTCAGAAAAAACACAAATACTGAAGAGAAAGAACACCTGAGTATCGATTGCCCAAATAAATTAACTTTATTGAATACAAATATTAAAATACATGTACAAAATGCACAGGAAGGTGGCAATGGAAAAGCGCCACCCTGGACTACAGCGCCATCGTATACAGAGTTATTGCACAAGAACCCCTATGTAGTAGTTCTAAGTGTAAACATGCGAGACTAATGATTGCCACTGCCTTGTCCATATCCAAATGACCATCTCTGACCTGCACCCTACATATGGGGACAATCATACAGCGTGGACAAAAATCAGGGGAATAAACAGTCTTGCCAAATGACGGATGGAGCCAAGAGAGACCAGGGTGGCGCTACCCTGGTCTCTCTTGGATCCATCCGTCATTTGGTAAGACTGTTTATTCCCCTGATTTTTGTCCACGCTTGTATGATTGTCCCCATATGTAGGGGTGCAGGTCAGAGATGGTCATTTGGATATGCGGACAAGGCAGTGGCAATCATTAGTCTCGCATGTTTACACTTAGAACTACTACATAGGGGTTCTTGTGCAATAACTCTGTATACGATGGCGCTGTAGTCCAGGGTGGCGCTTTTCCATTGCCACCTTCCTGTGCATTTTGTACATGTATTTTAATATTTGTATTCAATAAAGTTAATTTATTTGGGCAATCGATACTCAGGTGTTCTTTCTCTTCAGTATTCAAGTTTCATAGTGTCCTGCAAAGGATATATTTTGTTATGGGGTGAAATTCAATTGCAAAAATAGCAATACCTTAAATCAGTGGTTTCAGCTCTGGCTGGCAAACTATAATGGTGTCTGCCAAAACATATATTTTGTTCTGGGGTGAAATTCAACTGCCAAAATAGCAATCCTCTAAATCTGGTGTCCCAGCACTGGCTGGCAAAGTATAATAGTGTCCGCCAAAACATATATTTTGTTCTGGGTTGAAATTCAATTGCCAAAATAGCAATACCATAAATCAGTGGTTTCAGCTGTGGCTGGCAAACTATAATATTGTCCGCCAAAACATATATTTTGTTCTGGGGTAAAATTCAACTGCCAAAATAGCAATACCATAAATCAGTGGTTTCAGCTAAGGCAGGCCAAGTTTCATAGTGTCCTGCAAAGGATATATTTTGTTCTGGGGTGAAATTCAATTGCCAAAATAGCAATACCTTAAATCAGTGGTTTCAGCTCTTGCTGACAAACTATAATAGTGTCCGCCAAAACATATATTTTGTTCTGGGGTGAAATTCAACTGCCAAAATAGCAATTCCCTAAATCTGGTATCCCAGCACTGGCTGGCAAACTATAATAGTGTCCGCCAAAACATATATTTTGTTCTGGGGTGAAATTCAATTGCCAAAATAGCAATACCATGAATCTGGTGTTCCAGCTGTTGCAGGCCTAGTTTAAATCTGTCCATAAAAGGATACCTTTCATCCAGGGCCTAAAAACTAGTCCTAAAAGAGATATTCATCCTAAATCAGTGGTTTCTGCTGTGCCTGGATTAGTGTAATATGCTACATAAATGAATAGGCAGATAAAGTTAGGTGCCTATAAAAAAAAGGCCTGAATTTGAAATCAATACATTGGGCCAAATATTTTTTTTCTTACGGTGGTGAACGGTAACAATGAGGAAAACATCTAGTAAGGGACGTGGACGCGGTCGTGGTGGTGTTAGTGTACCCTCTGGTGCTGGGAGAGGACGTGGCCATTCTGCCACAGCCACACATCCTAGTGAACCAACTACCTCAGGTTCCAGTACCCACCAGAATTTACAGTGATATTTGGTGGGGCCCAATGCCGTTATAAGGATAGTAAGGCCTGAGCAGGTACAGGATGCTAGTCAATTGGGTGGCCGACAGTGGATCCAGCACGTTCACAACATTAACTCCCACCCAGTCTTCTGCAGAAAGCGCACAGGTGGCACCTGAAAACCAAGCCCATCAGTCTGTCCCATCACCCCCATGCATATCAGGGAAACTGTCTGAGCCTCAAGTTATGCAGCAGTCTCTTATGCTGTTTAAAGACTCTGCTGGCAGGGTTTCCCAAGGGAAACCACCTAGCCCTTCCCCAGTGGTGAAAGACATAGAATGCACTGATGCACAACCACTTATTTTTCCTGATGATGAAGACATGGGAATACCATCTCATCGCAGTCCGTACGTCTCTGATGATGACGAAACACAAGTGCCAACTGCTGCGTCTTTCTGCAGTGTGCAGACCGAACAGGAGGTCAGGGAGGAAGACTGTGTGGAAGACGATGCAGGGGACGATGAGGTCCTAGACCCCACATGGAATGAAGGTTTTGCCACAGACTTTCATAGTTCAGAGGAAGAGGCAGTGGTGAGACCGAGCAAACAGCGTAGCAAAAGAGGGAGCAGGGGGCAAAAGCAGAACAGCCGCCTCCAAGAGAGTTTGCCTGCTACTGGCCACCGCCACCAGGGACCGAGCACCGCAAAGGCAGCTTCAAGGAGTTCCCTGGCATGGCACTTCTTTAAACAATGTGCTGACGACAAGACCCGAGTGGTTTGCACGCTGTGCCATCAGAGCCTGAAACGAGGCATTAACGTTCTGAACCTTAGCACAACCTGCATGACCAGGCATCTACATGCAAAGCATGAACTGCAGTGGAGTAAACAACTTAAAAGCAAGGAACTCACTCTGGCTCCCCCTGCTCCCTCTTCTGCTGCTGCCTCGGCCTCTTCCTCCGCCTCGGGAGGAATGTTGGCACCTGCCGCCCACCAAACAGAGGATGTGCCACCGACACCACCACCTGCTTCACCAAGCATCTCTACCATGTCACATGGCAGCGTTCAGCTCTCCATCTCACAAACCTTGGAGAGAAAGCGTAAATTCCCACCTAGCCACCCTCGAGCCCTGGGCCTGAATGCCAGCATTTCTAAACTACTGGCCTTTGAAATGCTGTCATTCAGGCTGGTGGACACAGACAGCTTCAAACAGCTGATGTCCATGGCTGTCCCACAGTATATTCTTCGCAGCCGCCAATACTTCTCCAAGACAGCCGTGCCTTCCCTGCACAACCAAGTATCCGATAAAATCAAGTGTGCACTGCGCAACGCCATCTGTGGCAAGGTCCACCTAACCACAGATACGTGGACCAGTAAGCACGGCCAGGGACACTATATCTCCCTAACTGCACACTGGGTAAATGTAGTGGCGGCTGAGCCCCAGGCGGAGAGTTCCTTGGCGCACGTCCTTCCGCCGCCAAGGATCGCAGGGCATCATTCTTTGCCTCCTGTAGCCTCCTCCTCCTACTCGGCTTCCTCCTCCTCTGCTTCCACCAGCTCATCCAGTCAGCCACACCTTCACCACCAACTTCAGCACAGCCCGGGGTAAACGTCAGCAGGCCATTCTGAAACTCATATGTTTGGGGGACAGGCCCCACACCACGCAGGAGTTGAGGCGGGGTATTGAACAACAGACCGATGAGTGGTTTCTGACGGTGGGCCTCAAGCCCGGCCTGGTGGTGTGCGATAATGGGCAAAATCTCGTCGCAGCTCTGGGACTAGCCGGTTTGACGCACATCACTTGCCTGGAGCATGTGCTGAATTTGGTGGTGCAGAAGTTCATTCACAACTACCCCGACATGTCAGAGCTGCTGCATAAAGTGAGGGCCGTCTGTGCGCGCTTCCGGCGTTCACATCCTGCCGCTGCTCGCCTGTCTGCGCTACAGCGGAACTTCGGCCTTCCCGCTCACCGCCTCATATGCGACGTGCTCACCAGGTGGAACTCCACCTTGCACATGCTGGAGAGACTGTGCGAGCAGTTAGTGGAGTTTCAGTTGCATCACGCACGCGTCAGTCGCACTGCGGAACAAGACCACTTCACCACCAAGGATAGGGCCTCCATGCGAGACCTGTGTGCCCTGTTGCGCTGTTTCGAATACTCCACCAGCATGGCCAGTGACGACGACCGTTATCAGCGTTACAATACCACTTCTATGTCTCCTTGAGAAAACGCTTAGGGCGATGATGGAAGAGGAGGTGGCCCAGGAGGAGGAGGATGAGGGGTCATTTTTAGGACTTTCAGGCCAGTCTGTTAGAAGTGGCTTATAGGGAGGATTTTTGCAACAGCAGAGGCCAGGTACAAATGTGGCCAACCAGGGCCCACTACTGGAGGACGAGGAGGATGAGGTGGAGGAGGATGAGGATCAAGCAGGTTCACAGCGGGGTGGAACCCGACACAGCTCAGGCCGATCACTGGGGCGTGGCTGGTGGGATACGGAGGACAATGACGATACGCCTCCCACAGAGGTCAGCTTGTCCATACCTCTGGGGAGCCTGGCACACATGAGCGACTACATGCTGCAGTGCCTGCGCAACGACAGCAGAT
The DNA here is from genome assembly GCA_033119425.1 of Bufotes viridis. NCBI lineage: Eukaryota > Metazoa > Chordata > Amphibia > Anura > Bufonidae > Bufotes > Bufotes viridis. The sequence goes on along the minus strand of CM065592.1, from coordinate 251,653,131 downwards.
TTGCCCACATTTTAACGTGTGCAGACTACTGGGTTGCCACCCTGCTGGATCCCCGGTACAAAGACAAAGTGCCCACCTTACTTCCTGCACTGGAGCGTGATAGGAAGATGTGCGAGTACAAGCGCACGCTGGTAGACGCGTTTCTGAGAGCATTCACAAATGTCACAGGGGAACAGGTGGAAGCCCAAGGAGACGGCAGAGGAGGAGCAAGAGATCACCAACGCAGCAGTGTCACGGCCAGCTCCTCTGAGGGCAGGGTTAGCATGGCAAAGATGTGGAAAAGTTTTGTCTCCACGCCACAGCTAACTGCACCACCACCTGATACGGAACGTGTTAGCAGGAGGCAGCATTTCACTAACATGGTTGAACAGTACTTCTGCACACCCCTCCACGTACTGACTGATCGTTCGGCCCCATTAAACTTCTGGGTCTCCAAATTGTCCACGTGGCCAGAGTTAGCATTTTATGCCATGGAGGTGCTGGCCTGCCCGCGGCCAGCATTTTGTCTGAACGTGTATTCAGCACGGCAGGGGCGTCATTACTGACAAGCGCAGCCGCCTGTCCACAGCCAACGTGGACAAGCAGGCGTTCATAAAAATGAACCAGGCATGGATCCCACAGGACCTGTGCCTCCCTTGTGCAGCATAGACATTTATAACTGCCTCCCCCTCAACCATGTATTCTTGTACTCCGGGGCACTTCTTTATTGAATCCTCATTTTTTTAACTTTACCATGATCTTGCGGTGCGACCCAAAGTAGATTGAACCTCTCCTCTGTTTGGGTGCTGGGCCGAAATAACTGAAAGTGGCCTTCTCTAGTGGTGGGTGAAATGAAGCATGATTCCTTGCTGTGGGACCTCTCTCCTCTGTCTGGGTGCTGGGGCCGAAATTACTGAAAGTGGCCTTCTCCAGTGGTGGGTGATATGACGTATGATTCCTTGCTGTGGGACCTCTCTCCTCTTTCTGGGTGCTGGGGCCGAAATAACTGAAAGTGGCTTTCTCCAGTGGTGGGTGATATGACGCTTGATTCCTTGCTGTGGGACCTCTCTCCTCTGTCTGGGTGCTGGGGCCGAATTAACTGAAAGTGGCCTACTCCAGTGGTGGGTGATATGACGCATGATTCCTTGCTGTGGGACTTGTATCCTCGGTCTGGGTGCTGGGCCGAAATAACTGAAAGTGGCCTTCTCCAGTGGTGGGTGATATGACGCATGATTCCTTGCTGTGGGACCTCTCTCCTCTGTCTTGGTGCTGGGGCTGAAATAACTGAGTGGCCTTCTCCAGTGGTGGGTGATATGACGCATGATTCCTTGCTGTGGGACCTCTCTCCTCTGTCTGGGTGCTGGGGCCTAAATAACTGAAAGTGGCCTTCTCCAGTGGTGGGTGATATGACGCATGATTCCTTGCTGTGGGACCTCTCTCCTCTGTCTGGGTGCTGGGGCCTAAATAACTGAAAGTGGCCTTCTCCAGTGGTGGGTGATATGACGCATGATTCCTTGCTGTGGGACCTCTCTCCTCTGTCTGGGTGCTGGGGCCGAAATAACTGAAAGTGGCCTTCTCCAGTGGTGGGTGATATGACGCATGATTCCTTGCTGTGGGAACTGTATCCTCGGTCTGGTTGCTGGACCGAAATAACTGAGTGGCCTTCTCCAGTGGTGGGTGATATGACGCATGATTCCTTGCTTTGGGACCTCTCTCCTCTGTCTGGGTGCTGGGGCCTAAATAACTGAAAGTGGCCTTCTCCAGTGGTGGGTGATATGACGCATGATTCCTTGCTGTGGGACCTCTCTTCTCTGTCTGGGTGCTGGGGCCGAAATAACTGAAAGTGGCCTTCTCCAGTGGTGGGTGATATGACGCATGATTCCTTGCTGTGGGACCTCTCTCCTCTGTCTGGGTGCTGGGGCCGAAATAACTGAGTGGCCTTCTCCAGTGGTGGGTGATATGACACATGATTCCTTGCTGTGGGACCTGTATCCTCGGTCTGGGTGCTGGGCCGAAATAACTGAGTGGCCTTCTCCAGTAGTGGGTGATATGACGCATGATTCCTTGCTGTGGGACCTGTATCCTCGGTCTGGGTGCTGGGCCGAAATAACTGAGTGGCCTTCTCCAGTGGTGGGTGATATGATGCATGATTCCTTGCTGTGGGTCCTCTCTCCTCTGTCAGGGTGCTGGGGCCTAAATAACTGAAAGTGGCCTTCTCCAGTGGTGGGTGATATGACGCATGATTCCTTGCTGTGGGACCTCTCTACTCTGTCTGGGTGTTGGGGCCTAAATAACTGAGTGGCCTTCTCCAGTGGTGGGTGATATGATGCATGATTCCTTGCTGTGGGACCTGTATCCTCGGTCTGTGTGCTGGGCCGAAATAACTGAGTGGCTTTTTCTAGTGGTGTGTGATATGACGCATGATTCCTTGCTGTGTGACCTGTATCCTCGGTCTGGGTGCTGGGCCGAAATAACTGAAAGTGCCTTCTCCAGTGGTGGGTGATATGACGCATGATTCCTTGCTGTGGGACCTGTATCCTCGGTCTGGGTGCTGGGCCGAAATAACTGAGTGGCTTTTTCTAGTGGTGGGTGATATGACGCATGATTCCTTGCTGTGTGACCTGTATCCTCGGTCTGGGTGCTGGGCCGAAATAACTGAAAGTGCCTTCTCCAGTGGTGGGTGATATGACGCATGATTCCTTGCTGTGGGACCTGTATCCTCGGTCTGGGTGCTGGGCGAAATAACTGAGTGGCCTTTTCTAGTGGTAGGTGATATGACGCATGATTTCCTTGCTGTGTGACCTGTATCCTCGGTCTGGGTGCTGGGCCGAAATAACTGAAAGTGGCCTTCTCCAGTGGTGGTTGATATGATGCATGATTCCTTGCTGTGGGACCTGCATCCTCGGTCTGGGTGCTGGGCCGAAATAACTGAAAGTTGCCTTCTCCAGTGGTGGGTGATATGACGCATGATTCTTTGCTGTGGGACCTCTCTCCAATTGATATTGGTTCATTTTTATTTATTTTATTTTAATTTATTTCCCTATCCACATTTGTTTGCAGGGCATTTACCTACATTTTGCTGCCTTTTGCAGCCCTCTAGCCCTTTCCTGGACTATTTTACAGCCTTTTAGTGCCCAAAAGTTCGCGTCCCCATTGACTTCAATGTGGTTCGGTTTTCTGAACCGGAACATTTTCGCGAAGTTCGCCTGAACTTCTCGAACCCGAACATCCAGGTGTTCGCTCATAACTCATAACAAATGCTCCCACCCAATTGCCATCACCTAATGAAGGACGCAACGGAAGGCTGGGTTCACACGGGCGTCATGTTTGACGCCTGGATCAGAAGCAGGTGCGTTGCGGAAAATGCGCTATTTTTCCGCGTGAGTGCAAAGCATTTTAATGCCTTTTGCACGCACGTGCGAAAAATAGGCATGTTTGGTGCCCAGACCCGAAGCCGGACTTCATCACTGAAGTCCGGTTTTGGGTTGAGTTTTCTGTAGATTTTATTATTGTCCCTTATAACATAGTCATAATGGAAAATAATAGCATTCTCAACAGAGAATGCAAAGTAAAAATTTACAGCCTATATATAACTTTTAAATGAATGGAAAAAAAAATGGGTGAATTTTTTTTTGGAGATGATTTTTTGAAGGCCCTCCTTGTTTGCTTCTTTTCCTAGCTCTTCAACTTTCTCCTTTGTTTAGAGGTTTAGCACAACTATACAGCCTTGCTTAAAAAGGACATTCTGGTTATATGAATGTATGTCTTATCCACAGGATAGGTGATAATGATTAGATTGTTGGGAATCCTACCAATGGGATCCCCACTAGTGTTGGTCGAGCACCAACGTGCTCGGGTGCTCGAGTATAACACCTTGGGATGCACGGGTGCTCTACCGAGGACAATGGAAGTCAATAGGAGAACCCAAGCATTAAACCGGGCACCCCTTGCTCTGAAGAGGGGAGGGTGTCTGGTTCACAGGAAAAGGTCGGAAATTGATGCAAACACCACTGAAATGGTTCAGGAAAAGCATGCGGAGGATGTATGGATGCATCTTGGACTCCCATGTCGCTGCTTGGAACTATGTTGTCTGAGTAGTACGCCACTTTTACAGACTGACAATAATACGCACAAAAACCAAGATCAAATCGATTTTAGAGGAAAAAATTGTAAGAAAACATTCTTTCCTAATTATTTAAGTGTATATAAAGTGCAAGTGCTGCCAAAAATTACAAGGAAGAAGCATACCAATACAACCTGTATATCACATAAAATAGGGCTTTATTCACATTGTGGTACAATTGTTCAGGTAGTGGGATTCCTAAACTCATAAAGCCTATGCACTAAGTGAAAGGGCTGCCAAAAAATAAAAGGAACCAGCACTACAATACACCCTTTATTACACATAAAGGAGGGCATCATACACACCCTTGAAATTATGATTGATAGCCTGCTGGTGACCATCCAAAACATTAGAGGCGAGGGCCTGCTGCCGAGCTGACCATCTAAAACATTATGGGCGAGGTCTGCTGCTGATCTGACACTCTAAAACATTAGGAGCGAGGGCCTTCTGCTGAGCTGACAATCTAAAACTTTATGGGCGAGGGTCTGCTGCAGAGCTGACTATCTAAAAAATTAGGGGTAAGGATCTACTGCTGATCTGACCCTCTAAAACATTAGGGGCGAGGGCTGGCTGCTGAGCTGACCAGCTAAAACATTATGGGCGAGGGACTGCTGCCGAGCTGACCATCTAAAACATTATGGGCGAGGGCCTGCTGCAGAGCTGACCATCTAAAAGATTAGGGGTGAGGGTCTGCTGCTAAACTGTTCCCTTTAAACATTAGGGGCAAGGGCCTGCTTCCAAGCTGGCCATCTAAAACATTAGGGGGAAGGGCCTGCTGCTGAGCTGACCATCTAAAACATTATGTGGTGAGGGCCTGCTGCAGAGCTGACCATCTAAAAAATAAGGGGTGAGTGTCTGCTGCTGAACTGACCATCTAAAACATTAGGGGCGAGGGCCTGCTGCTGAGCAGACCATCTAAAATATTATGGGTGAGGGCCTGCTGCCGAGCGGACCATTTAAAAATTAGGGGGGAGGGACTGCTGCAGAGCTTACCATCTAAAAAATATGGGGTGAGGATCTGCTGCTGAACTGACCCTCTAAAACATTAGGAACAAGGGCCTGCTGCCAAGCTGACCATCTCAAACATTAGGGGTGCGGGCCTGCTGCTGAGTTGACCATCTAAAACATTACGGTCGAGGTCCTGCTGCCGAGCTGACAATCTAAAGAATTAGGGGTGAGGGTCTGCTACTGAACTGACCCTCTAAAACATTAGGGTTGAGGGCTTGCTGCCAAGCTGACCAACAATCTAAAACATTTTGGGCGAGGGCCTCCTGCAGAGCAGACAATCTAAAAAATGAGGAGTGAGGTTCTGCTGCTGAACTGAATCTCTTAAACATTAGGGGTAAGGGTCTGCTGCTGAGCTGACACTCTAAAACATTAGGGAGGAGGACCTGCTGCCGAGCTGACCATCTAAAACATTATGGGTGAGGGCCTGCTGCAGAGCTGACCATCTAAAAATTAGGGATGAGGGTCTGCTGCTGAACTGACCCTCTAAAACATTAGTGCTAAGAGCCTGCTGCCGAGCTGACTATCTAAAACATTAGGGGGGAGGGCCTGCTGCTGAGCTGTCTATCTAAAACATTATGTGGTGAGGGCCTGCTGCCGAGCTGACAATCTAAAACGTTATGGGAGAGGGCCTGCTGCAGAGCTGACCATCTAAAAAATTAGGGGTGAGGGTCTGCTGCTAAACTGACCCTTTAAACATTAGGGGCAAGGGCCTGCTTCCAAGCTGGCCATCTAAAACATTAGGGGGGAGGGCCTTCTGCTGAGCTGACCATCTAAAACATTATGTGGTGAGGGCCTGCTGCAGAGCTGACCATCTAAAAAAATAAGGGGTGAGTGTCTGCTGCTGAACTGACCATCTACAACATTAGGGGCGAGGGCCTGCTGCTGAGCAGACCATCAAAAATATTATGGGTGAGGGCCTGCTGCCGAGCGGACCATTTAAAACATTAGGGGGGAGGGACTGCTGCAGAGCTTACTATCTAAAAAATTTGGGGTGAGGATCTGCTGCTGAACTGACCCTCTAAAACATTAGGAACAAGGGCCTGCTGCCAAGCTGACCATCTCAAACATTAGGGGTGCGGGCCTGCTGCTGAGTTGACCATCTAAAACATTTTGGGTGAGGGCCTTCTGCAGAGCAGACAATCTAAAAAATGAGTGGTGAGGTTCTGCTGCTGAACTGAATCTCTTAAACATTAGGGGTAAGGGTCTGCTGCTGAGCTGACACTCTAAAACATTAGGGAGGAGGACCTGCTGCCGAGCTGACCATCTAAAACATTATGGGTGAGGGCCTGCTGCAGAGCTGACCATCTAAAAATTAGGGATGAGGGTCTGCTGCTGAACTGACCCTCTAAAACATTAGGGGTAAGAGCCAGCTGCCGAGCTGTCTATCTAAAACATTATGTGGTGAGGGCCTGCTGCCGAGCTGACAATCTAAAACGTTATGGGAGAGGGCCTGCTGCAGAGTTGACCATCTTAAAAATTAGTGGTGATGGTCTGCTGCTGAACTGACCCTCTAAAACATTAGGGGTGAGGGTCTGCTGTTGAGCTGACCACCTAAAACATTATGGGCGAGGGCCTGCTGCCAAAGTGACCATCTTAAACATTAGGGGTGAGGTCCTGCTGCTGAGCTGAACATCTAAAAAAATTAGGGGTGATGGTCTGCAGCTGAGCTGACCCTCTAAAACAGTAGGGGTGAGGGTCTGCTGTTGAGCTTACCCTGTAAAACAGTAGGGGTGAAGACCTGCTGCCGAGTTGACCATCTAAATCATTAGGGGTGAGGGCCTGCTGCTGAGCTGACCATCTAAAACATTATGGGCAAGGGCCTTCTGCAGAACTGACATCTAAAAAAAATTTGGGGCACTGCGCGTGCGCCGTGCGATGTACTGTGCAACCCTATATGAGTGGTGTGTTAAGTAGTACTATTCCTATCAGTTTAATCCCTGTTATGTCCCCTATTAGGGGACGTGTATCGAATAGATTTTAGACAACCGCAAAGAGTTGGCAATAGTTGACACACTCATGACATAAATTTTATTCCTCTATGAGTCAATCTTTGTGTAGTGATGACTGTGCTCATGCGCACGTTTGGGAGATTGCAGGCGATTGCGGTATTTCAAAGCCTATGGTCGTGCTGAGGTAGTTTAGTGACAGTTAAGTGACCCAGAAAACAATGATTCTGCAGTGTGGGCCCATTGTTGGCCGAGTAGGCTTTAATGATCACCTTAAATGATCACAAAGAAAATTAATGTTTTTTCTATGAAAAATTATCCAGCCGATCGCTTTTGGTCTGTTGACAATGAAGCAACGACCTTATCATCTGGGGTGTGCCAACACACTTATAGAGGTGATCGCTTCATTGTGATACGCAAGCCCCTTCACCACAACAAGGTAACGATCACGAAGGGGAATTGACACACGTATGTGCCTTTTTTTATGTTTTGTCTTTGCAGCCACAGTGCAGCACCGGAGCCCAGAAAAATTAGACATGTACACATGCCTAAACAATTTGGTTTATTGTTGCAGCCACTGATGTTTTCCCGGCAGAAAGTGTACTAAAACATTTGGGCCTTGAAACCTAGTTGGTGGCGGAGAAGTCACGCAAGTCATCCGGCATGCAGAGATTAAATACAGCAGCGTGGGGACCATTTTTAGCCCAAGGCCTCTAATCAGGCCTTTTTTTAGTCAAATGCATCCTCCACTGTCAGTCCCTTCGGTATCCACGCCTCATTCATCTTAATAAAGGTGAGGTATTGTACACTTTTTTGCCAAAGGCGACTTCTCTTGTCAGTGACAATACCTCCTGCTGCGCTGAAGGTCCTTTCTGACAGGACATTTGAAGCGGGGCATGCCAGAAGTTCTATCGCAAATTGGGATAGCTCAGGCCACAGATCAAGCCTGCACACCAAGTAGTCAAGGGGTTCATCGCTCCTCAGAGTGTCGATATCCGCAGTTAAGTCGAGGTAGTCTGCTACCTGTCGGTCGAATCGTTCTCTGAGGGTGGACCCCAAAGGGCTGTGGCAATGCGTAGGACTTAAAAAGCTCCGCATGACCTCCATCAACAACACGTCTGTAAAGCGTCCTGTCCTTGCCGGCGTGGTCGTGGTAGGAGGAGGATTACTTTAACCTCTTCCCCTGATAGATTCCCGTTGTGCTCTGACATCACCCTTATACGCTGTGTAAAGCATACTTTTTAACTTATTTTGGAAGTGCTGCATCCTTTCCGACTTCCGGGTATTTGGTAACATTTCAGCCACTTTCTGCTTATATTAGGGGTCTAGTAGCGTGGCCACCCAGTACAGGTCGTTCTCCTTCAGCCTTTTAATACGAGGGTCCCTCAACAGGCATGACAGCATGAAAGAACCCATTTGCACAAGGTTGGATGCCGAGCTACTCATCTCTCGTTCCTCATCCTCACTGATGTAATTGAAGGTCTGTTCTTCCCCCCAGCCATGTACAACACCACGGATCCCAGATAGGTGACAACAACGAGCAGCCTGGGATGCCTGCTGTGGTTGGTCTTCTTCCTCCTCAAAGCCACATTTCTCCTCTGACTCCTCTTCCTAAGACTCCTCTTCCACGTTGCCGCAGGTCCAACAAGCGATGATGATAAGGCTGTTTCTGGTGGGGACCACAACTCTTCCACTTCACGCTCATCTACGGCCTGATCCAGCACTCTTCGCAGGGCATGCTCCAGGAAGAAAACAAATGGGATGAGGTTGCTGATGGTGCCTTCGGTGCGACTGACTAGGTTTGTCACCTCCTTAAAAGGACGCATGAGCCTATAGGCATTGCGCATAAGTGTCCAGTAACGTGGCAAAAAAATACCCAGCTCCGCAGAGGCTGTCCTAGCACCCCGGTCATACACTCGATGATGGCTTTTTCTTGTTGGAGCAGGCGGTTGAACATTAGGACTGTTGAATTCTAACGTGTCGGGCTGTCGCAAATCAAGCACCTCACTGGCATGTTGTTTCACCGCTGAATATCGGAAAAGTGCGCCATGGCCATGTAGGAACGCCTGAAATGGCAACACACCTTCCTGGCCTGCTTGAGGATGTACTGTAAGCCTGGGTACTTACACACAAAGCGTTGTACAATCAGATTCAACACATGTGCCATGCACGGCACATGTGTCAGCTTGCCCAAATTAAATGCCGCCAACAGATTTCTTTCGTTGTCACGCACCACTTTGCCGATTTTCAGTTGGTGCGGGGTCAGCCACTGATCAACCTGTGCGTTCAGGGCGGACAGGAGTGCTGGTCCGGAGTGACTCTCAGCTTTCAGGCAAGTCAACACCAAGACAGCATGACACTGTCGTATCCGGGATGTGGAATAGCCCCTGGGGAGCTGGGGGGGTGCAGTTGATGATGTGGAGCAAGACGCAGCAGCAGAAGAGGACTCAGCCGAGAAGGTTAGCGAAGAGGATGGAGTAGGAGAAGTAGAGGAGTCTAATCCACTGCAGAGCCACGCATTCCATGCCTGGCAGCCGTAAGCAGGTTTACCCAATGCGCAGTGTACTTGATATAGCTGCCCTGACCGTGCTTTGCAGACCAGGTATCAGCGGTCAGATGGACCCTTGCCCCAACACTGTGTGCCAGACATGTCATGACTTCCTGTTCCACAATAGAGTACAGGTTGGGGATAGCCTTTTGTGAAAAATAATTTCGGCTGTGTACCTTCCACTGGGGTGTCCCAATAGCTTCAAATTTTTTGAAGGTCTCAGACTCCACCAGCTTGTATGGTAAAAGCTGGCGGGCTAAGAGTTCCGTCACACCAGCTGTCAGACGCCGGGCAAGGGGGTGACTCTGTGAAATTGGCTTCTTACGCTCAAATATTTCCTTGACAGACACCTGACTGAGGGCAGATGAGCAGGAACTGCTGAAGGTGAGAGGCAGAGTGGCGGGTGGTTGAGAGGGGGCAGAGAGGACAGCAGTGGTTGACGTGGCTTGAGGATGGTGGCTTTGAGTTTGTGTGCTGCTTGTACTCACTTGTTGATCCCATAGGCATTTGTTATGTGAGATCATGTGCCTTCGCAAAGCAGTTCTACCAAGGTGGGTGTTGGACTTCCCATGACTCAGTTTCTTTTGGCACAGGTTGCAAATGGCATCGCTTTTATCGGAGGCAGACACACCAAAAAAATGCCACACTGCTGAGCTTTGCAATGATGGCATTCTGGTGGTGGCAACAGCATGCGTTGATTGGCTTGCTGTCTGGCTGACCCTGGGTGCCAATACATGCTGTCTGACTGTGCCACTAGCTCCTTGCGACGACCTCCCCCTGCTTCCAACTCGTCTCCTCCTCCTCTCTGTCTCCCCATCTGAACTTTCCGCCTGTTCTTCTTCTCTTCGAGTGGGCACCCATGTGACATCCACGGACACATCGTCATCATCAACCGCTTCACTTGTATCTGACAACTCAGCAAAGGAAGCAGCAGCGGGTACAACATTATCATCATCACACCGTACGTCCATGTGTGTAATGCTGCCTGACTAAGACAGATCCCTGTTATCTACATCCTCTGGAAATAATGGTTGCGCATCACTCATTTCTTCCAACTGATGTGTAAATAAATCCTCTGACATAGTAACATAGTAACATAGTATATAAGACCGAAAAAAGACATTTGTCCATCCAGTTCGGCCTGTTTCCTACAAGTTGATCCAGAGGAAGGCAAAAAACCCCTGTGAGGCAGAAGCCAATTTTCCTCACTTAAGGGGAAAAAAAAATTCCTTCCCGACTCCAATCAGGCAATCAGAATAACTCCCTGGATCAACGACCCCTCTCTAGTACCTATAGCCTGTAATATTATTACACTCCAGAAATAAATCCAGTCCCCTCTTGAATTCCTTTATTGTACTCACCATCACCACCTCCTCAGGCAGAGAGTTCCATAGTCTCACTGCTCTTACAGTGAAGAATCCTTTTCTATGTTTGTGTACAAACCTTCTTTCCTCCAGACGCAGAGGATGTCCCCTTGTCACAGTCACAGTCCTGGGGATAAATAGATGATGGGACAGATCTCTGTACTGACCCCTGATATATTTATACATAGTTATTAGATCTCCCCTCAGTCGTCTTTTTTCTAAAGTGAATAACCCTAATTTTGATAACCTTTCAGGGTACTGTAGATCCCTCATTCCAGTTATTACTTTAGTTGCCCTCCTCTGAACTCTATCCAGCTCTGATATGTCTGTCTTGTTCACAGGAGCCCAGAACTGTACACAGTACTCCATGTGTGGTCTAACCAGTGATTTGTAAAGTGGTAGGACTATGTTCTCATCACGGGTGTCTATGCCCCTTTTGATGCAACCCATTATCTTATTGGCCTTGGCAGTAGCTGCCTGACACTGGTTTTTGCAGCTTAATTTGCTGTTTATTAAAATTCCTAGATCCTTTTCCATGTCAGTGTTACCGAGTGTTTTACCATTTAATATGTACGGGTGACTTGCATTATTCCTTCCCATGTGCATAACTTTACATTTGTCAGTGTTAAACCTCATCTGCCATTTTTCTGCCCAAGCCCCCAATCTATCCAGATCCCTCTGTAGCAGAAAACTGTCCTCTTCAGTGTTAATTACTTTACACAGTTTAGTGTCATCTGCAAAAATAGATATTTTACTGTGCAGGCCTTCTACAAGATCATTAATAAATATATTGAAGAGAATAGGGCCCAATACTGACCCCTGAGGTACCCCACTAGTTACAGTGACCCAATCTGAGTATCTACCGTTAATAACCACCCTCTGTTTTCTGTCACTCAGCCAGTTACTTACCCACATACAGACATTTTCTCCCAGTCCGAGCATCCTCATTTATATACTAACCTTTTATGAGGTACGGTGTCAAATGCTTTGGAGAAGTCCAGATATACGACATCCATTGATTCGCCGCTGTCAAGTCTAGAACTTACCTCCTCATAGAAGCTGATTAAATTTGTTTGGCATGACCGATCCCTTATGAAGCCATGCTGATATGGCGTTATTTGCTTATTTTCATTGAGATACTCCAAAATAGCATCTCTTAGAAACCCTTCAAACAGTTTACCAACAATAGATGTTAAACTTACCGGCCTATAATTTCCAGGCTATGTTTTTGGACCCTTTTTGAATATTGGCACCACATTTGCTATGCGCCAATCCTGTGGAACATTCCCTGTTATTATAGAGTCCGTAAATATCAGAAATAATGGTCTGGCTATGACATCACTTAATTCCCTTAGGATACGGGGTGTATGCCATCTGGTCCTGGCGATTTGTCTATTTTAATCTTTTTAAGTCGCTGTTGTACTTCTTCCTGGGTCAGACAGGGCACTTTTAATGGGGGATTTACTTTTACATTCTGCATTTCATCTGACAGTTTATTTTCCTCAGTGAATATAGTGGAGAAAAAAATATTTAATAGTTTTGCTTTATCCTCGTCGCTCTCTGCAACACCCCCCTCATTGCTATGTAGAGGGCCGACTCCTTCAGATTTATATTTTTTACTATTTATATAATTGAAGAACATTTTAGGGTTAGTTTTACTCTCTTTGGCAATTAATCTCTCGGTCTCTAGTTTGGCAACTTTTATTAGTTTTTTACATATTCTATTTTTTTCCTTATAGTTTATCAGTGTGTAACGGTCCTTGGCTCACCTGAGTCAGAGGACAGCCGGCTGGTGGTTGGAGTCCAGTGGCAAAGACCCACAGAAGCAGGAGGCAGGTAGCGTGGTCGATCAGTCCGGGTCGGCAGTAGAGATGGCAGCGAGGTAACAGCAGGAGTAGACAGAGGCGTAGTCGGTGGAAGGCAAAGGGTCAATGCAGGCGGCAGTTCAGCGAGGTCAAACGGTCCGGGTCGGCAACAAAGGTAAACAGCAGTAGTCGTGGAGGAGCAGAGAGGAAGCTTGCTACAGGCTTGGAGGCACAATAACCAGCAAAGGGCTGGGTTCAAGGGCTGGGTTTTATAGGGAAGTAGCAGGTGCAAGAGATTGGGATAATCAGCAGGACAAGGCAAGGACAAGAGAGGTAGTAGAAGTTAGAAGTTAGCTAGAGAATAGTCCAAGGAGAGACGGTAGCCTAGTGGGTAGAGCTACCGTCTGGGACATGACTGGCCACGGGTTCGAGTACTGACAGTACTCCCCCCCTTCCAAGCTGACCTCCGGGCACCGCAGGGGAAGGCTTATCTGGGTGACTCAGATGGAACTCCCTGACAAGTCTGGGGGCATGAACATTTTCTTCAGGCTCCCAAGAGTTATCCTCGGGAGGGTAGCCCTCCCACCCAATTAGATATTGCAATTTTCCTCTGTGGATCCTGGAGTCAAGGATCTTCTCGACAATGAACTCTTCCTCACCTTGTACCCTCACGGGTGGTGGAGGGGGCGAGTGGCGGCCATTGAAGGTATTCTCCACGTATGGCTTGAGGAGGGAGCAATGGAAGACAGGGTGCACCCTAATGGAATCCGGAAGGTCAAGCCGGAACGTGACCTCATTGATTTGTGCGGTGACCTGGAACGGACCCATGTATTTTGGGGCTAACTTTTTGGAGGGGACCTTCAGTCTGAGGTTCCTGGTGGACAGCCATACCTTGTCTCCTACATGGAAGCCCGGGGTGGGTTTGCGGCGTCTGTCTGCTCCCTGTTTAAAGCGCCTCTGGGCGAGCTGGAGGTTGTCTATTATGTCCTTTTGTGCCTCCTGTAGGGTTGTTAGGCGCTCGGCCACTGCTGGGAGGGTGGAGGCAACGGGCAGGTGGGGAATGAACACGGGGTGCCAGCCTGTGTTAGCAAAGAAAGGGCTGTGCTTGGTTGAGCTGTGCTCAGCATTGTTGTAGGCGAACTCGGCTGTGGGGAGATGGTCGAGCCAGTCATCCTGCAGGTGGGAGCTGAAACAGCGTAGGTACTGCTCTAAGGTCTGGTTAGTTCTCTCCGTCTGCCCGTTTGACTGAGGGTGGAAAGCGGAGGAAAGGTTCACTTTAACCCCGAGCGCCAGGCAGAAGTCCTTCCAGAACTTTGAGGTAAATTGTACGCCTCGGTCTGAGACCACGTCGTCCGGAATCCCATGCAGCCTGAAGACCTCTTTGAGGACAAGATCAGCCGTCTGTTTGGCCGTGGGTAGGCCCTTGTAGGGAATGAAATGGGCCATTTTGGTGAGGCGGTCGACCACGACCAGGATGGTGTTCATCCCTTTTGAAGGAGGAAGGTCTACCACAAAGTCCATGGAGATCGAGCCCCAGGGGCGGGAGGGAATTGGGAGGGGTTGTAACAGACCCACGGGAGAGGAACGAGGAGTCTTATTGCGGGCACAGACCGTGCACGAGGAGATGTACTTCTTGGTGTCCTCCTTGTATGTTGGCCACCAGAAGGAGCGGGAGAGAAGCTCCTGGGTCTTTCTTGTGCCCAGATGGCCGGCCAGCTTGGAGTCATGGTTAAGTTTGAGCACTTCGAGTCGTGCGATTTCTGGTACATAAAGTTGTAGGTCCTGATGAAACCAATGACCATTTTTAAACGTGAGGCTGACATTCCTTGTGGGGTGGGTGAGGAAGGGGTCATTTTCGTATCCTTCTTTGATTGTGACCAGGAGTTCTTTAGAGTAGGTGGCCCCCACAACACTTTTCTCGGATAGGATGTTGTCTTGGCCCTTATTACTCTGTGAGGGTTCCGAAAACATTCTGGAGAGGGCGTCAGCCTTGCCGTTTTTTGATCCGGGGCGATATGTGATGAGAAAGTTGAAGCGGGAAAAGAATAAGCTCCATCTGGCCTGTCTGGCTGTGAGTCTCTTAGCGCTGCGGATGAACTTGAGGTTTTTGTGGTCGGTTAGTACGATTATGGGGTTGGCAGCTCCCTCCAGCAGGTGTCTCCACTCGGAGAAGGCTTCCTTGAACGCCAGTAGTTCTTTGTTCCCGATGTCGTAGTTCTTCTCGGAGGGGGACATCTGGCGAGAGAAATATGCGCACGGGTGTAGTAGCATCTTCTCCCCTGTCCGTTGTGACAGAACTGCCCCTACCGCGGAGTCAGATGCATCCACTTCGATAGTAAAAGGCAACTCGGGGTTCGGGTGGACTAGGATTGGAGCAGAAGTGAAGAGGAGTTTCAACTCGTGAAGGCCTCCTGGGCCTCGGGTGTCCAGGAGAAGGGGACTGCCTTTTGGTGAGTTGGGTGATCGGTGCGATGACCTTGGAGAAGTCCCGGATAAACTTCCGATAGAAGTTGGCGAAGCCAATAAATCTTTGTACCTCCTTCACGTTTCTTGGAATGGGCCAGTCCAACACGGCTTGGACCTTCCCTGGGTCCATACTTAGGCCCTCTGGGGAGATGATGTACCCAAGGAACTGAGTGGTGGTTCGCTCAAACTCACATTTCTCGAGTTTGATATAAAGAGAGTTCTGGCGGAGTCTCTGCAATACCCTGCGGACATGTTCGCGGTGCTGTTCGAGGTCTTCTGAGAAGATCAAGATGTCGTCCAGGTAAACGACTACAAACAGATCCAGCATGTCCCTGAGGACATCATTAATGAAGTGCTGGAAGGTGGCGGGAGCATTACAAAGTCCGAAAGGCATGACCAGGTACTCGAGTGACCATAACGTGTCCGGAAGGCGGTCTTCCATTCGTCCCCAGGGCGGATTCGGACAAGGTTGTAGGCCCCTCGAAGGTCAAGTTTGGTGAAGATTTTTGCTACCCGGAGTCTCTCGAGGAGTTCAGAAATCAGCGGGAGCGGGTACCGGTTCTTAACGGTTATGTCGTTTAGCTTCCTGTAGTCAATGCAGGGACGCAAGGATGAGTCTTTTTCTCCACAAAGAAAAGGGGGCTCCTGCTGGGGAGGTAGAGGGCCGGATGAACCCTTTCTTTAGGTCCTCGTCCAGGTATTCTTTCAGAGCCTTGAGTTCAGGCTCTGAGAGGGAATAGATACTGCCAAAGGGTATTTCGGCCCGGGTACCAGTTCTATTGGGCAGTCGTAGGGTCGGTGTGGCGGCAGCTTGTCTGCGTTTTCTTGTCGCAGACATCTTGGTACTCACGGTATTGAGGGGGTAGTAGATTCCTGACGGATACTTCAGAGATAGTCGTGTCTTCGGATGGAAGGACGGGTTTGTGGGAGCAATTGAGCGAACAAAACTCAGACGGAAACCGTAAGCAGCGGGTTTCCCAATCCACCGAGGGGTTGTGGGTGGCCAACCATGGAATTCCCAGGATCACCGGGAACTTTGGGGAGGCGATCAGGGAGAAGTGAATGGTCTCCTGATGATCGGGTTTGATGAAGAGTTGAAGGTCAGCGGTCTGGTGCGTAACCGGCCCAGAAGAGAGCGGGGTCCCATCGACGGTTTCCAGATCGAAGGGGGCTGCCCTGGTTACCAGTGGTATGTTGTTCTTATGGGCGAAGGTCAAGTCCATGAAATTTCCGCCGGCCCCGAGTCAAGCATTGCAGAGCAGTGAAGCTGTCGTTCCCCAATGGTGATAAGGATGGATACAATGAAGTGGGACCCGGTACCTGTAGTGTCTATGGTTTCAGAGGCCAAGGGTGAGGTTGTGGCCTTTTGTAACTCCCGTAATTCTGTGACAGCGATGGTTCGGCGAGTCTTATTGGGGCACCTAATAGCGAAGTGCCCTGGCTCGCCACAGTAAAGACAAAGGCCTGCGGATAGTCGTCTCTCCTTTTCAGCAGCCGATAGAGTCTTGCGCAGTGCGTCGACCTGCATGGGCTCGGTGGAGGATTGGTGAGCCGGCTGAGTCGTTGGAGTGAAAGGGTACACGGGCCTGTTATCTAGGGACCAGAGTCTTTCTCTCCTTCTTTCTGCCAGTCTCCGGTCAATCCGGATGCACAGTTGGACGAAATCATCCAGATCGTCTGGGGCGTCTACCCTGGCGAGCTCATCCTTTATAGGTTCGGAGAGTCCACGGCGAAATTGACTCTTCTGAGCAGCTGGGTTCCAGGTGGTGTCCGTGACCCAGCGGCGGAACTCTGAGGAATACTCGGCTACAGAGCGTCTTCCCTGCCGTAGACTGTGCAGCCTAGCCTCGGCCGTCGCGCAGCGGTTAGGGTCGTCGAACACTTGGCTCATGGCTGTGGTGAAGTTGTCTAGGTTATTCAATAAGAGACTGTGGGATTCCACATATGGGGATGCCCATGCCAGGGCCTCATCAGTTAGAAGGTTGATGATGAACAGGATCTTCTTTCTGTCTGAGGTAAAAGAGCCCGGCTGCATCTGAAAGTAAATACGGCACTGGTTGAGGAACCCCGAAATTGGTTCCGATCGCCGTTAAACTTTGACGGGAGAGGCATACGGGTGTCGGTGACCACGCCGCATACGTCCAGTAGTTGACGCTGCAAGTCGATAATTTCCCTCTGTTGGCTCTGGATTGCGCCTTTAAGTTGAGTAATTTCCTCTTGGGCAGTGGTGCCAAACTCCTGAAGTTCGGAGACCTGCTTGCGCAGAGTGGCCATTGCGGACTCCATGGTAGGGCTGGTTATTCTGTAACGGTCCTTGGCTCACCTGAGTCAGAGGACAGCCGGCTGGTGGTTGGAGTCCAGTGGCAAAGACCCACAGAAGCAGGAGGCAGGTAGCGTGGTCGATCAGTCCGGGTCGGCAGTAGAGATGGCAGCGAGGTAACAGCAAGAGTAGACAGGCGTGGTCGGTGGAAGGCAAAGGGTCAATGCAGGCGGCAGTTCAGCGAGATCAAACGGTCCGGGTCGGCAACAACAGTAGTCGTGGAGGAGCAGAGAGGAAGCTTGCTACAGGCTTGGAGGCACAATAACCAGCAAAGGGCTGGGTTCAAGGGCTGGGTTTTATAGGGAAGTAGCAGGTGCAAGAGATTGGGATAATCAGCAGGACAAGGCAAGGACAAGGCAAGGACAAGAGAGGTAGTAGAAGTTAGAAGTTAGCTAGAGAATAGTCCAAGGAGAGACGGTAGCCTAGTGGGTAGAGCTACCGTCTGGGACATGACTGGCCACGGGTTCGAGTACTGACACAGTGCTTCCTGACTTCCCTCCTGTTTTAGCGATTTATATGCTTTCTTTTTGTCATTTATTGCCTTCTTTACGGTTCCATTTATCCACATTGGTCTCTTATTGTTCCTTAGCCTTTTATTCCTATAAGGTATGTACCTCTCACAATTAGATGTTACAATGCTTTTAAAAATCTCCCATTTTATGGTTGTGTTTTTATTTTTGAGGACTTTGTCCCAGTTAGTTAGGCCTATGGCCTCGCTTAGTTGGCTAAATTTTGCTTTTTTGAAGTTTGGTATTTTTGTTCCTCCCTTTAGAAACTCTCGTTTGAAGGATAATTGGAAGGTTATAACTTTATGGTCACTATTTACCAGGTGTCCCCCAACCTGCACATCTGTTGTTCTATCAGGTCTATTGGTTAATACTAAGTCCAGTATGGCCGTCCCTCTAGTGGGGTCCTGAACCAGTTGGGAAAGGAAATTGTCTTTGGCTATTGCCAAGAACCTGTTTCCTTTATGGGATGTACAGCTTTCAGTTTCCCAGTCTATATCTGGGTAGTTGAAGTCCCCCATGATAACGACTTCATTATGATTTGCAGCCTCGTCTATCTCGTTTAGTAATAGATTTTCTGTGGACTCTGGTATATTAGGTGGTTTATAATACACTCCTATTAGTATTTTATTATTGTTTTTGCTCCATGTATTTCTACCCACAGTGACTCCACATGTTCATGTCCCTCAGAGATGTATTCTCGAATTACGGGATTTAGACACGACTTCACGTAGAGGCAGACCCCTCCACCTCTCCGGTTTTGACGATCCTTTCTAAACAGATTGTAACCTTTTATATTAACTGCCCAGTCATAGCTATCATCCAGCCATGTCTCAGTTATTCCCACTATGTCATAGTCCTCCTCACACATCACTAATTCCAGTTCACCAGTCTTGTTAGTCAGGCTTCTGGCATTAGTATACATACATTTGACAGGTTTATGTGTATTTTTTACCCTACATCTTTCATTCTGAGCTGTTCTAGTCCCCCCTTCCATTCCTCCCCCAGACACACTACCTCGCCCCTGGTCTCTATCTGCACTATCTTCCCCTCCTATAACGTAATTACCCTCCCCCCCAGTCCCTAGTTTAAACATTACCCTCCCCCCCAGTCCCTAGTTTAAACAGATCAAATGAAGAGGCTGTGGTTCTAGTGTTGGTGGTGGCGGAGGGCGGGCGAGTGGTAACTTGAGAGATGCCCGAAACTGAGCTGGAGGAGGATGATGCGTCAAGGTTCCGAGCGGAAGCTGTAGAAGATTGGGTGTCCTGTGTAAGCCAGTCAACTATGTCCTCAGAATTTTTCGAGTTTAGGGAACGTGGCCTCTGAACACTGGACATTATTCTAGGGCCAAAGGAAATCACAGCACCACGACCGCCACTGCGGATTGGCCTGCTTCTGCATGTCATTTTTTTTTTTTGATTAGTGGTACTATGCGTGCAAGGTACTGTGCCACCCGGTGTGAGTGGTGGGCACTGGCAGTGGGCACACTACAGTCAGTGGAAGTGGGCCTGACACACACTGGCAAGAAACTAACCTTAGATTAAAGGGTAAAAATTAAATGGCTTATTTATTGGCAAGTTACTGTGCCACCCGGTATGAGCGGTGGGTACCGGCAGTGGGCACACTACAGTCAGTGGAAGTGGGCCTGACACACACTGGTAGGCAACTAACCTTAGATTAAAGGGTAAAAATGAAATGCCTTATTTATCGGCAAGCTACTGTGCCACCCAGTATGAGTGGTGGGCACTGGCAGTGGGCACACTACAGTCAGTGGAAGTGGGCCTTACACACACTGGCAGGCAACTAACCTTAGATTAAAGTGTAAAAATTAAATGCCTTATTTATCGGCAAGCTACTGTGCCACCCAGTATGAGTGGTGGGCACTGGCCGTGGACACACTACAGTCAGTGGAAGTGGGACTGACACACACTGGCAGCAGGCAGTCCAGGCAACTGAAATTAGATTAAAGTGTTAAAATTAAATTCCGTTTTTCATGCAAAGTCCTGTGCCACCCGGTATCAGTGGTGGGCACTGGAAGTGGGCACACTACAGTCAGTGGAAGTGGGCCTGACACACACTGGCAGCAGGCAGGCCAGGCAACTGAAATTAGATTAAAGTGTAAAAATGAAATGCCTTTTTTAATGCAAAGTCCTGTGCCAAACAGTATGAATGGTGGGCACTGGCACTGGGCACACTACAGTCCGTGGTAGTGGGCCTGACACACACTGGTAGCAGGCAGGCCAGGCAATTGAAATTAGATTAAAGTGCAAAAATTAAATGCCTTTTTTTTAATGCAAAGTCCTGTGCCACACGGTATGAGTGGTGGGCACTGGCAGTGGGCACTCTTCAGTCAGTGGAAGTGGGACTGACACACACTGGCAGCAGGCAGGCAAGTGAAATTAGATTAAAGTCTAAAAATGAAATGCCTTTTTTTATGCAAAGTCCTGTGCCACACGGTATGAGGGTATGAGTGGTGGGCACTGGCAGTGGGCACATTACAGTCCGTGGTAGTGGGCCTGACACACACTGGCAGCAGGCAAGCCAGGCAACTAAAATTAGATTAAAGCGTAAAAATTAAATGCCTTTTTTTTATGCAAAGTCCTGTGCCACACGGTATGAGTGGTGGGCACTGGCAGTGGGCACACTACAGTCGGTGTAAGTGGGACTGATACACACTGGCAGCAGGCAGTCAACTGAAATTAGATTAAAGTCTAAAAATGAAATGCCTTTTTTTTATGCAAAGTCCTGTGCCACATGGCATGAGTGGTGGGCACTGGCAGTGGGCACACAACAGTCTGTGGGCCTGCAGCCTCTCACACACGGGCAGGCCAGGCAACTGCAATATATATATGGAGAAAAATAAAATAAAAGCAGACTGATGTAGCAGCCCTAAAAAGGGCTTTTTGGGGTGCTGTGACGCTGTCCTTACAGCAGATGAGCCTGTGGACACAGAACACTGGCCTAGCTAACGCTTTCCCTATGAATTAATCAGCACAGCAGCAGCAGCTGCACTCTTCCTGCTCTCACTAACACACTGCAGCTTCAGACTGAATCCAAAATGGCTGCCATTTTTATAGGAGGTGGGAGGGTGTGGGGGGAGGGTGCTGATTGGCTGGAATGTGCCTGCTGACTGTGAGGTACAGGGTCAAAGTTTGCTCAATGATGATGATGTATATGGGGCGGACCGAACATATGTTCACCCGCTGCAGCGAACGCAAACAAGCTATGTCGCCGAGAACTGTTCGCCGGCTAATAGTTTGGGACATCACTACTGCTGTACTTGCTCGGTTTGCCACTTTTCCAGGTTGGGTCAGTGACTTCATCGTCCACCTCCTTCTCTTCCACGTCCTCACTCTGGTCATCCTTCTGACTTGTTGATATAACAACAATCTCAGTTATCGACAACTGTCTCTCATCATCATCATCCACCTCGTGAAACACTAATTGCCATTCCCCACCATCATCTTCTTCTGACTGGATGCTCAGGAGTTTGGGAATCAAAGCACAAGAACTCCTCATGTTCCTCTTCAAGCAGGCTTGTCGAGAGGCCAAAATTAAGGAATGCGATGAAAAGGGCTCCTCGGAATATCTGAGTGTGGGATAACTTGTTTGCCAAGACTCTCCATGTTGTGTGGAAGGGGTATCTGGGTGAGGATTCTGTTGACCAGACTCCTGGCTGCAGAGACTGGACTTTGTGGAAGACAGGGTGCTGCTTAACAGACTGATAGCATTATCTGCTGTAATGTAACCGACCACATGGTCGCACTGGTCTGACTTTGAGAGTGGTGTCCTGAGCCGCCCTGCAAATTGGGAGATGAAGCTAGGTATCGTGGATGAGTGTGTTTCTTGTGCTCTGGCAGCAGACACAGTTTCACCACGCCCAGGACCACAGCCTCTGCATCCAACATCAGCAGCACACCACTTTCCCATCCCCTACTGCTCGCATACTAAATGGTATATATGCTTGCAAGTATGTCACACATACAGTGGCACAGGTTTTGTAAGTGTATGCGCAAATAAAGTACACAGATAGTACATAGATATTTTTAGCATGCGCGCACATTAAACAGGAGATGTAGCATAAATAATGTCACTGTACGCAGCATCTATGAAAAAAGTACACTGAATGTCACAGATAATTTTAGGATGCGTAAACGTTATATAGAAGGTATAGCACAAGTAATGTCGCTGTCACCACCGGCTAAAAAAAAATTACACTGAATGAATGTCACTGATATTTAGGCTGCACAAACATTATACAAGAGGGATTGCGTAAGTAATGTCGCTGTCACTATGGGCTAATAAAAAATTACACTGAATGAATGTCAATGATATTTAGAACTTCCAGCAGTGAATATTTCCCTTAAAATATAACTTTTAATATTACTAATAAAACGGGGTGAAGCAACACCCCAATAGGTACCTCAAAAGTCAACACTCTCAATAGGAGAATAACATGTAGTCACAGTTGATACTAACAGACTGACAAATCATAGGTAAGGTGGTCACCAGTGAAAGATACTTAGGATAGTGTAGATGAACTAACATGATACTGTCCCTAAGATTGACCCTAGGTTAGCCCTATGCCTGGGGACAACTCCTGATGGTGGAGATTCCCCGTCCTTGAACCTGGACTAACGGGCCCTGTTTAATCCCTGACCTACCGATCCGTCAGACACATAGGAGAATCACCCACAGAAGTGGGAGATGCTAGACAAGGTGAGGATTACCAAATGTATCACAATGGTTCGTTATACAGTGGTTTAAACAGACACCTCATCTGAAGAGATAACATATATACAGTTCAAGGCCCTATGCTAAGCCTAATACGCTCACAGGCCTCGCAGAGAACCTCCGTGTTAGTAGGCCTCTTAATGTGAGCCAGATGTGGTTCACAAAGCCTAAAGCTAAAAAAACCTCAACGCGTTTTCCTCTACTAGTATAGCGGGTTCATCAGGAGGTTACTACACAGGTAACATCTAGAAGCAAGGAGGGCCGTATAGTCAACGGCTTTTATACAAATAATACAACCAAATAGATACACGGTTATTTTTGGTGTTTTCTATCCATGGCACCTTATTTACTAGTCCCGAACTTATCTCACCATTAGGGACTGCCACACTCTCCCTATGCCGTCACAAAACTATAATACCATGAGAGATAGGTTACTTCCCTAGCTTTTATAATTATTGATTAGTTCAATAATCCCGACACAGTATAGTACGCTTTATTAATATGTCAATTTACACACTTTCTTGTGCTTCACTGTTGGTATTAGTTTCACTACCTCTTGATTAGGCGCAAATCTATCATTGCGCAGGATATATATCCTTTTTATGTGGACTGAATACAGGAAATGACATATGCGTTCCAAGGACAGGAAGTAATGATTATCTGTGTTCCAAAGACAGGAAGTGATAATGAATCTTGGACCGAATATAGGAAATGACATATGCCTTCCAAGGACAGGAAGTGATGATTATCTGTGTTCCAAAGATAGGAAGTGATGATGAATCTTGGACCGAATACAGGAAATGACATATGCGTTCCAAGGACAGAAAGTGACGATTATCTGCGTTCAAAAGACAGGAAGTGATGAAGTTTCCTGTCACATGGGACATTTGATACATGAATGCGGGCTATTTAAACTGGGGCTTGTTTAAAACCAACACAGGAGGAGCGTGACTGCTAGGGACCGTGGACAAGCGAGAGTAGGCTGTGACATCTTTTGGCTTTTTATTTATACGTATCGCAGCTCCGATTGACCTTTCACCACTGTTCCTATTTAGCAGCGCAATATTCTGCCTAACCAATCGCAGGGATCACTATCGGATCATTATCAACCCGGACATGACAGTAAGATTTACCTTTTCAGAGTACCCTGTATCTGAGAATACCTGGAGGATTATCCCTGATTTGCTTCTATCTCTCCCTCTCCCTTTTAGGTGTTACCGGGATATACTATGGCTGACCATTGAATTTTGCTCCCCCTGTCATCTTTCTTTATCTCTCACTAGTCGTTACATGGTGACGTGTAGAAATCTATGTAATCACGACCGTGTATCTATTTGGTTGTATTATTTGTATAAAATCCGTTGACTATACGGCCCTCCTTGCTTCTAGATGTTACCTGTGTAGTAACCTCCTGATGAACCCGCTATACTAGTAGGGGAAAACGCGTTGAGGTTTTTTTTAGCTTTAGGCTTTGTGAAACACATCTGGCTCACATTGAGAGGCCTACTAACACGGAGGTTCACTACGAGGCCTGTGAGCGTATTAGGGCTCAGCATAGGGCCTCAAATTGTATATATGCTATCTCCTCAGATGAGGTTTCTGTTTAAACCACTGTATAACTAACTATTGTGATACATTAGATAATCCTTACCTTGCCTAGCATCTCCCACTTCTGTGGGTGATTCTCCTATGTGTCTGACGGATCGGTAGGTCAAGGATTAACCAGGGCCCGTTAGTCCAGGTTCAAGGACGGGGAATCTCCACCATCAGGAGTTGTCCCCGGGCATAGGGCTAACCTAGGCTCAATCTTAGGGACAGGATCATGTTAGTTCATCTACACTATCCTAAGTATCTTTCACTGGTGACCACCTTACCTATGAAGTGTCAGTCTGTTAGAATCAACTATGACTACGTGTTATTCTCCTCTTGAGAGTGTAGACTTTTGAGTAGAGATGAGCGAACACCTGGAAGTTCGGGTTAGGAAAGTTTGGCCGTACTTCCCGAAAATGTTCGGGATCCGAACTCGACCCGAACTTTATCCATAACCCGAACCCCATTGAAGTGTTAGGCACTAAAAAGACTGTAAAATAGTCCAGGAAAGGGCTAGAGGGCTGCAAAAGGCAGCAAAATGTAGGTAAATCCCCTGCAAACAAATGTGGATAGGGAAATGAATTAAAATAAAATAAATAAAAATGAACCAATATCAATTGGAGAGAGGTCCCACAGCAAGGAATCATGAGTCATATCACCCACCACTGGAGAAGGCCACTTTCAGTTATTTCGGCCCCAGCACCCAGACAGAGGAGAGAGGTACCACAGCAAGAAATCATGCGTCATATCACCCACCACTGAAGAAGGCCACTTTCAGTTATTTCGGCCCCAGCACCCAGACAGAGGAGAGAGGTCCCACAGCAAGGAATCATGCGTCATATCACCCACCACTGGAGAAGGCCACTTTCAGTTATTTCAGCCCAGCTTCCAGACCGAGGATATAGGTCCCACTGCAAGGAATCATGCGTCATATCACCCACAAACTGGAGAAGGCCACTTTCAGTTATTTCGGCCCAGCACCCAGACCGAGGATATAGGTCCCACTGCAAGGAATCATGCGTCATATCACCCACCACTGGAGAAGGCCACTTTCAGTTATTTCGGCCCAGCACCCAGACCGAGGACACAGGTCCCACTGCAAGGAATCATGCGTCATATCACCCACCACTGGAGATGGCCACTTTCAGTTATTTCGACCCAGCACACAGACCGAGGATACAGGTCCCACTGCAAGGAATCATGCGTCATGTCACCCACCACTGGAGAAGGCCACTTTCAGTTATTTCGGCCCAGCACCTAGACCGAGGACACAGGTCCCACTGCAAGGAATCATGCGTCATATCACCCACCACTGGAGAAGGCCACTTTCAGTTATTTCGGCCCAGCACCCAGACCGAGGACACAGGTCCCACTGCAAGGAATCATGCGTCATATCACCCACCACTGGAGATGGCCACTTTCAGTTATTTCGACCCAGCACACAGACTGAGGATACAGGTCCCACTGCAAGGAATCATGCGTCATATCACCCACCACTGGAGAAGGCCACTTTGAGTTATTTCGGCTCAGCACCCAGACAGAGGAGAGAGGTCCCACAGCAAGGAATCATGCGTCATATCACCCACCACTGGAGAAGGCCACTTTCAGTTATTTCAGCCCCAGCACCCAGACAGAGGAGAGAGGTCCCACAGCAAAGAATCATGCGTCATATCACCACCACTGGAAAAGGCCACTTTCAGTTATTTCGGTCCAGCACCCAGACAAAGGAGAGGTTCATTAAACTTTGGGTTGCACTGCAAGATCATGGTAAAGTTAAAAAATGAGGATTCAATAAAGAAGTGCCCCGGAGTACAAGAATACATGTTTGAGGTGAAGGCAGTTATAAATGTCTATTCTGCACAAGGGAGGCACAGGTCCTGTGGGATCCATGCCTGGTTCATTTTTATGAACGTCTGCTTGTCCACATTGGCTGTGGACAGGCGGCTACGTTTGTCAGTAATGACACCACCTGCCGTGCTGAATACACGTTCAGACAAAACGCTGGCCGCCGGGCAGGCCAGCACCTCCATGGCATAAAATGCTAACTCTGGCCACCTGGACAATTTGGAGACCCAGAAGTTGAATGGGGCCGAAACATCAGTCAGTATGTGGAGGGGTGTGCAGACGTACTGTTCAACCATGTTAGTGAAATGCTGCCTCCTGCTAACACGTTCCGTATCAGGTGGTGGTGCAGTTAGCGTGGCGTGGAGACAAAACTTTTCCACATTTCTGCCAGTCTAACCCTGCCCTCAGAGGAACTGGCCGTGACACAGCTGTGTTGGCGACCTCTTGCTCCTCCTCTTCGCCTTGGGCTTCCACCTGTTCCCCTGTGACATTTGGGAATGCTCTCAGGAGCGCTTCTACCAGCGTGCGCTTGTACTCGCGCATCTTCCTATCACGCTTCAGTGCAGGAAGTAAGGTGGGCACATTGCCTTTGTACCGGGGATCCAGCAGGGTGGCAACCCAGTAGTCCGCAAACGTTAAAATGTGGGCAACTCTGCTGTCGTTGCGCAGGCACTGCAGCATGTAGTCGCTCATGTGTGCCAGGCTCCCCAGAGGTAAGGACAAGCTGTCCTCTGTGGGAGGCGTATCGTCATCGTCCTCCGTATCCCCCCAGCCACGCACCAGTGATGGGCCTGAGCTGTGTCGGGTGCCACTCCGCTGTGAACCTGCTTCATCCTCATCCTCCTCCACCTCCTCCTCATCCTCCTCGTCCTCCAGTAGTGGGCCCTGGCTGGCCACATTTGTACCTGGCATCTACTGTTGCAAAAAAACTCCCTCTGAGCCACTTCTAACAGACTGGCCTGAAAGTGGTAAAAATAACCCCTCATCCTCCTCCTCCTCCTGGTCGGTCTGTTGTTCAATACCCCGCCATAACTCCTGCGCGGTGTGGGGCCTGTCCCCCAAACATATGAGTTTCAGAATGGTCTGCTGACGTTTATTCCGGGCTGTGCTGAAGTTGGTGGTGAAGGTGTGTGGCTGACTGGATGAGCTGGTGGAAGCAGAGGAGGAAGAAGCCGAGTAGGAGGAGGAGGCTACAGGAGGCAAAGAATGATGCCCTGCGATCCTTGGCGGCGGAAGGACGTGCGCCAAAGAACTTTCCGCCTGGGGCCCAGCCGCCACTACAGTTATCCAGTGTGCAGTTAGGGAGATATAGCGTCCCTGGCCGTGCTTACTGGTCCACGTATCTGTGGTTAGGTGGACCTTGCCACAGATGGCGTTGCGCAGTGCACACTTGATTTTATCGGATACTTGGTTGTGCAGGGAAGGCACGGCTGTCTTGGAGAAGTAGTGGCGGCTGGGAACAACATACTGTGGGACAGCCATGGACATCAGCTGTTTGAAGCTGTCTGTGTCCACCAGCCTGAATGACAGCATTTCAAAGGCCAGTAGTTTAGAAATGCTGGCATTCAGGCCCAAGGCTCGAGGGTGGCTAGGTGGGAATTTACGCTTTCTCTCCAAGGTTTGTGAGATGGAGAGCTGAACGCTGCCGTGTGACATGGTGGAGATGCTTGGTGACGCAGGTGGTGGTGTCGGTGGCACATCCTCTGTTTGGTGGGCGGCAGGTGCCAACATTCCTCCCGAGGCGGAGGAAGAGGCCGAGGCAGCAGCAGAAGAGGGAGCAGGGGGAGCCACAGTGAGTTCCTTGCTTTTAAGGTGTTTACTTCACTGCAG
The DNA here is from genome assembly GCA_033119425.1 of Bufotes viridis. Taxonomy (NCBI): domain Eukaryota; kingdom Metazoa; phylum Chordata; class Amphibia; order Anura; family Bufonidae; genus Bufotes; species Bufotes viridis. The sequence goes on along the minus strand of CM065592.1, from coordinate 251,625,067 downwards.
TTCATGCTTTGCATGTAGATGCCTGGTCATGCAGGTTGTGCTAAGGTTCAGAACGTTAATGCCTCGTTTCAGGCTCTGATGGCACAGCGTGCAAACCATTCGGGTCTTGTCGTCAGCACATTGTTTAAAGAAGTGCCATGCCAGTGAACTCCTTGAAGCTGCCTTTGGGGTGCTCGGTCCCTGGTGGCGGTACCCAGTAGCAGGCGAACTCTCTTGGAGGCGGCTTTTCTGCTTTTGCCCCATGCTCTCTCTTTTGCTACGCTGTTGGCTCGGTCTCACCACTGCCTCTTCCTCTGAACTATGAAAGTCAGTGGCACGTCCTTCATTCCATGGGGGGTCTGGGACCTCATCGTCCCCTGCATCGTCTTCCACACAGTCTTCCTCCCTGACCTCCTGTTCGGTCTGCACAATACAGAAAGACGCAGCAGTTGGCACCTGTGTTTCGTCATCATCAAAGACTTGCGGACTCCGATGAGGTGGTATTCCCATGTCCTCATCATCAGGAAACATCAGTGGTTGTGCATCAGTGCATTCTATGTCTTCCACCACTGGGGAAGGGCTAGGTGGATTCCCTTGGGAAACCCTGCCAGCAGAGTCTTCAAACAGCATAAGAGACTGCTGCATAACTTGAGGCTCAGACATTTTCCCTGATATGCATGGGTGTGATGTGACAGACTGATGGGCTTGATTTTCAGGTGCCACCTGTGCACTTTCTGCAGAAGACTGGGTGGGAGATAATGTTGTGAACATGCTGGATCCACTGTCGGCCACCCAATTGACTAGCGCCTGTACCTGCTCAGGCCTTACCATCCTTAGAACGGCATTGGGCCCCACCAAATATCGCTGTAAATTCTGGCGGATACTGGAACCTGAGGTAGTTGGTTCACTAGGACGTGTGGCTGTGGCAGAATTTCACCCCAGAACAAAATATACCCTTTTGCGGACAGATTAACACTTGGCCTGCAACAGCTGGGACACCAGATTCAAGGTATTGCTATTTTGGCAATTGAATTTCACCCCAGATCAAAATATATGTTTTGGCGGACACTATTATACTTTGCCAGCCACAGCTGATACCACTGATTTATGGTATTGCTATTTTGGCAATTGAATTTCACCCCACAACAAAATATATGTTTTTGCGAACACTATGAAACTTGGCCAGCCACAGCTGAAACCACTGATTTATGTTATTGCTATTTTGGCAATTGAATTTCACCCCAGAACAAAATATATGTTTTTGCGAACACTATGAAACTTGGCCAGCCACAGCTGAAACCACTGATTTATGGTATTGCTATTTTGGCAATTGAATTTCACCACAGAAAATAATCTATCCTTTACCAGACAGCAGACAGTATTATACTTGGCTAGCCAAAGCTGGAACACCAGATTTTGGGGATTGGTATTTGGGCAATTGTATTTAACCCCTTAATAAAATATAGAAATTGCTATCCTGAGTTTCTAGGGGTGACAATTAGCACAGCCAAGCCACTGATGTAGGATATAGCAAAAAAAAACTAGTATTGATGGATTGATGGACTTGGTGGCAGCTTGTTATGGTGCACCACAAGTCACAAAATGGCCACCGATCACCCCAGAAAATAAGTGACAGAAAAACGCTCTGTGCAGCCTAAAAACCAGTGAGCAAGTAACTAGCAGAAGTTCAATCATTCACAGCTGTTGATCGATCAGTTCATTAGGTGCTGACTTTTCCCTGCCTAATCTCGCCCTCACAGAAGCTGCGTCCTCTCCCTACATTAATCAGAGCAGTGTGATGTGCGGCGCTACGTGACTCCATCTTAAATAGAGGCTGGGTCACATGCTGCACTTGGCCAATCACAGCCATGCCATTAGTAGGCATGGCTGTGATGGGCTCTTAGGGCAAGAAGTAAAACGCTAGCTGATTAGCTGCTGTGCAGCCCTTCAGAAAGCGGGAAGTAATCGCCGATCAACGAACCCAAACCCGAACTTTTTTGAAAATGTTCAGGTTCGGGTCCGTGTCCCAAACACCCCAAAATTCGGTACGAACCCGAACTATGCTCGAACTGTTCGCTCAACACTAGCCATGTGTTCTCTTGTGGCAGAGAGTTGGATCTGAATGGCCTGGGCAAGAGTAACCACATCAGCAAGCAGTTGCTAACGTACATCAAGCAGCAAACATCCCGCTGGCTTTCACCCTGCCAACTCCAACTTGGCAAGATGATCAGCAACAAGAAAGGTAACATATTTCTGTATTTGGGGAAAATAACAAATGCTTCCTGCAAGGCTTTTAAAAAAGTACAATCGTTTGCGCTGGTCAGAAGACTGTCTCTCTATTTTCAGCTATTCTCATGGGGGGAGGAATGCTCTCCTGGATTTACAGTGACAAAATGGTCTGCAGCTACACCACTTAATCTGCAACTTTCAAACGCGCTGGAATTCACCGTTGCGCATACAAACTTGTCTGTACAAGCAGCGGAAAGCCATGAACGGTTTTGTCATGCACCAGATGGCTTCAGCAGGGAGCATGTGTTGTTTCCAGGTTGGGCAGCTCATGCTGTTCATGCTGCAGTTGTTCCTCATCCCCTTCATACGTAGCTTGAAGCGACACTGACACTCATGCAGCAGGGGGTGACAGAGAAAGAAGAACAACTAATGCATCTTGCTGTCCGCTCTGTTAGCTATAGGGACCCACAATAAGAAACTCCCATGGAGGAGTAGAAGGAGGTGTTGGCACTAGAGGAGGAGATAGAGTTGCAGGAGAAAAAGGATGATGATGGTGACAGTGACACCAGCCACAACACCCAATCGTCTCAGTGAGGTGCAGAGTTGGAATGAACTGGGTACACTGGCAAGATTGGCAAGCTGTATGGTTACTTGCATTATACCTTCCACCAGCATTTCTGAAAGGGAGGCGCCTCTCCACTTCCCATAGAGTCACCCCCCTCCCACCACCACAAGCAGCAGTAGGGGCAGTAGCAGAAGCCAGTTCTCCTCAACATGTTTTTTCATGTTCTCTCCCAGGCTGAGACCAATCAGCAAGCTGAGACCTCCCACCTCCAGGCCCAGGTCCAGGCTTACCTACACTCTGGCCTGTCTCTGGTGCACACCCTGTTCCCTAACCCATGGAATTCTGGGCAGGCCGACTAAAACAGTGGCCCAAAATGGCACAGTACAGTATCTTTTTTGCCCAACCTCCAGTGTCATCTTGCAAAGGGTCTTCAGCACTGCAGGGGGCACGGTGACACCAAAAAAGTAAGTTGTCCTCAGCCAGTGTCAAAATATCACTTTTGTCCAAATTAATCAAGCTTCCTGCATTCCTGTGGCGGAGCCTGACGGATAGTTTTGGCCTTGCTGACGGTGCCCCATCTTGCCACTGATCCTGTCTGCCTGCCACCCTGCCTACCATCATGTTCTGTATGACTGCTGCTGCCATCTTGCTGCTACCGCCATCATGCCACTGCTGCACCCTGCTTAGCTGACCATCATGTCCTATATAGTTGATGCCTCCATAATGCCACTGTTGCCTTCATGCCACTGCTGCTGCCTGCCTACCATCATCTTCTGTAAGGCTACTTGGTGCCTCCATCTTGCTGCTGCCTGCCTGATGCATGTAGCATATGGCTGCTGCTACTGCTGCTGCCACCTCGGCTCCTGCTCCTCACTGCTAATCCTCTACTGCCACCTCTGTTAATGCTACACATCTGCCACTACTACTACTACTACTTCTATGACTACTACCCATAAACAGCTGACTTACTGTCTTGTATGTTCCATGCTATGCTACATCTCATGTTCTACCCTCTCCATATCCACATTGCACTGCTGCTGCTCCCAATTAAAATAGAGAATTTTTATAGGCTTGGTTACAATGAGCCACTTATTCTTCTGACAATTAACACTTGTGAATGTCATATAGGCAGGCATTCTGAACCTGTCAATGCATAACTTTTAGACTCTGTGACCCCCAACAAGGCACAGTTTTTTATCTCATAACACGACATGTGTTTAAATGTCATCTGTCCCTATTAAGGGACAATTTTTGGAAACTTTTGGAGTATGAAAAAGCATAACACTTGTGACCACTTGCTTTTAAACATGCTTTTTGTTAAAACCATCAAACATGTGTTTACCCACAGCTATGTTTGTCAGTGTTACTTAGACATGATTTACTATTAGTGTCATTGGGTTCAAGACCTTGGGGAGGGGGCAGGGAAAAAGATTCATAAAAAATTAACAAAAAGAGATAACATGTTCTCCTAAAAATTTGGATTCCTAACAAACTAGAGGGTGTTAAATTCCCATTTTCAGGGGAATTGGAGCGAATTTAGTTTGGCAAACCTGAACCGAACCAAGTCTCAACAGGCTTGCTTATCTCTATTACTGATAAAAAGGTAATTAATGTCATCAAACCACATCAAAGCCATGCAGCATGTTCATTACACAGACACATTATGATGGGAGGCTATTTTCAAATGGTCTCTTTTAGTAGAATTGATTTCGGTGAATGGATTACAGAAGTTAAGATGTTGGAAGCACTACATGTTTTTGCCTTTACTGATTTGAAGACACAGCAGGAGGGATGACTACCCTTTGCATTTAATTTCCTTATTTCTTGTAAAATGTCTGGGCAAATAAGCAACTTACTACTTTGAACAAGTGTTTGCCTAATACTTTCCCAACTGAGTGTGCATTAAATGTACTAATCTATATCTTAGTGGTAAGTTTAGATTCAGAAATCTAAATCAGAAATGTTCTTTCTTATAATTTTTTTTTCTCTGAAGAATATAAAAGCTCCCTGAAGTGTGCTGATATTGAAAAATAATGCACTTTGTGGTATACTTTGGAAATTCAGTTATGGTCTTCCACCTCCAGCATTTTTTGATCCCCTGCGCTCAGTTTATCAACTCAGGCACAATGACATGTTGTTCAGAATGACGTCAAATCAAGTAACGATTGCAAGCAATTGCTGAGCGCTATGTTGACAATTCTTCCATGCTAGTGTTACATCCTGCAGCTGAGAACGACTACCACAGACATCAGAGTTGAGTAGAATAACAAAGGTCCAGAGAACGATTTTGAAGATATACTACAAAACATTTTATTGTTGTCTGAGAGGTTGTATAGCAATATTTTCATTTGAAAAAATATTTAGACTGGAGCTACAGACTGATCTCAGCCTCTCAACCAAATATTACTGTGTAGCACAGCAGCCACTCAACTGAATGGGGTCACAGCACAACTCAAGTTTTTTTTTTTTCTTGCGGCAACACCATTCAGTTCAATGGCGGCAGTGCTAAAAAGTGATCCTTGGCTATTTGATGAGTGTCATGACTAGAGATGGGCGAATTGAAGCTGAAAAAGTGCAATTTGTTTAGAATTTCAGGAAAATTTTGATTCGCAACGAATGCGAATTTCCTCGCGCTTCGTGGTAAAAAATCGTAATTTTTCCTAGGAAACTATGGGAAGGCGGGATGACCCATAATGCCATGCATGCAGCCAATTAGCAACCAGCCAGCCCTGTGATGTCACAGCCCTATAAATACAGCAGCCATCTTAGATTCTGCCATTCACAATTGTACTTTGTTCAGGGACAGACGTGTATGCAGGCGCTAGGGAGAGTAAAAAAAAAAGTTATTGTTAAAAATAAAAAAAGGCAGGGGGGGGGAGAGCAAGAGGAGGAGAGCGCAACACGCTCCTCACGTCATCACGCCGGCTCCCCGAGTTGAAGGCCCACAGTTGATTAAACAGCTTAAAGACGTGATATTTAATAGTTTGGGTGATGAACACTTTTCCTCCATGTTCCAAATAGAGAGAGCTCATCGCATTCCAGGGGGGAAACCTATCCCAGGGAAATTACCGCGAGCAATTCTAATGAAGCTGCTATTGTCCATGGATAGAGATACGATCTTGAGAAGAGCTAGAGAATGTTCACCTATCGAATATCAGGGGACTAAATTGTTATTTTTTCCTGATTTTGCCCGGGAGACCCAGGAAAAAAGAAGAAGCTTTGTTGAGATTAAGAAACATTTGGCTGTTAAGCACTTGCCTTGAAGGGTGCGTTTTTTTTTTTTTTTATGTGATTAATGTTGGTCACAATTTTCTCTTGGAATGTTAGAGGTCTTGGGGAGAGGGTTAAGAGACAAGCCATTATGGATGCAATAAAAAGAGTCCTCCCTGCCATTGTCTGTATAGTAGAAACCCATCTCACCAAGGAGACGGTGTCTCGTTTGACAGTGGGGTGGCAAGTTCAATCATATCACTCCACCTTTAGTAGTGCCTCAAGGGGAGTCTCGGTTTTAATCCATCATTCTGTAGATTTTACGTTAATAGAGTCCTCCATAGATGATCAGGGGAGATTTATTTTTTTGTATGGTAGACTCTATGGACATAACTACACTCTGGCCTTTTTCTACATACCTCCGCCGTTTTCGGTTTATTCACTTAATCGGTTGCTGTTATTTTTGGAAACGAGACCAGAGTGTCGACTTGTCCTGATGGGAGACTTTAATGCTGTTATAGATCCTAAAAGGGACAGATTGACTTTGGATGCAGATTTGGGTAGGAATTCTGGTTCTTCCCCACTGGCCCAGTTCTGTTTGGAGGTGGGCTTGGTGGATATATGGGAACATCTGGGTGGAGGGAAGAGAGTGTACTCCTGTGTTAGCAGGGGTGGTAGAGCAATGTCCAGAATTGATTTAGCGCTTACCGATGAGAGTAATCTGAACAATATAAAAACTATACGATATGGAGTAAGAACAATTTCAGATCACTCTCCTATAACAATTGAACTTCGCACTGGGGGGAACAGAGATATTATGGGGTTTGGGTTTAAGTTGAATCCATACTGGCTTACCATTATGGATAACTCCCCCTCTATTAAACTACTGATATCCTCCTTTTGGGAGGTGAATCTCCCCTCTGCTAATATCAATATAGTATGGGATGCCCTAAAAGCGTACCTAAGGGGAGTTCTTATAAGCGATATCACTGCTATGAGGAAGACATTCAGGAAAAAAGAAGAGGAATTGGCTAGGAATGTGGCGTTTACAACTGAGCGATTTATTAACCAATCTACGGATGAAAATAAGGATAAGATGCAGAAATCTAGCCGTTCTCTTGAGGAATATGTAATTGAAAAAGCAAATCATAGATTATTTTTTAAAGGACAAAAATATTTCTCAGAGTCTGGCCGCCCTGGCAAGCTCCTTGCCAGAGTTGTTTTACAACAGAAGAAGAAAAAGAAAGCTATAACTTTGATTCGTAGTCCAGATGGTGTAAATATACAAGAACCAGAGGGAGTTAGAGATACTTTTTTGCAATATTTTTCTCAAATATATAAGGCATCCCCTGGTATTTCATCGGACCTGGCGAGGCGGTTCCTGGAGAGAATCTCTCTGCCATCGTTAACAGAGATTCAGAAAAACTCTCTGGAAAAAGAAGTGACCCACTTGGAGTTCCAGGAGGCCTTGAGGTCTATCTCGGGGAACTCCTCGCCAGGTCTAGATGGTTTTCCGTATGAATTTTACCGCAAGTACAGTGATGTTATTCTTCCTCATTTGTTGGAAGTGTTTTCCCATGCGTTGGACGAGGGAGATCTCCCAACTTCCATGATGGAAGCTTTAATAGTTTTAATTCCAAAAAAGGATAAGGATCTGGCGGATTTGAGTTCTTATAGACCTCATTATTAAATACGGATGTCAAGCTACTGTCAAGAGTCATGGCTAGGAGACTTTCTAGGGTTTTGCCCTCGGTTATTCATCCAGATCTGAATGGTTTTATGCCGAGAAGGGGCACTCATCATAACCTACATAGGTTCTTTACCAATATTCAGTCATCTGGGAGTGATGCCCGCTCCATCCTGTCATTAGACGCCACTAAGGCGTTTGACAGGGTCGAGTGGGCTTTTCTTTGGGAAGTGATGAGAAAAATGAACTTTGGCCCCAAATTTATAGCAATGATACAGCTGTTATATAAATCTCCGATTGCCAGGATCAGGATCCGTAACTCTTCTATATGGATAGAGGATAAGTATTTCAGGCTAATTGAGCGGATGATAAATGATCTACTATGGGGGAGGAAACTGGTGAGACTAAAGGCTATGTATTTTTCTATGCCCTACAAGCAGGGAGGTCTTAATCTCCCCTATTTTAAGGGTTATGTTATGGCTTCTCAACTTTGTTTCTTCAACGATTGGGAAAACAGCCATCTCTCCAGAAAGTTGGTTAAGGATTCAGGTTTCTCAGATTTCTTTACAGTTTTGGAGTCTGACTATCTACGTAAGAAGTATGAAAGAAAAAGAGAGTTTTTGAGGGTTAATCGGATCTAGTGGACAATGTCCAACAGACTCGAGAAACTAGAGGCGCCAGGGGATGGTGAATACGTTGTGATATGTAGATGGTTAAAATATGTAGAAGGTTAATATACAGAGGCTGCTCTAGGGTTCATCAAGCAGACTGGGTTGTCTGCAGGTTGTGCAATGTGTGGGGTGGGAAGAGATAGGAGGGCGAGTGGGTGTGAACCTTCACTTCGATCACGCCTATTTCCAGAACCCAAAATGAGCGCCAGTGTTTTAGTAGATAAGGGTATCTATAAATAACAGGGTATATTCCATAAAAATAGTCTTACTAAAAAGTAGTTGGTACATATACTACAATGACTAAAATTAGAATTAAAATTAAAATTTAAAATGTTTGGGCCACACTAGACGTAACATCACTCTATAGCAACATTATACATAAAGTAGGCCTAAAAGCGACAAAAACATTTTTAGACACCGATACAACCATGCCGTCTGCACAGAAAGACTTTATTCTCAGATCCATAGAGTTTATCTTATGCCATAACTACTTTTCATATAAGGAGAAATTTTATATCCAAGTAAATGGCACGGCAATGGGCACAAAGTTTGCGCCTTCATATGCCAATCTATTTATGGGTGCTTTCGAAAACCAACACGGTTTGCTAACACACCCTAATATCAAATTTTATAAACGGTACATAGACGATATCATCCTCATTTGGCAGGGAAATATTAATGACCTCAGGACTTACATCGACACACTCAACACTAATGATTGGAATCTTAACTTCACATTGGAAGCAGACCATAGGCACGCCGTTTTTGGATCTTAATCTGATCAGTAATGATAACATCATCTCCACCAGCACACATTTCAAAAGCGTTGATGCCAACAGCTTTCTAGATTTCAAAAGCTGCCACTATCACAAATGGAAAACTAATATACCATTCAGCCAGATGAAACGAATTAGACGCAACTGCACTAACAACGATACCATGAGAGAACAATTAGATACCCTAAGTAAAGGTTTATCGAGAAAGGCTATCCCCACAACTTATCAAAGATTCTAAGAAAAAGATCTCACTAATAGATCAGAAATCAAGCCTTGAACCAAAAACAAAAGACACAAAAGAAACCTCTTTTAAACCCGGCCTGATAACGAGATACAATCGTGACCACAAACTAATTAGACAAATACTTACCAAGCATTGGTCTGTACTGTTAAAAGATCCCATATTAGGTAAAGAAATACCCAAAATACCAAGACTCACGTTTCGAGAGCGAAAACTTTAAAAAATATTCTGGCCCCTTCATGTCCCCAAAAACACAAACCAAATAAAATAGGACAGACACAAAAGAAGCCAGAGCAGAACAGCTCCTCTAGTTGCGGTGCCAAAAAATGCAAATGTTGCCCAATGATCACCATTGCCAGTAAGGAATTTCACCTCCCGGACCATATAAGAAAAATATCTTTCCAAAAACCAATGACCTGCGCCAGCAGAAACATAATATACTTACTTCAATGCCCTTGTAATTTATACTATGTAGGCCGCACCACACAAACCCTCAGAGAACGGATGAATGAACATAGATCTAACATCAAAAGGAAAATCTTGACACACAGTGTATCACGCCATTTGCACTACTACATGAGGGTAACTCCGCAGATCTCAAAGTGACCCCACTAGAACAAGTTTCCTCCTTCCAGCAATTATGTCGGAAGGAGATGTTCTGGATATACCAGCTTAACACCCTCACCCCTTACGGTCTCAACGAGACACTTGAACACGTTAACTATTAAATACCCGACCAATCACTCCCAATCTATCTACTGATGGGAACCAACATCCACCACATCGCACTTATCCCTTCCCCCAATATAATATGAAAACACCTCAATACTTCAAGTCTCTCAACAAAACCCAAACATGGCCGGGTCAGTCGATATACAATCGATAGCCCTATAAACCCAATCCCAATGCCTGGATAACGAGACAAATAGGTTTACCCACTCCCTACCTACCTCCATTGTTTGAGCTTTGAGATCTATGTAATTCCTACAGAAATTGTAGCAAAATTCATTTAATATATTTTTATTATTATTATTTTCTAATTTCTACTAATTTTTACTATTTTAATCATTATTTTTCTATTATTATCATTTTTCAACCTATTTTAATACATCCCCTTTATTATAAATATTTTTATATATTTATAAAAAAGCGCCACCACTCATAATCCTCCAGATTATATCACACAAAAATTAATTTATTTTTAAGACATTACCCCCAATCCTCGATAGTAAGGGCTTCTATATACGGCCCCACAACAAATGCCTACTTTTTGGGCCAATATATAGAATATGTACAGAGCTACCCATTAATCGCAAGACCAACACAGGCCGGAACATAGGCGTGCGTTCCACTGTGGAGCACATACAATGACACTTCCGGACCTGCGCAGAAGCTACCGAACGCTCCGATCGGAGCGCAATGACAACAACCTGGACATGCGCACAGGTTACAAGATGCGCTCAGGCTGACACGCATGAACATCGCGCACCCTTCCGGTTATGCGCACCTCGAGCGCCGCGATCCTTGCGGCCCCTCCCTCCCCATTTGGCGGTCTTTTTCACTTGTTTCCCATTACCTTGGGGGTATATATACCCTAATTCACACACAAAATGTTATAGCTCCTGATGAAGGGACGTGCCTGTCCCGAAGCAGCGTTGAGCCGGTTTTATTGGAATAAAAGACAATTGCACAGAAGCCCCCTTGAGTTGGCTGCCTCCAATTTGTTAACATCATTGAAGCGATCCTGGCTGGGGGGGTAACTGGTTTACAGGTGTTTTATGCTTATCCTAGTAAACCACCCCCCTCGTGAAGTAAGTTGAAATATACGATTACTTTGACTTTTTGATTTTAAATTTTAATTTTAATTCTAATTTTAGTCATTGTAGTATATGTACCAACTACTTTTTAGTAAGACTATTTTTATGGAATATACCCTGTTATTTATAGATACCCTTATCTACTAAAACACTGGCGCTCATTTTGGGTTCTGGAAATAGGCGTGATCGAAGTGAAGGTTCACACCCACTCGCCCTCCTATCTCTTCCCACCCCACATATCTACGTAAGATACAGGATGATTATAAACCCTTCTGCAGAATGGCTATGAAAGCATGGATGGTTATAAAAAGTTGGCTGCAAGTTAGTGCATCACTGATTTGCACTCCATTGTGGCACAACCTAAAATTACTGAGTCTAGATGACTCAAACTGTCAGCAATATTGGAGGAAAAAAAATATTTATTATTTGAGTCAAGTGGTTAAAAATGGGCAGATTCTTACTCGTATGGAGCTAGAACAAGAGGAAAATGTAGGGGAGGTGGTTTGGTATGTATATCTTCAATTGCGTTCGGCACTGCTTAGTATTTCTGATAAGCATTTACTTAATATAGACACTCCGGAATTTTTACACAAGTTGATTCAAAAGAAGGGTGGTATGAAAGTTAGAATTTCACACTGTTATAGGTATTTGATAAAAAATAATTTCACGGATTGTTTATCTCCAGGGCAAAGATCCTGGTCCACTTTATTGTCAGATTTGGGTTCCCCGGATTGGGAAAATGTAGGTGATAATTTAAGTTGGTTTTCGCACAATTTTAATCACACGGTAGTACAGTTTAATATTATGCACAAAATATATGTAACACCTCTATGGCTCCACAGGAGAGGATTAAGAGCCTCCTCTGAGTGTCCCCGTTGTGGCAGTCCCGGGGCAGATCACCTACATCTGTTCTGGGATTGCCCAACGGTGAGTAGATACTGGAAGTTGGTTCAAAGAACCCTATCCCAAAGACTTAATATGTATATTCCATTTTCTCCTAAGGTATGGATTTTGGGGGATCTATCGGAGGTTAGCTGCCAGGTCCTGAAGTCCCGATTGTTGATTAAAGTTTTGTTCTTAGCTAGGCTTCTCGTAGCTAGAAAATGGTTTTCCCCCTCCGCTCCAGATTGCAAGAACTGGTTAAATTTAGTCAACAAGGTCAAAAGCTATGAAAAGATTCTGCATAGACAAAGAGGATCTTATGAAAAGTGGGATAGTATTTGGAAGGAATGGGATGATTGAGGAATTTTGCTTTTTTTTTTTTTCTCTCTGCAAGGCGGGGGGGGGGGGGTAATGCTGCACGGGGGGGTGATCTTGTAATTATGTTTTTTGTAAATTGTATGCATTGAGAATATTGAAATAAAAGATTAAAATTCTTAAAAAAATAAAATAAATAAATTAAAAAAAAGAGGCGATTTACTAGTGCAGGGAAAGGATAGTGAGAGGAATCATTTCACAGTCAGGGAAAGATGTGTGCAGATATTAGGGAGAGTCATAGGAAAATCCTCATTGTGATAAAAAGCGATTTATAAGTGAAGGAAAATGATAGTGAGAGGAATCATTTCACAAGCAGGGAGAGACGTGTGCAGATGCTAGGGAGAGTCATAGGAAAATCCTCATTGTGACAAGAAAGCGATTTACAAGTGAAGGGAAAGGATAGTGAGAGGAATCATTTAACAGGCGGGAGAGACATATGCAGATGGTAGGGAGAGTCATAGGAAAATCCTCATTGTGAAAAATAGTGATTTACAAGGGCAGGAAAACATTACTTGGGGATCCAGATACAGCTCTGTCATTCCAGCAATTAGTTATTGGGGTGCAAGTGCTATGTTGAAAATCCTTTAGTGGCTTTTATCTGTGGAAAAAGATAAATTTATACGCAGGTCACTTTTGTTGTTATTTATGCTAAAATCATTTGCAGTCATTTCTGGTCGAAGAGTTTAGGGCGGTATTTCAGTAATACACTAAAAATATAAACGCACTGCACGTTTGCAGTAATTTCTGGTGAAAGAGTATAGGGCGGTATTTCAGTAATACACTAAACATTTTAACGCAGTGCATGGTTGCATTCATTTCTGGTGAAAGAGTATAGGGGCTTATTTCATTAAAAAAAGAAAAATATGTACACACTTCACTGTTGCGGTTATTTCTGGTGAAAGCGCATAGGGGCCATATTTCAGTCAAAAAAGAGAAATATATACGCACTGCACTGTTGCCGTTATTTCTGGTGAAAGCTTATAGGGTCGTATTTCAGTACTACAATAAAATATATACACACTTCACTCTTTAATTGTTTGCTGGTTGAAGCATATAGTGGCCTTTTTCCATGCAACAAGAAATATATATTCTCGGGTCACTTTTGCAGTTATTTCTGGTGAAAGAGTATAGGGGCTTATTTCATTAAAAAAATAAAAATATGTACTCACTTCACTGTTGCAGTTATTTCTGGTGAAAGCTCATAGGGGCCATATTTCAGTCAAAAAAGAGAAATATATACGCACTGCACTGTTGCTGTTATTTCTGGTGAAAGCGTATAGGGTCGTATTTCAGTACTACAATAAAATATATACACACTTCACTCTTTAATTGTTTGCTGGTTGAAGCATATAGTGGCCTTTTTCCATGCAACAAGAAATATATATTCTCGGGTCACTTTTGCAGTTATTTCTGGTGAAAGAGTATAGGGGCTTATTTCATTAAAAAAATAAAAATATGTACACACTTCACTGTTGCAGTTATTTCTGGTGAAAGTGCATAGGGGCCATATTTCAGTCAAAAAAGAAAAATATATACACACTGCACTGTTGCAGTTATTTCTAGTGAAATCCTATAGGGTCATATTTCAGTTTACAAGAAAAGTATATACATACTTCACTCTTTAATTGTTTTCTGGTTAAAGCGTATAGTGACCTTTTTCCATCCAACAAAAAATATATATTCTCGGGTCACTTCTGCAGTTATTTCTGGTGAAAGGGTATAGGGACCTATTACAGTAAAAAAATGAAAAATATATATACGCACTGCACTGTTGCAGTGATTTCTGTTTAAAGCGTATAGGGGTGTATTTAATTCAAAAAAGAAAAATATATACGCACTGCACTGTTGCAGACTTGCAGTTATTTATGGTGAAAGCGTATAGGGTCTTATTTCAGTACTATAAGAGAAATATATACGCACGTCACTCTGTAATTGTTTCCTTGTTAAAGCGGATAGTGGCCTTTTTCCGTGCAACAAGAAATATATATTTTTGGGTAACTTCTGCAGTTATTTGTGGTGAAAGCATATAGGGGCATATTTCAGTACTACAAGAACAATATATTCTCAGTACACTGTTGCAGTTATATCTGGTAAAGCCTTTACTGGCGTATTGCAGCAGAAAAAGAACTGCACATTCACCATTTGCTGGTGCACTTATATGTAGAAAAACGTTTATTGACGTATTTCAGTAGAAAAAGAAATATACATTTGCCATTCGCTGCTGCACCTATATCTTGAAAACTTTATTGACATATATTAGTAGAAAAATAAATATACATTTGCCATTCGCTCCTGCACTTATATCTTGAAAAACCTTTATTGACTTATATCAGTAGAAAAATAAATATACATTCGCCATTCGCTGCTGCACTTATATCTTAAAAAACCTTCATTGATGTATAGCAGTAGAAAAATAAAAATATATTAAGCGTTCACTGTTGCAGTTATATGTGGTAAAGCCTTTAGTGTTGTATTTCTGTAGAAAAATAAGGATATATTCAGCGTTCTGCGCTGTAGTCACATGTGGGAAATTCCTTTTTGTTGTATGGACCAAATTATGTTGTGGTGAAATTTCGTATTTACATTTCACACACTGCATGCTTATGTGACGACATCCAAGAGCGGTGCACCAATACAGGTGAACACACTAACCCTGCACAAAAATGCAAACTAATGCACACCAGCCCGCATCTATCTGCAGTATTGCTTACTGGACACTATGGAGACTGTTCTGCAACACAGAAACCGCACGAGGACCTCGTCTCGCTCTTCCAGCACGGATCTACTTCCTCCGCTACGTCCCATTCACTTCAGATCACTCCACCTCAGGCGCCGTTAATTTTTTGAAACTGACAGACAGCTTATTACCTTCTGTTGAAAAGCCTTTATTCACATATATACATGAAAAAAAGAAAAATATACTCAGCGTTCATTGTTCCAGTTATATATGGTAAAGCCTTTAGAGGCATATATCAGTAGAAAAAGAAACAGATAATCAGTGATTAGGGCTTCAGTTATATTCGGTAATTTTTTTAAAATTATTATTTCATTTGAAAAAAATCTTGTATTCTGCGTTAAGCGCTGCACTTATATGCGGTAAAGATTTTTTTAAAATATTTTGGTGAAAAAAATTTTGTATTCAGCATGAAGCACTCTACTGATATGCGGTAAAATCTCTTTTGAAATATTTTGGTGTAAAAAAATCTTGTATTCAGCATAAAATGCTGCACTTATATGCGGTAAAAACTTTTTTGAATTATTTCATTGAAAAAAAATCTTGTATTGTGAGTTAAATACAGCACTTTAGGTGAAATACAAATTTCCACCTCCTCCTTAAACTTCCTCATCTCTTTATTAACATCTGACACACTAACTTTACACCCCTCCGCCACCCCAGCTATATATATATATAGGAGCTAATAAAGGTAAATGATACTGCCAGCCTGTTAAAGGGAATTACAGCATGATACCACAATACATTTGATATGACATTTAGCAAGAGTTTAAAGTGCCCACATATAGCACATAGTGGGACACTGCCTCAAGATGAATCAGATGTGGGTCAGCCAGGATTCCCCCCCCCCCCCTATGTCTGATGCATCAGACTAGATTATCCATGGTGCCACACCAACAATTTGACAAAAGAGACCTTTTTTTTTCTGGCTACCTGCCTCAGCTACTATTCTGATGCTGTTACCCGCCTTATGCCACATATCGGATGCCAAGTGCTCCTTCTTTCACCCACCATCTTCAGCGGGTACTAGTATTGCCACCCAGCTCCACAGTATGTCACCTTGCTACTCTGTGGCCTCCTGATGCTGCCACCACCTCCAGACTCTGTCATTGTGTTACTCTGTGGCCTCCTTCTGATGCTGCTGCTGCTGCCGCCACCTCCAGACTTTGTCATTGTGCCACTCTGTCGACTCCTCCTGATGCTGCTGATGCCAACACCTCCACACTCTGTCATTGTGCCACTCTGAGGCCTACTCATGCTGATCCACCTCCAGACTCTGTTATTGTGCCGCTCTGTGGTCTCCTCATGCTGCTGCCAACTCCAGACTCTGTCATTGTGTGACTCTGTGGCTTCCTCATGCTGCTGACACCTCCAGACAGTCATTTTGCCACTCTGAGGACTACTTTTGCTGCTTCCACCTCAAGACCCTGTCATTTTGACACTTTGTGGTCTCCTTCTGATGCTCATGCTGTTCCCGCCACCTCCAGACTCTGTCATTGTGGAACTCTGTGGACATGTCCTGATGCTGCTGCTGCCGACACCTCCAGACTCTGTAATTGTGCCACTCTGTGGCCTACTCATGCTGCTGCCAACTCCATACTCTGCCATTATGCCACTCTGTGGCCTATTCTTGCTGGCTCCTCTTTATTATGCTGCTGCTGCCGCCACCTCCACACTTTATCATTGTGCCGCTCTGTGGTCTCCTCCTGATGCGGCCGACACCTCCACACTCTGTCATTGTGCCGCCCTGTGGCCTACTCATGCTGCTGCCAACTCCAGACTCAGTTATTGTGCCACTCTGAGGCCTACTTATGCTGATCCACCTTCAGACTCTGTTATTGTGTGACTCTGTGGCCTACTCATGCTGCTTCCACCTCCAGAATCTGTCATTGTGCTACTCTGTGGACTCCTCCTGATGCTGCTGCCGACACCTCCAGACTCTGTCATTGTGCCACTCTGAGGCCTACTCTTGCTGCTTCCACCTCAAGACCCTGTCATTTTGACACTTTGTGGTCTCCTTTTGATGCTCATGCTGTCGCCGCCACCTCCAGACTCTGTCATTGTGCAACTCTGTGAACACCTTCTGATGCTGCTGCTGCCGACACCTCCAGACTCTGTCCTTGTGCCACTCTGTGGTCTAATTATGCTGCTTTCACCTCCAGACTCTGTCATTGTGCAGCTCTGTGATCTCCTTATGCTGCTGCCAACTCGAGACTCTGTAATTGTGCCGCTCTGTGGCCTACCCATGCTGCTGCCAACTCTATACTCTGCCATTATGCCACTTTGTGGCCTACTCTTGCTGGCGCCACCTACAGACTCTGCTATTGTGTCGCTCTGTGGTCTCCTCTTGATTCTGCTGCTGCTGCCACCTCCACACTCTATCATTGTGCCGGTCTGTGGTCTCCTCCTGATGCTGCTGCTGCCGACACCTCCACACTCTGTCCTTGTGCCACTCTGTAGCCTACTCATGCTGCCGCCACCTACAGACTGTGTCATTGTGCCACTCTGTGGCCTACTCATGCTTCTGCCAACTCCAGACTCTGTCATTGGGCCACCATGTGGCCTTCTCCTGATGCTGCTGCTGCCGCCTCCTCCACACTTTGTCATTGCGCCACTTTGTGGGCTATTAATGCTGCTGCCACCTTCAGAAGAAAGGAAAAATGAGATGCACAATGGATCCAGTCTGTGTAGCTGCTTTATGTATGGTCCCATCATAAATGACATGATTTGAGCCAAAAGCAGGAGTGGTTAGAAAACACAGAAGACATGCCAATTTTCATTCACGTGTCATCTCTGTTTTAGATCCACTCCGTTTATTTTTGCCTTTAGCAATACTGATGGATTATTGAGCAAATGCCGACCGAGTGAAGGTATATGCTCGACAGACAGGATCCGTTTTCTGTGGGTTGTTGTTATGACTGATCAGAGAATGGGGAAAATTAATCAGTGACATCAACACAAACTTACTGCTGACACCCTCTTCTCTCTGTCAGGGGGCTCTACTTGTATAAGCGTTTGATAGAACCGGTTCTGTAGACATCTATGTGGAATCAGCTGACGAGGGTGTAAAAGGAGTGCGCTTCTTCTTGACGCTAACATTGACCTTTAACCCTGGGTTCACACCTGAGCGTTTCTGAGACGTGCGTTCTCCGCGCGTTTTTGTAGCGCGTTTTTGTAGCGCGTTTTACGCGCGTATTACAGTGCGTTTTGGAAATAGGAAACGTACGTCATACGCGTGTTCGTGACTCTGGAGACCAATTGAAAAAGGCATATCTACACTTAACGCGCGTTAAATGTTTTACGCGCGTTCCCATTGAAGTCTATGGGTGCAAACGCGCAACAAAACGCCCTAAAGAAGCTCAAGAACTTCTTTGAGTGTAGGGCGTTTTACAGCACGTTCAAACGCGCTGTAAAACGCTCAGGTGAGAACCATGCCCATAGGGAAACATGAGTTTTCTCCTGTTGAGCGTTTTAAAGTGCGTAGGAACGCGCTGTGAAACGCGCAAGTGTGAACTGAGGGTTAAGGCTGAGTTAATGCTTGAGTTATTTGGTCAGTTGTCTTTCAAAAAACAATTGAAGACACATACAAGTTACCAGTTATACTAGAAGGTCAATATAGAGAGAGAACTGGAGATATAATTGACTAGATTTTACAGTTTGAACAGTGAAATCTGAGCACAGAGAGTGAGCAAGGGACTGGTCATGGTCTTAGTTGTTTCATTCAGCTTACTGGCAAGTTCTGCTTTACAAAGTCCTGCAAATAACTCATATTTTTCTGTATGAACAGCCAGACAGCTTATTTTTCTTAAAAAGTTGTCTACATAGGCTTATTGCCAGCACACCAATAGTATACTTGCTGCTGCAAATGCTAAACAATTGCCCATTTTATCCCCTAAAAACCATGCCATGCATTAGTAATGCATTATGCTGAAATAACAGCATTTATATACCAGTTAGCTATTAAAACATTGCATTGTGTCAAGATTCTGATCTATTATTATTAAATGTGTTTGCTGCAATAACAGCATTTATACTGTATACTAGTTAACTGTTTCATTGCATCAATATTTCCATTCTTTATTATTGAACAATTTGTGATGCAAACACAGAATTTATATACCAGTAAGGGAGGATTCACATCAACATTACGAATTCCGTTATTGTTTTCCGTTAAAACATGGTTATAATGGAAAATTATGGAATTTGTAAGATGGAATTCAATACAGAAACCTTGAGAGGCATTCCGTTTTGATCCATCATAATAGAGGTCTATGGACAAGCAGAACGGATCTGTCTGGTTTCCGTTATCCAGGAAGGCAAAGAAAAGTCCTCCTCCTCTTTTCGGCCCCAGAAAATAATTTCTTTTGCTTTATTCCTTCCAATGAAGCAAATTCTTTTTTCCGGAGAAAACTAAAGAGAACACCAACATTCACGCTATGGAAGATACTCAGGAGAGTCTCCCTGTTGATGACTTATGTGAGAACAATCAGTATTTGGACTGACATGAGAAGGAGGTCAATCACAAAGAAAGGTATTTCTTCACAGATTCAGTACTTGCGCTACAGGTTTAATAGTGAAGAGGGTCCATTCACCAAAGTCAATTTGAAAAAGTAGTAGAACCGAGCTGCTCCCTGTTCACACTGGTGACTGTAGGGCAATCGACCCCATATGCTGGCACCAGGAATCGGTAACTTCCACGTTCAGATGTACAATCCTCACACTCGTCACTGCGGAATTTACCATAAAATCACACAAATAGTGAGGTACCCTCAGGGAAATGGGTTTAAAAATGTTTAATATATACTAACAAACATTCTTTAACCACCTCCGCCCCCCTAGCTTAAACACCCTTAATGACCAGGCCACTTTTTACAATTCTGCACTACACTACTTTCACCGTTTGTTGCTCCGTCATGCAACTTACCACCCAAATGAATTTTACCTCCTTTTCTTCTCACTAATAGAGCTTTCATTTGGTGGTATTTCATTGCTGC
The DNA here is from genome assembly GCA_033119425.1 of Bufotes viridis. NCBI lineage: Eukaryota > Metazoa > Chordata > Amphibia > Anura > Bufonidae > Bufotes > Bufotes viridis. The sequence continues at coordinate 251,604,907 of CM065592.1, read as the reverse complement.
TGACATTTCTACTTTTTTTGCTATTAATCAAAAATGACCGAAATATTTGCAAAAAAATGACATTTTTCACTTTCTCCTCCCTCCCTTCTGTTCTTCAAGCAAGTTTGAATCTCCTCCATCGGTTCATGTACATGAGGTTCCTACAATCAATAATTCTGTACCTTATCTATCAAAGGAACATATATATATATTTTTACATTTTTTTACATTTTTTTATATATATTTTTCTCTTCTTTTATTTATGCGGTAATGTTCAAATGTCTTGCATGCAGAATATATGCCAAATGAAGAAAAGTGGTTGCTTTTTGGTAATATGTTACTATGTCCACTGAAAAGAAATCCACTCCAGGTTTATGTTCATACACAAGTTTGATCAGGGAATCAGCTATATAAATCTACGTAACACCCACCACAGGTAACCCATTGAAAAGGGCGTATACCCGAAGCGCGTCTGGGAGATTGGTGGTGTGTTAGATCAGTATCCCCTCCGTCCCTGATAGTGATTTATTCACGAGACTGTGAAGCAACTGTGAAGCTAACAGACTTTGCAACCAACCTATATTGAAAGGCCCTAGGACCCAGCACTGCCGTGGGAAGAAACACGTGGGACGCTGCGTGTATCCAGAATGCCCTGTGGGACGCCGCGGGCGGGCAGAGACTGTGACGAGCTAGAACGTCTGAATCACGGTAAGGTAGCTGGGTTCGGGCATCCCGGGACGGAGGAGAGGTGGAGGAGGGAGCGCTGCAGTCGGCAGCCGGCAGACGGCCGTTCCCACCATCGGGTGTTGAATCGAGCTAAATGTGAGCTACAAGCATACCGGTATCGCTAATACTATTAATGTGCTGATTATGCACCAGCGTTGCTTCTATGAGGAATAAGACAAACAATTGAACAATTTTTACTTTGCTGCTGAAAAGGTGGACACTAGCCAATTTTTTGCACGGACTTTTATGGCACTACTTGATTGCACATATTACCTATAAGTTTTTATCATTTTTACTGTCAAACCTTGACTTTTGCACAGGATTGGATATTTGCACATGAGTGTTATTACTATATTTGCATCAACTCTATATGTATTAATTGTATCAATATTTCAAACACTTGGGGACACTTTAGCACGTTGCACTTTTTGTGGCAGATTTGTATGTATGCAATTACTATGAAGTGATTGGCCCGCATTTTTAGTGATTTTTAGTATTTTTTAATAAACTCTTTTTGGATGTGATCCCAGGTGATTATTACCGGTGTGCCCTTGATTTTGCACTTATTTTTGATACTTTTGCCAGTCGATGGGTCTGGACTTTTACAAGTGAGCACCCGGGTGGTATCCTATCTGAACTAATTGGGTGTAGCCGTCCTACTTTTTTCCTGCACAATATTTTCTCTCTGACCCATCCTTGGATTGTATTGCTCCCCTATTTAGTTCAGAATGGACGTTTGGGATCACATTCAAGACAAGTATAAAAACATAGAAACTTTCAATTTTGATAATGCGAATAATGATATGGAAGTTAATTTAGATAGGAAGATTGATAATGCATTTAAAGAATTGGAACGGTTAGTCACAAAACTAATTAGAAACAAATGGGAAATCAAATCATTATCACAATATGTAGAAAAAGGGTTAATTCCCAAGGGTTTATTATTGAATAAAAGCCCTGCTTCCGATTTGATAGATGAAGACTTTAAGAAAGAATGGGATAACTTTTTAAATACACAATCTTTGGTTTTAGTGAGAATGATTATAGAAAAAAGGAAAAGGATGATAGAACAAATTACTATATCAATCGAATCATTGAAAGGGGAAATCTCTACATTCCCTGCAAACGAACAGATTCAAAAATGGCATGAAAGGATCTGTAAAAATTTAGACACAACAGAAAGGGAAATTATGGAGAAAAAATCAAAAAAATTATTGAACATTACCAAATACCAAACGGACACCTTTGGTGCCCAGAACGGCAAAGAAATTAGAGATAACTTGGTTCCAAGAAGGGAAGAAAATAAAAGGTCAGAGAGGAACAACGAAAACACATATAACAACATTCCCACCCGAAATAGATATGAAACATTAGCCTCTCCACATTTTTTAGATGTTACCCCTCCACACCACAAACAAAGGAAGAAGAAGATACATTCTCCAACCCCAACCCCACCCTCACCTACAAAGAGGAAGCTAAACCCCAATATACGGGGGAGCGAGACACAAGATCACAATGGGAGGATAGAAACTCAGATAACAAGGGAGATAAACACACACGACTACAATCTGAGGAATCGAACCAGGGGGAATTGGAGACCCAACAGGGAACACACATTTATCCCACACGAGAGGGCACCCACATACCACAGGGCTTATCCCGAAAGACATATTCAGGAACAGGGATATCAAAGGTACGGAAGATCAGGAGGGGGAGACACACGAAGAGAAGAACACAGGGAAAGGCACTACAGGGATCATCAATAGTTAATCTTAGCAGTGTGGAACTCACACATGTACAAATGGAGTTGTTAAATAAGGGACTCAAATTTGCACCCACTAATTCTGTGGACAAATTTGCTACTTATATTGGAGTAGAAAAGTTTTTAAGAAAGCTGTGCCTCAAGAAATATTTTCTAAAAAATCCAATTTTGGAAAATTATGATCAGACCATCACAAAAAAATTCAAATACACTGATCTAAAAGTTAAATCAACACAATATCCAAGACAAGAAATTAGTGATGAAATGACCACATTTAGAATGAACGTAGAACGAGAAATAAGGGGTATGGGACAAAAAAGAATTAATAACAATTTGTCAAAAAATGAGGTAATGGCCATTAAACAATTGCAGGATATGGAACAAATAGTAATCAGACCAGCGGACAAAGGGGGGGCTATTGTGGTCCAGGACACAAACAAATACCAGGAAGAGTGTCTCAGACAACTTAATGACGAGACAACATACGTCCAATTAAAAAGAGATCCAACTGAGGAATTTTATGTGTCACTAAGGGAATACTGTCAAAAAGGAAGAGAAATGGGAATTTTATTGGAAAGGGAAGCAAAATTTATTTTAAGTACGGAAAAACGTATTCCCGCCTTTTACTGTATACCAAAGATCCATAAGGATTTAAAAAACCCCCCCGGACGCCCCATAGTGTCAGGTATCAACTCCATCACGTCAAATCTTTCCCAATACCTAGACAGATGGTTACAACCCTATGTTAAAAAGTCCCTTCTTATATACGCGACACAACGGACATCATATCAGTTTTAGAAATACTGAAATGGGAAGATACATGGACTATCGGAACCCTAGATGTAGGGTCATTGTATACAATAATAGAACATAAGGCCGGGATTGAGGCCCTATACAAACAACTTATAAAGGAAGAAGAAATTTTAGAAGAACAATTGAAATTCCTTTTGGATGGGATAGAATTCATTCTAACTCATAATTATTTTTGGTATGATGGTGTTTTTTATTTACAGAAAACCGGGACCGCCATGGGGACCAGATTCGCCCCGAGCTATGCCAATCTATTTTTGGCCCAATGGGAATCTGAGGTCATCTTACCCAGGCTCGGGACGGATCTGGTCCTCTGATGATATTATTTTTATCTGGCGTGGGGACGATTTGTCACTCAGTGAATTTTTGACATCTATCAATCACAATGAAAGAAATCTAGTTTTCACCCCATCCATAAGTAAAGAGGCAGCAGAATTTCTAGATCTTGATATTAAAGTAATGGGGAATCAATTAAGGTGCAACACCCATTTTAAACCGGTTTCAAGAAATAGTTATATCAGATTTAACAGTTGCCACCTACCCAGGTGGCTTATTAATGTTCCAACGAGTCAATTTCGGAGACTCAAGCGGAACTGCACCTTGGAGACACAGTTTGAAGAAGAAGCGGTGGGTCTAAAGGAACAGTTTTTGGAAAAAGAATACACACCAGAAGTTGTAGAACAGTCTCTAGTAAAGGTAAAAAGTATGGAGAGGAAAACTTTTTTCACTAGTAGGGAGGAGACAACACAGGAAAGAAAAGAAAAAGAAAATCTAATGATAATATTACCATTTAATTCACAATATAAACAGGTGGAGAGAATTATAAAAAAACACTGGGGACATTTGCTGAAGGATAAATGGATTGGTCCCCTATTGGAACTAAAACCAAAGATTGTGTATAAAAAGGCTGCTAATTTAGCTAACAAAGTAGCCCCAACAGTACAGAATTATCAACGAAAGAAAAGAGAAATGGGAAGTTGGCTTACCTTGAGGGGCTTCTATAGGTGTGGGCGGTGCTCGAACTGTAGAAGTACTTCGTTTCCTAGAAGAAGAGAAGAAGTGAAGTCAACCACTAATCAGTTTGTTTATAAAATCAAAGAATTTTTATCATGTGAGTCCACAGGGGTCATTTACATCTTGGAATGTCCGTGTCAGAAACAGTATGTGGGCCGGACAAAGAGAACACTGAAACAAAGAGTGAGCGAACATATTGCCAAAATTAAAAAAGGCTATGAGGCTCACTCGGTCTCTAAGCATTTTAAGTTGATGCACAATTGTGATCCGTCTGGCCTAAGTTTTGCTGCCCTTGAAAAAGTCAGTAAAACATGGAGAGGTGGCAATTTTGTGTCACAAATGTCACGACAAGAATTGAGGCGTATTTTTGAGTTTGAAACCATTATTCCAAAAGGATTAAATGCCGAAATGGAGATTTTTGGATTCTTATAGGGGGGTGGTGTGTTGGAGATTGGGGGTCGAGGTCTGGCCGTGTTACCGACACCTCGACCCCTTCTCTCCTCACACCTCCCTCCCTTCTGTTCTTCAAGCAAGTTTGAATCCCCTCCATCGGTTCATGTACATGAGGTTCCTACAATCAATAATTCTGTACCTTATCTATGAAAGGAACATATATATATATTTTTACATTTTTTTACATTTTTTTATATATATTTTTCTCTTCTTTTATTTATGCGGTAATGTTCAAATGTCTTGCATGCAGAATATATGCCAAATGAAGAAAAGTGGTTGCTTTTGGTAATATGTTACTATGTCCACTGAAAAGAAATCCACTCCAGGTTTATGTTCATACACAAGTTTGATCAGGGAATCAGCTATATAAATCTACGTAACACCCACCACAGGTAACCCATTGAAAAAGGGGCGTATACCCCGAAACGCGTCTGGGAGATTGGTGGTGTGTTAGATCAGTATCCCCCTCCGTCCCTGATAGTGATTTATTCACGAGACTGTGAAGCAACTGTGAAGCTAACAGACTTTGCAACCAACCTATATTGAAAGGCCCTAGGACCCAGCACTGCCGTGGGAAGAAACACGTGGGACGCTGCGTGTATCCAGAACGCCCTGTGGGACGCCGCGGGCGGGCAGAGACTGTGACGAGCTAGAACGTCTGAATCACGGTAAGGTAGCTGGGTTCGGGCATCCCGGGATGGAGGAGAGGTGGAGGAGGGAGCGCTGCAGTCGGCAGCCGGCAGACGGCCGTTCCCACCATCGGGTGTTGAATCGAGCTAAATGTGAGCTACAAGCATACCGGTATCGCTAATACTATTAATGTGCTGATTATGCACCAGCGTTGCTTCTATGAGGAATAAGACAAACAATTGAACAATTTTTACTTTGCTGCTGAAAAGGTGGACACTAGCCAATTTTTTGCTTCTATGAGGAATAAGACAAACAATTGAACAATTTTTACTTTGCTGCTGAAAAGGTGGACACTAGCCAATTTTTTGCACGGACTTTTATGGCACTACTTGATTGCACATATTACCTATAAGTTTTTATCATTTTTACTGTCAAACCTTGACTTTTGCACAGGATTGGATATTTGCACATGAGTGTTATTACTATATTTGCATCAACTCTATATGTATTAATTGTATCAATATTTCAAACACTTGGGGACACTTTAGCACGTTGCACTTTTTGTGGCAGATTTGTATGTATGCAATTACTATGAAGTGATTGGCCCGCATTTTTAGTGATTTTTAGTATTTTTTTATAAACTCTTTTTGGATGTGATCCCAGGTGATTATTACCGGTGTGCCCTTGATTTTGCACTTATTTTTCACTTTCTGTTGTAAATTTTTAAAAAAATAAATTTCTATATAAATTTTTCACAAAATTTATTGTTCTACATGTCTTTGATAAAAAAATTCCAATAAGTGTATATTTATTGGTTTGGGTAAAAGTTATAGCGTTTACAAACTATGGTGCAAAAAAGTGAATTTCCGCATTTTGAAGCAGCTCTGACTTTCTGAGCACCTGTCATGTTTCTTCAGGTGCTAGAATGTCAGGATAGTATAAATACCACCCCAAATGACACCATTTTAGAAAGAAGACACCCCAAAGTATTCGCGGAGGGGCATGGTAAGTTCATGTATCATTTCATTTTTTTTCACAAGTTAGCGGAAAATTACACTTTCTGAGAAAAAAATAATAATAATAAAGTTTCCATTTCTGCTAACTTCTGGCAAAAATAAAATAAAAAATCTCAGACGGACTTACTATGCCCCTCAGTGAATACCTTGGGGTGTCTACTTTCCGAAATGGGATCATTTGTGGGGTGTGTTTACTGTTCTGGCATTTTGGGCGGGGCTAAATTGTGAGCAACCTTGTAAAACCTAATGGTACTCGTTGGAATTTGGGCCCCTTTGCGCACCCAGGCTGCAAAAAAGTGTCACTCCTGTGGTATCGCCGTACTCAGGAGAAGTAGGGCAATGTGTTTTGGGGTGTATTTTGTACATATACCCATGTTGGGTGAGAGAAATATCTCTGTAAACTGACAACTTTGTATAAAAAAATTTAAAAAGTTGTCATTTACAGAGATAGCCAAGGGGCCGGCCTTGGTGGAGTAAAGGCCCTTCATATAGGTGGCCACTAAGTTAGTTGGTGGACACCAAGATAACTAGCGTAGCTAGCTCCAGCTAGTCCAGGGCTGGCTTTTACTGGGAACAGGCAATGTGCTGGGTGGGTGCCTGTTCCCCATGCTCCAGTCCGGGATTTTGGACAATGCCCATGTCCAGGGATGCTATTTAATCCTCTTGTTGGACATGGGTGGGGTCTCTCACTCTGGAGAGTGTGCAGACAAAAGCCTGCTGAGGCTCTGTCAGTGTGGTCTCAGCAAGGCAAGGCTGAGGGGTCAAGAGACTATGCAATAGCCTGGACTTTGGGGGACTCGGTGATGCCCGGGAACAAGCGTTGAAAGGTCAGAGTCGGGAGGACTGCTAGACCACAACCCCCGTCTAAAGGTACTGCACTCGTTACAGCCTGAGGGCTGGAGTATTGTATGGCTGGGGTAAGCCGCACCTGGTTCCATGTGTGAACACTATCGTATAGCCGAGTTAGGGATATGATGTTCATTATGTTTAGGTAGAGCCCAGACGGGCAGGCTTTTGTTTTATGCCATGCGATGTTTGAAGAGTGTCAAATAAATTGCACTGTTTGGACCTGAAACCCGGTGTTTGTGAAGATAATTCTGTGAGAATGACCCCTCGAATAAGAGACGATCCCTTACAGCATTTAGATTTCAGACTTCTTCGCATGCTTTAGAGACCCATAGAATGCCAGGGCAGTATAAATACCCCACATGTGACCCCATTTTAGAAAGAAGACACCCCAAGGTATTCCGTGAGGGGTATGGTGAGTTCATGTAAAATTTGATTTTTTTGTCACAAGTTTGTGAAATATGAGACTTTGTAAAAAAAAAAAAAAAAAAAAAATTAAATATCAATTTCCGCTAACTTGTGCAAAAAAAAAAAAAAATTCTGTGAACTCGACATGCCCCTCACGGAATACCTTGGGGTGTCTTCTTTCCAAAATGGGGTCACTTGTGGGGTATTTATACTGCCCTAGCATTTTAGGGAACCTAAAGCGTGAGAATCCAAATGTGTAAAAAGGCCCTGTGAAATCCTAAAGGTACTCATTGGAATTAGGGCCCCTTTGCGCATCTTGGCTGCAAAAAAGTGACACACATGTGGTATCGCCGTACTCAGGAGAAGTAGGGAAATGTGTTTTGAGGTGTATTTTTATATATACCCTTACTGTGTGTGAGAAATATCTCTGTAAATGACAACTTTTTAAAAAAATGTATACAAAGTTGTCAATTTACAGATTTACAGACACTGGGTGAGAGATATTTCTCTCACCCAGCATGGGTATATGTAAAAATACACCCCAAAACACATTGCCCTACTTCTCCTGATGCAGCGATTCCACATGTGTGCTTTTTGCAGCCAAATGCAAAGACCCTAATTCAATAGTACTGCTAGGAAGAGCATTTTACGCATTTTTCTTCTCAAGCTTTAGGGCCCCTAAAATGCCAGGGCAGTATAAATACCCCACATGTGACCCCATTTTGGAAAGAAGACACCCCAAGTTATTCCGTAAGGGGCATGGCGAGTTCATAGAAGATTTTTTTTTTTTTGGCACAAGTTAGCGTAAATTGATTTTTTTTATTGTTTTTTCTCACAAAGTCTTCTTTTACGCTAACTTTTGACCAAAAGTTCAAATTTTCATGGACTCACCATTAGTGTTGAGCGAACAGTTCGAAAATCGTTCGGGTCCGTACCGAATTTTGGGGTGTCCGTGACATGGACCCGAACCCGGACATTTTCAAAAAAGTTCGGGTTCGGGTCCGGTGTTCGTCGATTACTTCCCGCTTTCTGAAGGGCTGCACAGCAGCCAATCAGCTAGCGTTTTACTTCTTGCCCTAAGAGCCCATCACAGCCATGCCTACTAATGGCATGGCTGTGATTGACCAAGATGCAACATGTGACCCAGCCTCTATTTAAGCTGGAGTCACGTGGCGCCACTACGTCACACTGCTCTGACTAGTGTAGGGAGAGGATGCAGCTTCTGTGAGGCGAGATAGGCAGGGATAAAGAAGTGATTGAATGATCTACCTTTCTACACCTGTGCATCAGAACAACTCAGCTGAGCTGTTCACTGAAAGTCACTATTTTGTTGAGACTGGCCAGAGCGATTTTACTGGCACATGTAACTGGGCTGACCGGCGGTGGCCATTTTGGGACTTGTGGTGCGCCAGCACTGCTGCCACAGAGTGTAAACCAAAGCTCCAAAGAAGTTAAAAATCTACACCTGTGAATCAGAACAACAGCTATTCAGCTGCTCAGTCAAAGTCAATTTTTTTCTGGCTGGGCAGACTGTTTTCTGGCACATGTTACTGGGCTGATAGGCGCGCCATTTTGGGACTTGTGGTGCTACAGCAAAAGCTGCCTAGCGTCCATTAATCTAATGTAATAGTCGATTTTTCATAGATATACTACATCAGGGGTTTGGCTGTGCTTGTGTCACCCATACTAACTGCAAAGATATTTAATATATCAGTGGTGAAACTGAAAGTAACCCACTTGGATAGCAAATCCCATGAATGTGCTGTTCCAGCTAGGCTAGCCAGTGCCACTACTTTGTCAATACTGTCAGCCAGAAATATTTTTTTTTTATGTGCCAGAAATATAAATTAGAAAAAGCTTTCACCGTAATAATAAAATTATTCTGGTGTTAGACCAGAAGAAGCACTCCTGTTGTAATTAATACTGTAAAAAGGCTTAGGCAATATTTCTCCCAGTGTGGGAAATTTATCTAGCAAAACTAGCATTTTAACAATTCCGGTGTTCTGAAATACCAGCAGTCCTCTTGTAATTAATACCGTAAAAGGCATTATATCGTCCAGTGTTGTAATTTTGGTGAAAAAAGGCCAATTTAATCAATCTGGTGTTTGTTAGACCAGAAAAACTAGGCCTCACGTTTTCCTCCTCTAAAAAGGAATTATATTTCCCTGTGTGGGAATCTATGTACCAAAACTAGCATTATAAAAAATCTGGTGTCCAATTAGCAGCAGTGTTCTTGTAATTAATACCGCCAAAAGGCATTATTGTCCAGTGTTGTAATTTTGGTGAAAAAAAGGCCAATTTAATCAATCTGGTGTTTGTTAGACCAGAAAAACTAGGCCTCACGTTTTCACTCCTCTAAAAGGAATTATATTTCCCGTGTGGGAATCTATGTACCAAAACTAGCATTATAAAAATCTGGTGTCCAATTAGCAGCAGTGTTCTTGTAATTAATACCGCCAAAGGCATTATTGTCCAGTGTTGTAATTTTGGTGAAAAAAAGGCCAATTTAATCAATCTGGTGTTTGTTAGACCAGAAAAACTAGGCCTCACGTTTTCACTCCTCTAAAAGGAATTATATTTCCCGTGTGGGAATCTATGTACCAAAACTAGCATTATAAAAAATCTGGTGTCCAATTAGCAGCAGTGTTCTTGTAATTAATACCGCCAAAGGCATTATTGTCCAGTGTTGTAATTTTGGTGAAAAAAAGGCCAATTTAATCAATCTGGTGTTTGTTAGACCAGCAAAAACTAGGCCTCACGTTTTCACTCCTCTAAAAGGAATTATATTTCCCCGTGTGGGAATCTATGTACCAAAACTAGCATTATAAAAATCTGGTGTCCAATTAGCAGCAGTGTTCTTGTAATTAATACCGCCAAAAGGCATTATTGTCCAGTGTTGTAATTTTGGTGAAAAAAAGGCCAATTTAATCAATCTGGTGTTTGTTAGACCAGAAAAAACTAGGCCTCACGTTTTCACTCCTCTAAAAGGAATTATATTTCCCGTGTGGGAATCTATGTACCAAAACTAGCATTATAAAAAATCTGGTGTCCAATTAGCAGCAGTGTTCTTGTAATTAATACCGCCAAAGGCATTATTGTCCAGTGTTGTAATTTTGGTGAAAAAAAGGCCAATTTAATCAATCTGGTGTTTGTTAGACCAGAAAAACTAGGCCTCACGTTTTCACTCCTCTAAAAGGAATTATATTTCCCGTGTGGGAATCTATGTACCAAAACTAGCATTATAAAAAATCTGGTGTCCAATTAGCAGCAGTGTTCTTGTAATTAATACCGCCAAAAGGCATTATTGTCCAGTGTTGTAATTTTGGTGAAAAAAAGGCCAATTTAATCAATCTGGTGTTTGTTAGACCAGAAAAACTAGGCCTCACGTTTTCACTCCTCTAAAAGGAATTATATTTCCCCGTGTGGGAATCTATGTACCAAAACTAGCATTATAAAAATCTGGTGTCCAATTAGCAGCAGTGTTCTTGTAATTAATACCGCCAAAGGCATTATTGTCCAGTGTTGTAATTTTGGTGAAAAAAGGCCAATTTAATCAATCTGGTGTTTGTTAGACCAGAAAAACTAGGCCTCACGTTTTCACTCCTCTAAAAGGAATTATATTTCCCGTGTGGGAATCTATGTACCAAAACTAGCATTATAAAAATCTGGTGTCCAATTAGCAGCAGTGTTCTTGTAATTAATACCGCCAAAAGGCATTATTGTCCAGTGTTGTAATTTTGGTGAAAAAAAGGCCAATTTAATCAATCTGGTGTTTGTTAGACCAGAAAAACTAGGCCTCACGTTTTCACTCCTCTAAAAGGAATTATATTTCCCGTGTGGGAATCTATGTACCAAAACTAGCATTATAAAAAATCTGGTGTCCAATTAGCAGCAGTGTTCTTGTAATTAATACCGCCAAAGGCATTATTGTCCAGTGTTGTAATTTTGGTGAAAAAAAGGCCAATTTAATCAATCTGGTGTTTGTTAGACCAGAAAAACTAGGCCTCACGTTTTCACTCCTCTAAAAGGAATTATATTTCCCCGTGTGGGAATCTATGTACCAAAACTAGCATTATAAAAATCTGGTGTCCAATTAGCAGCAGTGTTCTGGTAATTAATACCGCCAAAAGGCATTATTGTCCAGTGTTGTAATTTTGGTGAAAAAAAGGCCAATTTAATCAATCTGGTGTTTGTTAGACCAGAAAAACTAGGCCTCACGTTTTCACTCCTCTAAAAGGAATTATATTTCCCCGTGTGGGAATCTATGTACCAAAACTAGCATTATAAAAATCTGGTGTCAATTAGCAGCAGTGTTCTTGTAATTAATACCGCCAAAGGCATTATTGTCCAGTGTTGTAATTTTGGTGAAAAAAAGGCCAATTTAATCAATCTGGTGTTTGTTAGACCAGAAAAACTAGGCCTCACGTTTTCACTCCTCTAAAAGGAATTATATTTCCCGTGTGGGAATCTATGTACCAAAACTAGCATTATAAAAAATCTGGTGTCCAATTAGCAGCAGTGTTCTTGTAATTAATACCGCCAAAAGGCATTATTGTCCAGTGTTGTAATTTTGGTGAAAAAAAGGCCAATTTAATCAATCTGGTGTTTGTTAGACCAGAAAAACTAGGCCTCACGTTTTCACTCCTCTAAAAGGAATTATATTTCCCGTGTGGGAATCTATGTACCAAAACTAGCATTATAAAAATCTGGTGTCCAATTAGCAGCAGTGTTCTGGTAATTAATACCGCCAAAAGGCATTATTGTCCAGTGTTGTAATTTTGGTGAAAAAAAGGCCAATTTAATCAATCTGGTGTTTGTTAGACCAGAAAAACTAGGCCTCACGTTTTCACTCCTCTAAAAGGAATTATATTTCCCGTGTGGGAATCTATGTACCAAAACTAGCATTATAAAAAATCTGGTGTCCAATTAGCAGCAGTGTTCTTGTAATTAATACCGCCAAAGGCATTATTGTCCAGTGTTGTAATTTTGGTGAAAAAAAGGCCAATTTAATCAATCTGGTGTTTGTTAGACCAGAAAAACTAGGCCTCACGTTTTCACTCCTCTAAAAGGAATTATATTTCCCGTGTGGGAATCTATGTACCAAAACTAGCATTATAAAAATCTGGTGTCCAATTAGCAGCAGTGTTCTTGTAATTAATACCGGAAAAAGGAATTATATCTTCCAGTGTGGGAATTTTGGGGCTAAAAAATAATATATTTTATTGTGGTGCGAGTTGAATCGCAACAATGAGGAAACATTCTATTAAGGGACGAGGGCGCGGTCGTGGTGGTGTCCGTGGAGCCTCTGTTGCTGGCAGAGGGCGTGGCCGTTCGGCCTCAGGCGCACAAAGTAGTGAAACAACTCCCTCAAGTAGCCGGCAGAATTTACAGCGATATTTGGTGGGGCCCAATGCCGTTATGAGGATGGTAAGGCCTGAGCAGGTACAGGCATTAGTCGATTGGGTGGCCGACAGTGCTTCCAGCACGTTCACCACATTGTCTTCCGCCCAGTCTTCTGCGGAAGCGCACAGGTGGCACCTGAAAACCAAGCCCATCAGTCTGTCACATCACCCCCATGCATATCAGGAAACTGGCTGAGCCTCAAGTTATGCAGCAGTCTCTTCTTCTGTTTGAAGACTCTGCTCCCACGGTTTTCAGGGCGTCCACCTATCCCTTCCCCAGCGGTGGAAGACATTCCATGCACTGACGCACAACCACTTATGTATCCAGATGATGAGGACATGGGAATACCACCACAGCAGAGTGACCGAGTGTCTGATGATGACTGAAACACAGGTGCCCACTGCCGCGTCTTATTGCAGTGTGCAGACTGAACAGGAGGAGGTCAGGGAGGAAGACTGGGTGGAAGACGATGCAGAGGACGATGAGGTCTTAGACCCCACATGGACTGAAGGTCGTGCCGCTGACTTAAATAGTTCAGAGGAAGAGGCAGTGGTGAGACCGAGACAACAGCGAAGCCAAAAGAGGGAGCAGGGGGCAAAAGCAGAACAGCCGCCGTCCAGAGAGTTCGCCTGCTATTGGCCAGCGCCAACAGGGACCCAGCACCCCAAAGGCATCTTCAAGGAGTTCCCTGGCATGGCACTTCTTCAAACAATGTGCTGAGGACAAGACCAGAGTGGTTTGCACGCTGTGCCATCAGACCCTGAGGCGAGGCATTAGCGTTCTTAACCTGAGCACCACCTGCATGATCAGGCATCTACATGCAAAGCATGAACTGCAGTGGAGTACACACCTTAAAAACAAGGAACCCGCTCAGGCTCCCCCTGCTCCCTCTAGCGCTGCTGCCTCGGCTTCCGCCTCGAGAGGAATGTTGCCACCTGCCGGGCAGCAAACAGAGGATGTGCCACCGACACCACCACCACCACCGCCACCGTCACCTAGCGTCTCCACTATTTCACACAGCAGCGTTCAGCTCTCCATCTCTCAAACCTTTGAGAGGAAGCGCAAATTCCCACCTAGTCACCCTCGGGCCCTTGGCCTGAATGCCAGCATTTCTAAACTACTGGCCTTTGAAATGCTGTCATTCCGGCTGGTGGACACAGAACAGCTTCAAACAGCTGATGGCCATGGCTGTCCCACAGTATGTGGTTCCCAGCCGCCACTACTTCTCCAAGACAGCCGTGCCTTCCCTGCACATGCAAGTGTCCGATAAAATCAAGTGTGCACTGCGCAGCGCCATTTGTGGCAAGGTCCACCTAACCACAGATACGTGGACCAGTAAGCACGGCCAGGGACGCTATATCTCCCTAACTGCACACTGGGTAAATGTAGTGGCGGCTGGGCCCCAGGCGGAGAGTTCCTTGGCGCCACGTCCTTCCGCCGCCAAGGATCACAGGGCATCATTCTTTGCCTCCTGTAGCCTCCTCCTCCTACTCGGCTTCCTCCTCCTCCTCCTCTGCTTCCACCAGCTCATCCAGTCAGCCACACACCTTCACCACCAACTTCAGCACAGCCCGGGGTAGCGTCAGCAGGCCATTCTGAAACTCCATATGTTTGGGGGACAGGCCCCACACCGCGCAGGAGTTGTGGCGGGGTATTGAACAACAGACCGACCAGTGGTTGCTGCCGGTGGGCCTCAAGCCCGGCCTGGTGGTGTGCGATAATGGGCGAAATCTCGTGGCAGCTCTGGGACTAGCCGGTTTGGCGCACATCCCTTGCCTGGCGCATGTGCTGAATTTGGTGGTGCAAAAGTTCATTCACAACTACCCAGACATGTCAGAGCTGCTGCATAAAGTGCGGGCCGTCTGTGCGCGCTTCCGGCGTTCACATCCTGCCGCTGCTCGCCTGTCAGCGCTACAGCGGAACTTCGGCCTTCCCGCTCACCGCCTAATATGCGACGTGCCCACCCGGTGGAACTCCACCTTGCACATGCTGGAGAGACTGTGCGAGCAGCAGCAGCAGGCCATAGTGGAGTTTCAGCTGCAGCACGCACGGGTCAGTCGCACTGCGGAACAGCACCACTTCACCACCAATGATTGGGCCTCCATGCGAGACCTGTGTGCCCTGTTGCGCTGTTTAGAGTACGCCACCAACATGGCCAGTGGCGATGCCACAGTTATCAGCGTGGCGATACCAATTCTATGTCTCCTAGAGAAACGCTTAGGGCGATGATGGAAGAGGAGGTGGGCCAGGGCCAGGAGGAGGAGGAGGAGGATGACGGGTCGTTTTAGCACTTTCAGGCCAGTCTGTTAGAAGTGGCTCAGAGGGAGGTTTTTGCAACAGCAGAGGGCAGGTACAAATGTGGCCAGCCAGGGACCACTACTGGAGGATGAGGAGGATGAGGAGGAGGTGGAGGAGGATGAGGATGAAGCAGGTTCACAGCGGGGTGGCACCCAGCACAGCGCAGGCACATCCCTGGTGCGTGGCTGGGGGGGATACAGAGGATGATGACGATCGCCTCCCACAGAGGACAGCTTGTCCTTACCTCTGGAGAGCCTGGCACACATGAGCGATTACATGCTGCAGTGCCTGCGTAGCGACAGCAGAGTTGCCCACATTTTAACGATGTGCTGACTACTGGGTGGCCACCCTGCTGGATCCACGGTACAAAGACAATGTGCCCACTTTACTTCCTGCACTGGAGCGTGATAGGAAGATGCGTGAGTACATGCGCACACTGGTAGGCAGCGCTCCTGAGAGCATTCCCAACTGTCACAGGGGAACAGGTGGAAGGCCAAGGCCAAGGCAGAGGAGGAGCTAGAGGTCGCCCACGCAGCAGTGTCACGGCCAGCTCCTCTGAGGGCAGGGTTAGCATGGCAGAAATGTGGAAAAGTTTTGTCTCCACGCCACAGCTAACTGCCCCACCACCTGATACGGAGCGTGTTAGCAGGAGGCAACATTTCACTAACATGGTTGAACAGTACATCTGCACACAACTCCACGTACTGACGGATGGTTCGGCCCCATTCAACTTCTGGGTTTCCAAATTGTCCACGTGGCCAGAATTAGCATGTTATGCCTTGGAGGTGCTGGCCTGCCCGGCGGCCAGCGGTTTATCTGAACGTGTATTCAGCACGGCAGGGGGCGTCATTACTGACAAACGCAGCCGCCTGTCCGCAGCCAACGTGGACAAGCTGACGTTTATAAAAATGAGCCAGGCATGGATCCCACAAGACCTGACCCTCCCTTGTGCAGAGTAGTCCTTAATAACTGCCTTAAACCATGTTGTCTTGTACTCCTGGCCACTTCTTCATTGAAAAATCTATTTTTGAAATTAAGTAGGATCTTGGGGTGCAACCCAGAGTTGAATGAACCTTCCGTCTGTCTGGGTGCCGGGGCCAAATACATGAAAGTGTCCTTCTCCTGTGCTGGGTGATATGAATGTTATACTTGTGCTGTCTGACATGTCTCCTTTGTGTGGGTGCAGGGGGCCAAAGTCACTAAAAGCGGCCTTCTCCTCTGGTGGCTGATATAAATGCCTGAATCTCTGCTGTGGGACCTCTCTCCTCTTTCTGGGTGCAGGAGTCAAAGTCTCTAAAAGTGCCCTTCTCCTGTGGTGGTTGATGTGAAACTGATGCTTGTGCTATCTGACCTGTCTCCTCTGTGTCGGTGCTAAGGCCTAAGTCACTGAAATCGGCCTTCTCCTGTGCTGGCTGATATAAATGCCTGAATCTCTGCTGTGGGACCTATCTCCTCCGTCTTGGTGCAGGGGTCAAAGTCTCTCAAAGTGGCCTTCTCTTGTGCTGGGTGATGTGAAACTGATGTTTGTGCCATCTGACATGGTTGCCGGGGTCCCATTAAATGATGGCCTACTCCTGTGGTGGGTGATCTAAATGCCTGATTCTCTGCTGTGAAACCTCTCTCCTCCGTCTGGGTGCAGGGGTCAAAGTACATGAAAGTGTCCTTCTCCTGTGCTGGGTGATATGAATGTTATACTTGTGCTGTCTGACATGTCTCCTCTGTGTCGGTGCTAAGGCCTAAGTCACTGAAAGCGGCCTTCTCCTGTGCTGGCTGATATAAATGCCTGAATCTCTGCTGTGGGACCTCTCTCCTCTTTCTGGGTGCAGGGGTCAAAGTCTCTAAAAGTGCCCTTCTCCTGTGGTGGTTGATGTGAAACTGATGCTTGTGCTATCTGACCTGTCTCCTCTGTGTCGGTGCTAAGGCCTAAGTCACTGAAAGCGGCCTTCTCCTGTGCTGGCTGATATAAATGCCTGAATCTCTGCTGTGGGACCTCTCTCCTCTTTCTGGTTGCAGGGGTCAAAGTCTCTAAAAGTGCCCTTCTCCTGTGGTGGTTGATGTGAAACTTATGCTTGTGCTATCTGACCTGTCTCCTCAGTGTCGGTGCTAAGGCCTAAGTCACTGAAAGCTGCCTTCTCCTGTGCTGGCTGATATAAATGCCTGAATGTCTGCTGTGGGACCTCTCTCCTCCGTCTGGGTGCAAGGGTCAAAGTCTCTCAAAGTGGCCTTCTCTTTTGCTGGGTGATGTGAAGCTGATGTTTGTGCCATCTGACATGGTTGCCGGGGTCCCATTAAATGGTGGCCTACTCCTGTGGTGGGTGATCTAAATGCCTGATTCTCTGCTGTGAAAACCCCTCTCCTCCGCCTGGGTGCAGGGGTCAAAGTCTCTCAAAGTGGCCTTCTCTTGTGCTGGGTGATGTGAAGCTGATGTTTGTGCCATCTGACATGGTTGCCGGGGTCCCATTAAATGGTGGCCTACTCCTGTAGTGGGTGATCTAAATGCCTGATTCTCTGCTGTGAAAACCCCTCTCCTCCGCCTGGGTGCAGGGTCAAAGTCTCTCAAAGTGGCCTTCTCTTGTGCTGGGTGATGTGAAGCTGATGTTTGTGCCATCTGACATGGTTGCCGGGGTCCCATTAAATGGTGGCCTACTCCTGTGGTGGGTGATCTAAATGCCTGATTCTCTGCTGTAGAAAACCCCTCTCCTCCGCCTGGGTGCAGGGTCAAAGTCTCTCAAAGTGGCCTTCTCTTGTGCTGGGTGATGTGAAGCTGATGTTTGTGCCATCTGACATGGTTGCCGGGGTCCCATTAAATGGTGGCCTACTCCTGTGGTGGGTGATCTAAATGCCTGATTCTCTGCTGTGAAAACCCCTCTCCTCCGCCTGGGTGCAGGGGTCAAAGTCTCTCAAAGTGGCCTTCTCTTGTGCTGGGTGATGTGAAGCTGATGTTTGTGCCATCTGACATGGTTGCCGGGGTCCCATTAAATGGTGGCCTACTCCTGTGGTGGGTGATCTAAATGCCTGATTCTCTGCTGTGAAAACCTCTCTCCTCTATCTGGGTGCTGGTCCAAAATAAATGAGAGTGGCCTTCTCCAGTGGTGGATGATATGACGCATGATTCCTTGCTGTGGGACCTGTATCCTCTGTCTGGGTGCTGGTCCAAAATAAATGAGTGGCCTTCACAGGTGGGGGTTGATATGATGCATGATTCCTTGATGTGGGACCTCTCTCCTCTGTCTGGGTGCTGGTCCAAAATAAATGAGAGTGGCCTTCTCCGGTGGGGGTTGATATGACGCCTTATTTCTTGCTGTGGGACCTCTCTCCTCTGTCTGGGTGCTGGTCCGAAATAAATGAGAGTGGCCTTCTCCGTTGGTGGTTGATATGACGCATGATTCCTTGCTGTGGGACCTGTATCCTCTGTCTGGGTGCTGGTCCAAAATAAATGAGAGTGGCCTTCTCCAGTGGTGGATGATATGACGCATGATTCCTTGCTGTGGGACCTGTATCCTCTGTCTGGGTGCTGGTCCAAAATAAATGAAGTGGCCTTCTCCGGTGGGGGGTTGATATGACGCATGATTCCTTGCTGTGGGACCTCTCTCCTCTGTCTGGGTGCTGGTCAGAAATAAATGAGAGTGGCCTTCTCCGTTGGTGGTTGATATGGCGCATGATTCCTTGCTGTGGGACCTGTATCCTCTGTCTTGGTGCTGGGCCGAAATAAATGAGAGTGGCCTTCTCCGTTGGTGGTTGATATGACGCATGATTCCTTGATGTGGGACCTCTCTCCTCTGTCTGGGTGCTGGTCCAAAATACATGAGTGGCCTTCTCCGGTGGTGGTTGATATGACGCATGATTCCTTGCTGTGGGACCTGTATCCTCTGTCTGGGTGCTGGTCCAAAATACATGAAGTGGCCTTCTCCGGTGGTGGTTGATATGACGCATGATTCCTTGCTGTGGGACCTGTATCCTCTGTCTGGGTGCTGGTCCCAAATAAATGAGAGTGGCCTTCTCCAGTGGTGGATGATATGACGCATGATTCCTTGCTGTGGGACCTCTCTCCAATTGATATTGGTTAATTTTTATTTATTTTATTTTAATTCATTTCCCTATCTACATTTGTTTGCAGGGGATTTACCTACATTTTGCTGCCTTTTGCAGCCCTCTAGCCCTTTCCGGGAGTCTTTTACAGGCTTTTTAGTGCCCAAAAGTTCGGGTCCCCATTGACTTCTATGGGGTTCGGGTTCGGGATGAAGTTCGGGTTGAGTTCGGATCACGAACCCGGACATTTTCCGGAAGTTCAGCCGAACCTCTCGAACCCGAACATCCAGGTGTTCGCTCATCTCTACTCACTATGCCCCTCAGCGATTACCTTGGGGTGTCTTCTTTCCAAAATGTGGTCATTTGTGGGGTGTTTGTACTGTTCTGGCATTTTGGGTGGGCTAAATTGTGAGCAGCCTTGTAAAACCTAAAGGTACTCGTTGGAATTTTGGCCCCTTTGCGCACCCAGGCTGCAAAAAAGTGTCACTCATGTGGTATCGCCCTATTCAGGAGAAGTAGGGCAATGTGTTTTGGGGTGTATTTTTACATATACCCATGTTGGGTGAGAGAAATATCTCTGTAAATTGACAACTTTGTATAAAAAAATTTGAAAAGTTGACGTTTACAGCGATATTTCTCACACAAAGTATGGGTATATATAAAAATACACCCAAAAACTCATTGCCCAACTTCTCCTGTGTACAGCGATACCACATGAGTGACAATTTTTTGCAGCCTGGGTGCGCAAAGGGGCCCAAATTCCCATGAGTACAGGGCATTTTTACGCATTTGTATTCTCACGCTTTAGGACCCCTAAAATGCCAGGGCAGTATAAATACCCCACATGTGACCCATGTGATCTTGGAAAGAAGACACCCCAAGGTATTCTGTGAGGGGCATGGTGAGTTCACAGAAAAAATAAATTTTGGGCACAAGTTAGCGGAAATTGATATATATTTTTTACAAAGTCTCATATTCCACTAACTTGTGACAAAAAATATTACATGAACTCACCATACCCCTCACGGAATACCTTGGGGTGTCTTCTTTCCAAAATGGGGTCACATGTGAGGTTTTTGTACTGCTCTGGCATTTGAGGGTCTCCGCAATCATTACACGTATGGCCAGCATTAGGAGTTTCTGCTATTCTCCTTATATTGAGCATACGGGTAATGAGATTTTTTTTCCCATTCAGCCTCTGGGCTGAAAAAAACTAACCGCACAGATTTTTTCATTCGCATCGATCATCGTGGATGAAAAAATCTCTGCCAAAATCAGTGATTGCGGTGGGCTGGGCACTAACTACCTAACAAGTAGCTAACTAACTGGCGGTGATATGCCCCATTAGTGTAGTGTGGTGCTTGGTGCAACTTTACATAGCTAGTGGTCGATCCCAGCAAATGGGACCACCAGAGGACCAGGTAGCAGATATATCAGACGCTGTTAACAAAACAGCGTCTGATATAATTTCGCATCTACAGCCTGCCAGCGATGGATCATCGCTGGCGGGCTGCAGTATAACTGCTGAGACGCGCACGCGTTCACAGGAAATCTCGCGTCTCGCGAGATGACGCACGGATGCGTCCAGCCAGAGCAACAGGACCGCCGGCCGGACGCATCCGTGCATTAGGCAGTCCTGTAGTGGTTAACATGGCACATATAATAAAACTCTTTTGGCCCAACCCGGGTTTCGCACACTGGCTTCTACAGGGGCGAATCTGGTTTTCTGTTAAATTCCGCAGTGACGAGTGTGAGGATTGTACATCTGAACGTGGAAGTTACCGATTACTGGTGCCAGCATATGGGGTCGATTGCGCTACAGTCACCAGTGTGAACAGGGAGCAGCGCGGTTCTACAACTTTTTCAAATTGACATGAGAAGGAGGTTCAGGGGGAGGTGGGGCCTTGTCTATATTATTGCCAAACACCCAACCTGCCTTGCTTGTGCCTGCACTATTCCACTGCCTGCCAGTCTATCATGTGTCTGCATACATCCATACTTCCAGTGTGCTTCCTGAACCTCAAAAACAGCATGCCTAATTGACTGTTTAGACCATAACTGTGGTTTTGAGGTAGTGATCTGGTTGCTCTCCTACAGTGAAATCCAGATCGCTGTACAGTGGTTAACTCAAACCAGTTAGTTGATGCAGTGGGTCCACACTCCCTGATCCATAGCACAGAGTGTGATAAAAGTGTTGAAGAGGGTGAGAACTCTGATGATGTTGGACAAGGACTGGGAGCCAGATAAGGGTGCTTAGGAGGAGGTGACATGAGAGGAGGAGTGTGGTGGTGTGACGATGAGAATAAAAATCAGAGGCAAAATATGGCCAGAACCTCCCAAAAAACTGCCATTGCCAGATCTGCTTCTACACTATTATTGTCAACAAACAAATTGCAACGCCACACTTTGTGAGAAAGTGATAAATACAAACTTTATTAAAGTTAAAATATTATGATACAGTACATAAATAATTGTTTTAGACAGCAGCCATAACAAAATGGAGGACATAAAACCAAAGAGGAGGCTGAGGGGTCAGCACATATGGGACACTGCGGACAGCATGAAAAAAGCAAGTATCCACATTCACCTGTCTGTAAAATGAAAAAAAAACTCCCGGCCAATACCAAGGAAAAAGGAAAAGAGCAATAGTGACACGTGGAAAAACATAAATATAGTAAATACCCGCCGTGT
Source organism: Bufotes viridis (assembly GCA_033119425.1). Taxonomy (NCBI): domain Eukaryota; kingdom Metazoa; phylum Chordata; class Amphibia; order Anura; family Bufonidae; genus Bufotes; species Bufotes viridis. The sequence continues at coordinate 251,582,842 of CM065592.1, read as the reverse complement.
GTTGGCTCCTCAGCCGCCGCCTCCCAACGCCATTTCACCAGACACGCTGGCTTCTTCCGGGGAAGCCAGCGTGTTTGGCGAAACGGCGTTGGGAGGCAGCATCTGAGGAGCCAGCACACGGTGGGTATTTACTATATTTATGTTTTTCCACGTGTCACTATTGCTCTTTTCCTTTGATGTCACGTGCCTGCGCCTCCTGTTTCATACATAAAGTAGGTTGCGCAGGTACGTGACATCAGTGAGCTATGCTGCCGCCGGCCCGCCCAGCCTGCCTGCGTTCTCCAGGAGCTGTTAATGAGTAGATATTAGTGAACATGAATTGAATGAGAGATTTTATATTACTATACTGCAGACTGTGACCGGCGGGGCAGGGAATACAGTGAATGAACCTGGCCCCGTCGCAATTGTCGGATGCCAGCCCAGTCTCCTCCCAGTCACTCCCCGCTGACACATCGCAATCTGCGATGCTGAAGCATCGAAGACTGCGATGTAAAATGTCAGCATTCGCTCCATAAGACACATTTTTTTTGGGGAAAAAGCGTGTCTTATGGGACAAAAAATACGGTAACTTTACAAATTTTACACCTAAAAATATCTTTTAAAATATATAATATTTAATATAAACAATAAAAAAATTGGGTATTGCTGCTTCCTAGAAAGACAAACTATTAAAATATGTTTAAAAATTTCCTTTGTGGTAAACACCAAAACTGATTTTTTTTTTTTAAACACACGATTGAGTTTTTTAGTCAACTTTGGCCCCCCCAAAACAATTGAATAACAGTGATAAAAAATTTGTATGTACCACAAAATGGTACTAACAAAAACTACGGTTTGTCCCACAAAAACCAAGCCCTCATACAACTTGACCGAAATATTAAAAAATTATGGCTGTCAGAAAAAAGAGATGTGGTACTAGTAACAGTAGTGGCCCCATGAAAGAGTAGCAAGGGTATCAGCAGCAGCAGTGGCAGTAAGGCTGTGTTCACATCACTGTATATATGTCCCTTATGCCCATGACAGCACCCTTGAGAGACTGCCTCCATCCAGGACAGGAAACAGGAAACTTTAGTGGAGAGCACTTACGGAGGGACACCTCCCCCATGCTACCAGTTTCCTGTCCTATGGATAGGACGTTTTGTGGAGAGCTGCAGGACCACTGTAGGCATTTTATTATAGAGGTTACCTAGTGTGGCGTAAGTCTCCTCTAGGAGCCGCCTGCTAAGCCTGGGATTCATCCTTCTGGGTCCTGGATAATTTATCGGGCCGGTGTTCCTGGGCTGACATGTCGGATCCTCCTGGCGGTGTTCAGGAGGTCCGGGGCCTTTTCTCTGCCTTCCTCCCTGTCTCTGAGCTTACAGAGGCAGGGTGGTTGGCGTTTGAGTTATTTGCGTGCCCTGCCCGCGAACCGGAGGTTTTTAAGGCGCAAATTCCGGTATTTGGAACGCACGCGGAATGAGTTCCAGAAGTAGGAGTAGGGAAGCGCCTATTGAGGCTGCATGGGTGCACTGGCAGGGACCCGACCCTTGGGTATTTAAACCCTTCAGCGCACGGTCAGAAGGAACCCAGCCAGCCTACGATCTTCAGTGGATCTTTGATAGAAAATTCTCCAGCCGTGTCTACTATCATGGATGATGAGAGTACCCAGTGTGCTGATGTACAGGAGAGTTATGATGCCAGACAGGTATTCTTGGTGGGTTAAGGGGGTTAATCCCCAACTTTTATTTTTCTCCTATTAGATCTAATGGGGGTTATTCTCTTATTTTATTTGTAGAATATCAAAGAGGGCCCCAGGAGAACTACCACTAAATCCATAGGGAGGGACTGTACTGTGTGCGAGAAAAAGCTTGCTCCTTCTTGGTCTAAGTTACTGTTTCAGCTCTGCAAAAACTGATGCGGAGAGCACAGTGTGTGCTCTCTGAATCGTTCCGTGCCCCATTCACAGTCAATGGGTCCGCATGTATTCCGCAGAATTACGGAATACATGCGGACATATATGTGGACGTGTGAATAAGGCCTTACTTGGACCCAATCAGCAGAATACAGGAGTTAGACAGATCGCAGGGATGGCCATGAGTGACAAAAGAGGACATGGGACTTTTCCAAGGTTAAGTAGATACAGCACGTTTGACCCTGTATTGCCTAGATCAAATGGATCTGTGCAAATGAACCTGTGTGAGTATCTTAATATAAAGGATCGGCTCGAATCATCTAATTGTATTCCCAGCTCAATTTTCCATTCCCTTAAATATTCCGGTGGTAGTTAATCTCTTTTCTTCAGGATCTAACAGTCTCTAGGACCCTCGGCCGAGCTTCTTTAGGGTTAGTGATCATAAGTAACAAGTCACCGGTGAAAGCCGACATTTTCTGCATGTACCCTCCCAGCCTGATCCCTTCTACTACTGAATCCTGTCTAAACTTCAGTAACAAAGTCTCTAGAACTAGGATGAAGAGCATGGGAGACAGGGGGCAGCCCTGTCTAGTTCCATTGCTAATCGCAAAGGAATCTGACAGGGAGACATTTACTAATATATGGGCCGTGGGTGCTGAATACATAGAAAAAATTACTGAAACAAATTTTGGTGGGAATCCAAAGGCCAGCAATGGGTCCGCATGTATTCCGCAGAATTACGGAATACATACGGACATATATGCGGACGTGTGAATAAGGCCTTACTTGGACCCAAGCAGCAGAATACAGGAGTTACACAGATCGCAGGGATGGCCATGAGTGACAAAACAGGACATGGGACTTTTCCAAGGTTAAGTAGATACAGTACGTTTGACCCTGTATTGCCTAGATCAAATGGATCTGTGCAAATGTTATGGGAATCTCTAGTAGATCAAGCTGATTCCTATGATAAATTGCACATAGCTAAGCAGGGTGTATTGAAGCAAACATCCAAGCGGCTTCACATGCTTGCTAAGCTGATGTGCATATATTTTTTTTCCAAATTCTCTTTTTTTTATTTAATAAAAGCAAATTACAGTAACAAGTAATTGTTTATACAACTATTACCAGTCCAGTGTGAAAGAAAACAAGTGCATACATCTCGATCTGTCAAAAAAAAATGCAAGGAATGCAAGGATCTAGTGATCTGGCTCATAACGCTCTGTGGATCTCTAGGCGTGGGCCGGACTAAGCATGTAGTCAAACAATTTACAGAAATATGTTAACACAGTTCAAAATAAAACGAATAAAGTAAAGATAACATGTGTCTGGTCATTTCCGTTCCAATAAGAGTAAGCTGACTATAATGTGACATCCTGATTAGACATAGTTAGTGTCTCCACATGAGATTGTAAGAGGTAACCCAACTCTATAGAAAATTGTACGGGTACATTAAAGGATATCCCCTCAAGTATAGCAACATGGAAATATGGAAAAGTAGAAACTTGACTCACTTCCCATCTAACTCCAGGCCAATGTAGCTAAGCTCATTCTCCGCTTGTGCCTGAATGATTTCCTATTGAGGGAAGATCAGCTGTGTATGTCAACCAATGTTGCCAAACCTAGAGATACCGCTTCCTATTATGGGATTCCCAACCTGCTAGTTCCTCCATTCTACAGATTTATTTCATTTTCTCGTACCACATATGCAAAGTGGGAGGGTCTTCTGATCTCCATAGCATGGGAATGAGCAGCTTTACTACAGTGATCATATGTGTTTGCAGTTTATTCTTATGTGGAGTGAAGTAAGATTCATGTCTCCACAACGTCAATGGAGCAGTGAGTGTTAGGTGCTCAGGGCATATCTTATTAATGACATACTACCCGTATCTTCTAAGCATCTCCAACACTTATCTGAAGGTGTTAAATGAATTTTGTAGAGAAACTCCAGGGTACGATACCACCTAGTCAGAATTTTTAGTGAGTTTTCTTTGATTCTAACACATTTGAAGAACCCGTGTGAGTGTCTCAATATAAAGGATCAGCTCGAATCATCTAATTGTATTCCCAGCTCAATTTTCCATTCCCTTAAATATTCCGGTGGAAGTTCATCTCTTTTCTTCAGGATCTAAAAGTCTCTAGGACCCTCGGCAGAGCTTCTTTAGGGTTAGTGATCATAAGTAACAAGTCTTAGGCGAATGCCGACATTTTCTGCATGTACCCTCCCAGCCTGATCCCTTCTACTACTGAATCCTGTCTAAACTTCAGTAACAAAGTCTCTAGAACTAGGATGAAGAGCATGGGAGACAGGGGGCAGCCCTGTCTAGTTCCATTGCTAATCGCAAAGGAATCTGACAGGGAGACATTTACTAATATATGGGCCGTGGGTGCTGAATACATAGAAAAAATTGCTGAAACAAATTTTGGTGGGAATCCAAAGGCCAGCAGAGTACTCCTCATATAAGGCCAACTAACTCTATTGAATGCCTTTTCGGCATCTGTCCCTAATAAGACTAGGGGCATGTTCTTTTTCTTAGCAAGGCATACTACATTCACTACTTGGCTGATGTTATGTCTTCCCTCTCTCCCCTGCACAAACCCTACTTGTTCCTCCCCCAAAATCCCAGGCAACAATGAAGATATTCAGCTGCTCAGCAACTTGGCCCACCACTTCAAATCTGTGTTGAAGCGAAATCGGTCGGTAATTACCACAAGCCTCTTGATCTTTCCCTTTTTTAGGCAGGATAGTGATGGTCACAGTTACATAGAACTGTAAGTGTGGTGTCAAATGTTCTGTAAATTTTTTGTAGTATATAATGGGAAAACCATCTGGGCCAGGGCTCTTTCCCGATGGGATGCTGTTTAAAACCTTAGTGACTTCATCTGTGGTAAACGGTCTTAATAAGTCTGATTTATTCTCAGCCGACAAGGTAGGCATATCTATAGTGATGTCCCGAACTATTCGCCGGCGAACGATTCCCGGCGAACATAGCTTGTTCGCGTTCGCCGCGGGGGGTGAACATATGCGATGTTCGCGTTCGCCCCTATACTTTATCATTGAGCAAACTTTGACCCTGTACCTCACAGTCAGAAGACACATTCCAGCCAATCAGCATACCCTCCCTCCCAGACCCTCCCACCTCCTATCAAAAACCAAGGACGGCATCCATCTTAGATTCATTCTGAAGCTGCAGTGTTAGTAGTTGTAATCGCAATGCGATTAATATAACCTGTATTAATCGCATTGCGAAATCAACTTAGAGCTGAGTTCCTAATGGTTGTATTGGTAGAATATAACGAATATCATGAATATAGCACTATATTCTCAATGTTCGTTATATTCTAGCAACAACCATTAGGAACTCAGCTCAAGTTGAATTCGCAAAGCGAACATATACTCGCATTGCAAATTCAACTTAGAGCGGAAGTTCCTAATGGTTGTATTGCTAGAATTGACAAAGATAACAAATATCACAAACTCACGAATATAGCACTATATTCTCAATCTTCGCAATACGATTAATGCAGGTTATATTAATCACATTGCGAATTCAAGTTAGATCTGGGTTCCCATTGGTTGTATTGCTAGAATTATATAACGAAGATTGAGAATATAGTGCTATATTCTCAATCTTCGTTATATTCTAGCAATACAACCATTATGAACCCAGTTCTAAGTTGAATTTGCAATGCGATTAATGCAGGTTATATCAATCGCATTGCGAATTAAAATTTGATCTGGGTTCCTAATGGTTGTATTGCTAGTATATAACGAAGATTGAGAATATAGTGCTATATTCTCAATCTTCGTTATATTCTAGCAAGCCAACCATTAGGAACCCAGCTCTAAGTTGAATTCGCAATGCGATTAATACAGGTTATTTTAATCGCATTGCAAATTCAACTTACCACACTCTGCGTCAACTACGTAATTTTCCATGGGAGTTTTGCCATGGATCACCCTCCGGCATGCCACAGTCCAGGTGTTAGTCCCCTTGAAACAGCTTTTCCATCTCTATTGTGGCCAGAAAGAGTCCCTGTGGGTTTTAAAATTCCCCTGTCTATTGAAGTCTATTTCGGTTCATCCTGTTCGCCCGTTCGCAAACATTTGCGTAAGTTTGCGTTCGCCGTTCTCAAACGGAAAATTTTATGTTTGCGACATCTCTACATATCTATTGATTTTCTATATGATTTTGTAGGTCTAAATTGCTAGGCTTTCCTGATGGATCTCCGGACGTTAGGGTATAAAGGGATAAGTAAAACCTGCAGAATTATTTGGCTATCGCTGGAGTTGCCGTCAGTCTAAGGCCTTCCTTAAATTTGATGGCTGAAATAAAAGATTTGTTTCTCTGTGCTTTCAACACGTTAGTCATGATCTTATTTCCCTTTTCCCCGTGAGAGTAATATTTAAACCGCAGGGCCTGAAGAATTTTAACCGATTTTATATTTAGTGTATCTCTCAGTTGTGATCGTAGGGATTTGAGTTGTTGCAAGACTTCTGTCATTTGGCCAGATTTATGATTTTTTTCTAAAGAGGAAATTTGTAGTAGCAGAGAATCAATTAGCTGAGTTCTTTGTCTTTTGACTTTCGTCCCCAGACTGATCAACTCCCCTCTAACTACGGCTTTGTGAGCCTCCCACAAAATCGGGTCCGAGGTTGTGGGTGAAACATTTAACTTAAAGTAATCTACTATTACTTTGCTAATACGTTCCCTGTGCACCTCATCTTCCAGCAAAGTGGAATTCAATCTCCACACCACAGTTTTTATTTGGTATATCTTTGATATGCAATTTCATGCACACTGGGGCATGGTCAGAGATGGTTATTGGCCCTATGGTGACATTTTTTCTGCCGATATGGCACTATTAGATATGAACACATAGTCCAGGCGTTGATAAGTACCATGGACTTTAGAGAAAAAGGTGAAGTCCTGCTCCTCTGGGTGAAATAACCTCCACACGTCAGATGAGCCCATGTCTTCCAAGGCTATTCTAAGCCTTCGTCTCTGCCTTTCCGACAGGTGAGAGCTGACAGATGTGGAGTCCGCAGTTTGATCCATAGGGATGTTAAAATCTCCTCCTAACATTAGTATGCCCTCCATAAATTGTTTCAGAGTATTTAGCGTTTGGAGAAGCCATTGTATCTGATTTACATTTGGAGCATAAATAGCTGGTTATAACCTGAAAGGGGATATTTTTACTAAGCCCTATCGAGACGCCTCTAGATGCAGAGGTGTGGGTGGCGTGGTGCTACACAGGGAAATATTTGCTTGACATATTGAGAACATGGAGATGTCTATAATGCGTTTCCTGCAGGTATACTACATCTGGGTTTTCCCTCCTGAGAGTGTGATACACTTGGCTCAGTTTCTGTGGAATATTCATTCCATTCACATTAAGTGATAATAGTGTAAGAAGAGCCATATTACCTAACTATGTCTCTAGCTTCATCTACCCGGCTGAGGAATTTTGACCATGTAACCAGACTGAACATTAATGAATACCAGAACATTAAAACAATTGGAACAAGTATAAACAGAGTGTGGAGGCACTGAGGCCTCATGCGAGCCGTAAGATGCAAACATATACCGGTAATGTAATGCTAAAGACAGGGTTTCGAGGGGGGTGGACATGGGTGGGGATATCAAGCTGGAACCAAACAATTAACACACCCGACCTCCCGCTTCAGACCTATATTTGACCAATTCAATTTATAGTGGAATCGCATGGAAGTCGTGAGGCTGGTCACTTGTGCTCTAAGAATTACCCATGTTTAGGGTACTGGATCACCGTACTACACGAGTGACCCCAGCCTACTCGACTTCCATCGCGATGATAGTAAGCATTAGGTGAAAAGAAGAACACCTCATAACTATAAACACCTAATGCAGTAGTAGAACAGCAATAAACGCAAGGTTATAACTTATCAACAGTTTGCAGTAAAGCAGTTAACATTAGGGCATAGGGGACTTGCATTTTCCTAGGGGGAGTGCAGTCTTTTTGTAAGGAAACTTCTACAAAACACTAAATGCTTCTTTTTCATTGCTTTCTGCTTGACTGTCGTTTGCCACGAAGCTGGAGATGTCAAGTGTGGCAGCTTCTCCATGTGCGCCGACGGTAGCCATGATGGAATCTCTAGTGGGGACATCTCTAGGGCCTCCCAAATCCTAGGGAGGTCGTCCAGATGACGCACTACAAATTGTCAGCCCTTAATGGTGGTGCTGAGGCCGAATGGAAATAACCATCGCATGGGGAGCTTCCTCGCTCTCAGTTCTCCCGTTAATGGTTTCAGCGCCTTTCGTTTTGCTAACATGCTTGCTGCTAAGTCCTGGAACAATAGGACCTTATGTCTTTCAAATACTAGATCATCCCGTTCTCTTGAAGCCTTAAGCACTGCCACTGTGTCTAAGTAACTCAGGAGGGCGCAGACTGTATCTCTTGGCGTGTCGTCCGCGGCAGGTTTTGGCCTAAGCGCTCTATGCGCCCTTTCTATGGTAATGGTATCTGCGCATTCCTCCCCTACAAGCATGGTAAAAATAGACCTAACAGTGTTCGTTAATGCCTCTGCTGCCACTGTTTCAGGGGTGCCTCTTATCCGTACATTTTTCCTACGTCCCCTATTTTCTTGGTCTTCCAAGTGAAGAAAGATGTTATCTACTTTGAAACTAAGTGCACAAACACGAGACTGAAGGCCTTTACTGTGCTGCACCAGTGTAGCTTGAAAGTCCTCCAAAGCTTCCACCCTCTGGCCCACGTGTGTTACCTCTATTTTGATTGCAGACAGCTCTTTCATCACTGGAGATAGGGCTTGCGCCAGCGATTGTTGTAGTGAATGCTGCAGAAAGGCTCTTGTGACCGGTGCGGGATCTGTGTCCTCTGGTAAGTCTGAGGGAGTGCAGGAGCTGTCGTCGTCAGAAGCATTCTCTTGATCTGCCACGTTCACCTCTCCCGCCGCCATCTTTCCTCTTCCAGCCGGAGAGGTTTGTTTCTTATACAGATATTTATTCATGTCCCCTTGGGATGTCCTTGATCTTGCAGCATGCTCTGTGTCTCCACTTCTCTCCTTGCTAAGTTTGCCCATGGTCGAATTGGTGGGGTCGCTGAAAAAGCTTTTAGATCGGGTGCTGTCCCGAGGAGCTCAAAGCTCACACGTCCTCCACCATGCTCAGTTGGCTCCCCTGATGTGCATATTTGATGATGCCATTAGCAAGCTGGAGAAGGTGGACACGCGTGAAACAAAGGCCCCTGTGAATTTGCATTGTTGTTCAGAAGTGGTTAAACGGATTTCTAGTCTAGAAAAACAATTTAAAGAAAAAGATGAGATACTGGTAGGAAAAGACGGTCAGATCAGCATGTTGCAGTCTCAGTTATCTGAGAAAGAAAAATATTATGCAGATGTTGATAAAGTTTTTTTATACAGCTGTATATGGAGATAACGGACTATAAGGAAAAAACAGCCTTTACAGAGGTGATAATTGCTGACCTGAGGACTGAGGTAACAAAAAGGGATAAGACAATTAGCAATCTGCAGAAGACCATAACTGAGCTCTCACATGACAAAGATTTGCACTCAAAGCTAATTTGTTTTTTGAATGCAAACAGGGGGACAGATGAGAGTGAGACCTCTCCTATGGCTGCCTCCAATCAGACTGATACCACTCCAATAGCTGCCACAAGTGCTGCTGGTGACACAGTTTGTGGATTAGGAAGTGGCATGGAACAGACCACTTCCAACTCACAGTTGTGCCACGGCAATATGGCAGAATTGCATTCTTTCCATAACATGGAGAGGATGCAATTTCTGCTAAAGATATGTAAACTGATTCCTACATATGATCCAGATGCATATCCTTTCACTTCCTGTGATATTTTTGATGGACATTGCCAGAAATTTTCTGTCCCTCCAGAATATCGCATGGAACTTCAAGCTATGGTTGCCTACACATCTTTTTCAAAGATATGAGGTCATAGGAAAAATTGCCCCCAGGAATGGCCTGTTTCATGATAAGGAAGACAGACTTTCCATGCTCATGAAATTGGTAACAGGGCATACAGACGTCAACCCAGAAGTCCCAAGTAACTTCAGGCCTACCATCCACGATGACCCCTTGTCTCTTTGTGGAAGGTTTGAAGCTATGTATAGGAATGTGACCAAGGATCATGGTGTAGGAACCCAACAAGGCATGATATGTATGTTTGTGGGGAAGTTTCCATATCTTAATACTACAATTTGTTTGAATGCAGCTAAGGAGACATCACTGATTGAGGCATAAATGGTAATGAAGCATGTCAGGCAGGATTTGCTTAATAGTCACAAGTGTAAGAAGGTAGCATTTAATAAAAAACTGCTCTACTGCTATTCAACAATGAAAGTGGGAGAATATACGGTGTCTCCATTGTCTGCAATACGGACATATATAACGATTCTGTCCGCACAGAGATGTAAAGCGGGGGGGAGGGGGGGGCTTTCAACCACAAATACAATTGCAGAGACCTGTTTCATTTGTAAGCAAACAGACTACACAGGAAACAGGGCTGCAAGACACCATTACGACAAATATCCCTACTGGGAATCTGTTATAATAGAATTGTGGTGAGGGGGTCCCTAAAAATATGGCCAAAATATGCAACTCAGGGATACCCCATATATCAGCCAGAGCCTGCAAATCTATAATAGCCCCCAGTGTATGGTTACATGGACACCAACACAGGGGGAGGGCTTAGTTTTACTTTTGCAGAACCTTTTGTTTGTCTGTCCTCAGTAATGCAAAGGTAATAGAGTTGTTGTCTTTAATCTCTACACCCAGGTGTCTGTTGGGGGAGCTGATAGGAATTTATGACTCTCTTGATTGTAGAGACCATTGCGTGAGGTCACCACAGCCTCAGGGGGCCATACAGCTCACTAACAGATGGCATTGTCCCTCATGAGGAGATGATGGATTTTAGATAAGCTCTTGTGCTTGCATCAATTGGCAATACTGTTGGTTCATAAAGAATTGCTGTGCATAAAACCTTTGATAGCCTCTTGCACAATAGGACAGTTCAGTCTGTGAGTTCTCTTTTCTTGTTGGGCAGGTACCTTAATAATACTGACAAAGTCTGGTTGTGTGAGGCGGCCCTCGCCTATGTCCGTAGGACAGCATATAATATATGGTTCTAGTTTTTGGTGGTCTGTTGCTCATCATAAGGGCATGTCATTGCATATCTCCAGCGTGTCTTACTCAGGTAAACCCTGTACTGTCAGCTTCTAAATTGGGTCCCTAAGTATGGAGAAATGGCAGTCTATCTCCCTGTCTGTCACTGGCATTTATAAGTAGGAGTTTAGTCAGGCCAAAACTAACTGGTAACAGTAGTGACTAACTACCATAGAGGCACAGCGTGTACTTTGGGTGCTAGCCCACAAAGCCAGTAGGTTGTGGGGCATAGCTCTCCCTACGACGGAGTGGGTTGACCCCACAGTGATCTGCAGAGGCACTTTAAAATGCGACTGTCCAGTCGGACGCGGAACTTGGGCGCAGCTGATGCAAGTGGGAACTCCCACTGGGTTGTGATATATAGCCTCAGTTTGTAATGTACCTACTAAGAGTGCCAAGTGTTACCTACAGATGCTGTCAATAGGGGGAGGCCATGATATCTCCTGATGGATTTTCAGAACTGCACCTCTTGAGGTATGCTCCCCCGTGGAGCAGACTGTTGTGCTTTAATATGATTTCAGGTGGAAAAATGCCCAGAGAGCCCTTGATCTAAGAAGTCGACCAGACATATGTCAAGATCCATTATGACGGCACCAGACGATCCCCTCCTTGTGAAATCCCAGATGAACATCAAGATCATCCATGCATAAGAAGATGAATCAACAGATTGTCCAAAAATGCAACATAAATGAGCTTATGATGTATTGTGTTTGTTACTTTTTATCATGTTTTTTTTTTCTCATTGTAAACACTCCCACACATAGATCAGGCTTCCAACATAGTGTGTTGGTATACCGACAACAGGGGTATATGTTAGGTGGAAAATATGGCTCTCAGCCAGAACTTCAGCCTGATGACCACACAAATATGATATAGCACATACTGGTATTATTCAGTGAGTTTCATCTTTTGAGTGATATCAGTATGGCCTGTAGCATGGTGTTCCTTGTTAGCATATCAAAGGCAGGAAGGGAACATCGTAAGAGATATGGGTGTATTCAGGGTGGAGTCCATGGTGTGGGGGCTGGGACACAGCAAGATATAGGTAAAACTTTGGAGGTAGTGGGTCGCTTTCCCTTGGCCCCCTGGCTACCACTTCAGGAGCAAGCTAAGTATATATCTGGTTATATGTGTGTATGTGTATAAGTATAATATCCCAGTAGAATGTATATGTGTACATATAGATATTTGTAGCCTTCAATTGTATTACCAGTAGATTATATATGCTTTTTATGCATGAGTCTCTATATGTACATGTACTAACGGTCAGGTACTGGATGTGAGTTGGTTAGAAGTGTAGATCCAGGACTCTGGAAATACTGTATATACATGCACATTATTAGCCACATTGCTTAGCAGCCAGGGGGGACAGGAACGGAGGCAGCTGTGTGTGGTTGGCTCCTCTATGTATTGTGTTATTTGTAGTGTCTGTATCTTTATGTATAATGTCCATTGCTTTGTCATCTCTATATTTTCAGTATTACTATTTTTATATATAAGTATCTGCGAGGGTTGTATGTTACTCCTGGGGTATATATGAAGGACTGGAAGAGGTGTAATAATACACAGAATAAGCGGGTTATTTGGGAAACAGGGGCATCGGTCTGGGAACAGAAGAGAAGGGACGGAAAACGGGGATAGATAAAAATCTCCAATTCCCAATAAGCAAAACTGTCCCTCATCAGATACCTTCCCAAAAATGTGTGTTTTTAGGCCCAATCCTGGATTCAGTGAACTGGTGTTGTAACCTTCTTCTACACAAAGTATCCTGAATAAGAGAAGATGTGTCGTCCCTTGTAACCTCAAAGAATTGAACAATCAGACACCCCTCAGGTGATACAATCTCTAACCTGGTGGCTAGAACCTGAAAATCTATCTCAGGGCCTACATTGGGATCCCGAGGAGCAGACATCCATCACTATGGATGCCAGTCCATCCAGGTGGGGTGCTTATTGTCAGGGGGAGGTTCATCAGGGGGTATGGAGCTCGATAGAGAGTCAGGACTCCCAGAATATGAGAGAACTCAGAGCAGTCGTATTAGCACTAACAGAATTCCTACCCGAAATACAAGGGAAACAAATAAAAATCTTTATGTTTATCTTTTGTTCTTAACCACAGACATTTTCTCCCTGGGTATTCCTCATGTTCCCTTTCTCAAAGCTGTACATTTAACCCCTTAAGGACCCTGCCATTTTTCACCTTAAGGACCTGGCCATTTTTGCAAATCTGACATGTGTCACTTTATGTGGTAAAAAATTGGGAACGCTTTTACTTATTCAAGCCATTATGAGATTGTTTTCTCGTCACATATTGTACTTCATGACAGTGGTAAATTTGAGTGAAAATATTTCATTTTTATTTATAAAAAAAATTCAAAATTTCTATTTATCTGCTTTTAAAACAGATAGTAATACCTCCTAAAATAATTTACTTTACATTTCCCATATGTCTACTTCATGTTTGGCTCATTTTGTAAATGCCATTCACTGGTCACACAGCTCCCCAAACATAGCATTAAGGAAGGGCTATGGATGTGTGAGGAGTACTGAAGGGGTTAACTGTGCAGTTGAAGAGGAAGGGCAGGCTAATCCACATCTTTGATCTACTCAGCACTAGAGAAGCAGAATTACAATTAGCTCAGTTCTTATCAGCTTGTGTTTACTCACAGTGATAGCTTAACTGTAGGATGAGAGTCCTGGTGCCTGACTGGTGCCTGAAGTACCTGCAAGTGAGGACGAGTTATCTCGTCCAAGGTCCTGAAGCTGTTAATGGGAGCAGAGAACAAGGTGGCAGACCTTCTGAGCAGAAAACTGTTAGATCAAGGAGAATGGTGCTTAAACCAAGAAGTCTTTAGCCAGATAATTCAACTTTGGGGTCCTCCTCAAATAGATCTCTTTGCGACCAGACAGAACAGAAATGCAGCCTTTTCTCTAAATCCGGAAGATTCCCCGGCAGGGATAGATGTGTTCTCCCTTCCATGGCCGAATCAGCTTCTGTATGCCTTTCGTCCTCTAAGGCTCCTTCCGAGGGTATTACAAAAGTTGAGGCAGGAATGGATGAGGCATTTTTCTAATCACCCCCTTTTAGCCAAGGAGTACTTGGCTCACTTGGTTGAGGAAGCTTTCCCTGACAGATTCCTGGATTCTTCCGGACAGGCAGGATCTGTTGTTCCAAGGTCCTGTCTTTCATCCGGAAGTGAGAAGCCTTCATCTAACAGCAGGATATTTGAGGGGGAAATCTTAGAGCGCAGGGGCTTGTCTAAGGAAGTTATATCTGCTCTTTTATCATGCAGGAAAGAAGTAACCTCTACAATTTTTCTCAGAATATGGAAGACTTTCCTAAACCTCTGTAAAATCCTGGTAGATCCCTTGAGTTCTCCTCCCATGCCAAAATTTTTAGATTTTTTACAAAAGAGTCTGGATAAAAATCTAAGAACGAGTACTCTTAAGGTACAAGTCTCTGCCCTTAGTGCCTACTTTGATTCTCCTATTGCCAATCATCCATGGATAAAGATATTCTTTAGAGCAATTAGTAGGATTAAGCCTATGATCAGATCCTCAGTCCGCACCCTAATCTAGTTTTATCTAGATTGATGGAGCCTCCTTTTGAGCCTTTGCAGGATTTACCTATTAAAATTTTGTCTTTCAAAACTGCTTTTTTGTTGGCGATTACCTCGGCCAGGTGTGTTGGCGAGATTTTGCCATCTCAGCCGCTCCTCTTTATACTAACATCCTGGAAGACAGAGGGCTCATTAAGCCAGATCCCTTCTTTTTATCTAAAGTGGTCTCCATGTTTCATAGGACCCAAGACCTTTTTCTTCCACCTTTGTGTCAAGACCCAAAGAATGAGTAAGCTTTTGCAAAGGAGGACGTCTCCAACCCCCACTCAAACCACATATGAAGAAATGGAGGAGAGAGAGGGGTGCACAATAGGGTAGTATGTTTAGACAATCTGTCAGAGGGAATATTAGGAGAGGAGAGAAGCTCACCTTATCTGGTTGTGCAAATAATAGGCACAACTCTAATTAAGACTTGTGTATAAGTATGTTCCGATTCCACAGGATTGCAGCCGCAGGAAAGGTCTCTTCTGGAGAGGATTAGTGTTGAGCGAACTTGTATTTTAAGTTTGGTGTCCAAAGTTCGGGTTGGGGTTATCGAAGCATCCCGTTATGGATTCCGCTACCACGGACCATAACGGCATTTGGAATCCATAAGGGGATTCTTCAATGAACCTGAACCTTGGACAACACGTGCAGGGAGCGTGGCTCAGTACTAGATTGGATAAGAGTTCGTAGGCTACCACCTCTTATCCAATCCAGTACTGAGCCACACCCCCTGCACACCACAGCTCCTTAGTGTTGTCCAAGGTTCGGGTTCATTAAAGAATCCCCTTATGGATTCCAAATACCGTTATGGTCCGTGGTAGCGGAATCCATAACGGGATGCTTCGATAACTCGAACCCGAACTTTGGACGCCAAACTTAAAACACAAGTTCGCTCAACTCTAGAGAGGATATCCTGCCCCCCCGAAAGAGTACTTGTCACGGAGAGGGTTAAGCAATGGCGCAAATTCACTGATGGAGACGGTTGCTGTACTTCAAAGCAGAAACTTCTTTTATTTAAAAACAGCACATGTACATAGAAACAACGCATTTCGGGGACCAGTAGTTCCCCTTCATCAGGTTGCTTTGAAGTACAGCAACCGTCTCCATCAGTGAATTTGCTCCATTGCAGAACCCTCTCCGTGCCAAAGAATGAGTAAGGCTATTTTAACACTAGCGGCAGGGGAATCCGTCAGGTAGTTCTGGTGGGTGAATAGCTTGTCGGATCCATCTAGCTGCTACTTCATGTGTGCCCCTGGACTGCCGCTCCGTCCCCATTGAATTCTTGCTCCCGGTTAGCCAGAATCCTACTCCGCACTGATGAGAGGCAACACCCCGAAACAGCTGTCTGTGGATGGATAACTGGCTTAGGTTTTCCCCATCACATCCTTAAAGCTTGTAAAAAAGCGGGATCTTGACATAGGGGCCACTTAATATGGTGGATTTGGTAATCTCTGTAATGGAGACACCCCTTTGCTCGGTTTTCCTTCCTTTGAGGGATATCTGGCTTTCATTGTGTTGTAGACCCATAACTGGGGCTCTACATTTATTTTGCATATTACTGTTTCCCATGGAGCTTTGCACTTTGGATTGCTGTGTTGAGACTCTTAAATGAGGCTCCGCTGTGTTTTACTGCATGTCGTACTTTTAGTCCTGCTGCCTGTCACCGTGCTACCGCAAAGTCCGGGGGCACACGTGAACTAGCGGCAGGACAGATCCGACAGGCTGATGGACTCCCCTGCTGCTATTGTGAAAATAGCCTAAGAGCGGGCAGAGCTCCACTGTCTAGATGTCAAAAAATAGTTGAGGGTCAGAATAATTGATTGTCACTAGTCAATGGAGAAAATCCTCTAGGCTTTTTATACAGTTTGGTGGTAAAAACAGAGGTAATAAAGTTTCTGCTAGAACGCTGTCTAGATGGATAGTAGGGGCCATCACCTTAGCCTATTCTTCAGCGGGGGAATCCCCCCCCCCCCCTTCGGATTTGGTGATCACTCTACCAGATCTATTTCTACTACTTGGGCAGAGAGGGCTGATGCATCTCTAGAGCAAATTTGTAGGGCCGCTACCTGGAAATCTCCGTGTACTTTCTTTCGCCACTACAGATTAGATTTAGACTCTAAGGAGCGACTATCTTTTGGCAGAAAAGTGCTGCAGGCAGTTGTCCCCCCCTAAGCTAGGTACTATTCTAGTCGTCTCTCAAGGGTGCTGTCGTGGGCGCAAGGGAAATTTAAGATTTTTTCCATGAGCCCATGATAGCACGCAGGATTATCCCCCCCAAAAAAAAAAAATAAATTACATATATATATATATATATATATATATATATTGTGGGGGGTTAGCTCTGGTCTCGAGGATCGTTCACATACAGATAGTCGTCCACCGCAGCTTTAGGGGCCAAAACATCGCTTTATTGTCCCAGCATCCACATAAATAAATGAAATTCAAAACAAACACCTGCCCGGCTGGGCTCTAACTTAACACAGTGTGTCCCTGACTCACCTAAGACACTGTTCACACACACGGCACCCATGCGGCTTTCCCAGCCCAATGTCCATCAGCCTCCTGGCTGTTACCTCACCGGTGTCTTTTGGGGGATTGTGGTCCAGTCGTCCGCCCGACGCTGACCATGCGACCCTTATCCCTAGGCGTCGCAGGACCCCCCAAACTTCAGGCTACTCCCAGCCTTGTGGTCTCTCAGCGCTCCCAGATCAAACCACACACAGAACCACTCCAGGCTTCTGTACCTCACAGGACACACCCATCTCACTGTGAGGACAGCTTTATGCTCTCTTGATTGTGGCACCTGTTGCTGCCTCAGACCTGCCCACTGATGGGAAAGAGATGGATAATCCTGCCATTCCTCTCTTCTATCAGCCATGAGGCCTGTCACTGCCTCACAATATATAGTATAAAAAAAAAAGAGTGAGATGTGTTTTAGGACAAGTTCTCGCAATTAACTGGTGGTATAGGAGAGGTATCCTTCCTTAAGTGCTCTCCACGAAAGTTTCCTGTTTCCTGTCCTAGATGGAGGCGGTCTCTCAAGGGTGTTGTCATGGGCTCATGGAAAAGTCATTACCGGTAAGTAATCTTAAATTTTCGTTCTTCTGATCTTGTATAGTGCTGATCGAGCACCAAAGTGCACTGGTGCTCGAGTAGAACACTTCGGGATGCTCAGGTTCTCTACCAGGCACCCCCTGGGGAGGGGAGGGTGTCAGGACTCTAGTTCAGCTTAGGAGTCCGTGCGCTGACTCCATTTATAGCTATGTCCATATATAGAGTCAGTGCATGGGAATGCCCCAGTGTATTTAAATCTAATTTAGCCTCTATTTCTATGCAGAAGATGGCTGTACAGTGGGGGAATCCCTCACTAGCTTCCCATATATTATGCATTCATATATTTTTGATGATATATATATATAAGCAATGTCAGTGACGTGTCCTGAGCGTCCCTGTTACTAAGATACAGTGCCGGTGACGCACTCTTTGGATCCACGTCACTGTGGGCATGAGCATGCGCATCTTGGATAATAGCCTACTTCGGCCATATTGCCTGTGGTTAACCTATGGGGTTTAGAATCGCGATATCGCGATGGTTTGCTAAGCTGGCGCATGCCCAGTTTGCATAACCTAACGCTATGTCGGACCTGCACTTCTCATCTTCCAAGTATGTTTTTAATAATTTTTTAATAATCACAGCTGCACTATTATTATTAATTAAAGTAATTAACACTATATCATCTATGAAATACACGATTTATATGTATTTATATTTTCTATTGAAATGCATTTCATTTTGTCACTATGTACACTGCTGTTGATCATGTTTTTGTACACGATATTTACTTTTTTATCACTAATATCTTGATCATGCACTAAATTGATGTAATTTTGATTGTAATCACTATGACTATATATATTTGTTGTGTGAGCACATGTGAACATGACTTGAAAAAGGCTCCAATGTGAGAGCTGAATTGTTGCTGTTTTGGGTAATAAACCATATTTTTTTCACTTTATTCCTTGAGTGCTGCCGACCTTTTTTCTCCTATACTCAATTGACCGCGGTCCGGGTCTTTTTGGGCGGTTTTTGCACCAGATTTTTCAAGTGTGCTGCTCACCATTTTCTCTTATTATATATATATATATATATATATATATATATCATACTTTTGATATATATGAATGCATAATATGTGAGAAGCTACTACTGATGTTTTAGCCGTCAGACTCACACATATACATATATTATAATATATTATACATTTTAAGTATTTAATAATATATGTAAATATATTATGGCGGACTCACGCTGAGAGATTCCCTCACTGTTCAGAGAGTTTCTGCATAGAAATAGAGGCTAAATTAGATTTAAATACACTGGCTCGAGCACACATGGTGTTCGGCCGAACTCCGCGATGTGCTGAGCATAGCGATGCTCGAGCCGAACTGGCATTCGGCCGAGCATGCTCGCTCAACACTATTATCCACTCTTAACACACATATTACTGCACGTCTTAAACTATTTTTTTTTCAAGATCAAGATGGGAATATGCCATAATATTCTAAAATGGAAACACTCTATCTTGTATTTTGAACATCCGCATGGCTTCTTTCACATGGTCAATATTTGGTCAGTATTTCACATGTATTTGATCAGTAAAACAGAGATAAAATGTTGTGGAAATATTTGAATCCCTTCTCTATTTTTGACCCACTCCTGCTTTTGGCTTACAGACCAGAAGAACGGATCAGATTAACAGAAAAAATAAATGGTGATGTCAAGCTGGTCAAACAGGGACAATAGTGGTGTCCTGACAGAGTGGGGAGGTGGGGGAGCAGCAGTTGCAGTAACATTGAGAATAGTGTCCCCATGAAAGAGTGGGGATGGTGAAAGCAGCAGTGGCATACAGCACAAGATGGTGACAGATCACAGTAGTAGCAGAACCCAACAACAGCAGTGTGATAGCAAGGATTAGTGGTGTCTGTGCACATCCTTGTAAAAATGTAACATGTACATATCAGTAGTACAAGCTGCATTGTAGGAATGGCAGTAGAGACAGCAGGCAGGTGGCAGCATCAGAGTGGTGGTAGCATCATGTGGCCAGAAGTAACGGTTCATTTTGCTGAATACAGTGTGATCATTAGTGGCAGAATGATCTATTCTGTTGCATCAAGCATCGGTGTCTGGAAATCCTGGTTGATCCACGCTTAATTCATCTTTATGAAGGTAAGTCTCAACATTTTGGGAGGAAAGTTCTTTTAGGGGTAACTTTTCCCCCCTCCAGTGGCATAGGGATCACCATAGCAACCATAGCAGTGGCAAGAGGGAGTGGTCTCGACTCCCGCCATGATGCCGATTGTCAGTCTTACTGCTGTCAGCCTGTGCCTCAGCTCAGCCTGCCTGCGCTGTGGTGTGACCCGTCCAAGTCCGACCCTTCTCCAGTCTGCTCCCGGCCGGTGCTCCTGCCTCCTCCTCAACTGTGGTCTCCACTCTGGCATTCACTCCACTGTGAGCTGCTTCTGTGACTGTGCCTGCAGCTGCCCAGTGCCTGCTGTTGTAACAGCTGTTGCTGTTCTAACTGTGCCAGTGTGCCTCTAAAAGTAAGTGATTAAGTGAAAAAGAATTGTGAGAACTTAGAACTAAGAAGATTATGATGATCAGTATTGTGATGATGTTGATAATGATGATCTGAATTCTGAAGTTAAAAAGAGCTGCCTGCAGACCTGAAGTGAAGGAGGGCGTGGGGGCCCCTGCCCCCTTCCTTCTCTTGGGGCCTCCTTATCATTGCAGGTATGCAGGCATCTCTTTTGACCTTCATAATTCAGATCATCAGACTCTCACTAATTACAAATTTACAGCACACACCCCTGTAGTGTCCACCATCAGACAGGGGAGGAAAGAAACCCCATAACTAGAATGTGCCCCCCAAAAGAAGCAAGGGGCGCCCTTCTTATCCCTGCTGGCGTCTCTTTTTAACTTCAGATCATCAGACACTCACTTGCTAATTACAGCACACACCGCTGTAGTGTCCACCATCAGACAGGGGATAGAAGAAACCCCAGAACTAGAGCGTGCCCCCCAACTGGGGTTTCTTCCCTCCCCTGTCTGATGTGGACACTACAGAAGTGTGTGCTGTAATTAGTAAGTGAGAGTCTGATGATCTGAAGTTAAAAAGAGATGCCCCTTCCTTCTATTGGGGGGCACACTCTAGTTCTGGGGTTTCTCCCCCCCCCCTTATATTACAGACTAAGGGTACTTTTACACTTGCGGCAGGACTGATCCGGCAGGCTGTTTAGTCTGTTGGATCTGTCCTGCCGCTATTTCGCTGGACCGCTGCTCCGTCCCCATTGACTATAATGGGAATGGGGCGGAGCTCCGGCGCAGCACGGCACTGTTACAGATTGGCCACTATCAGTTACTGAATGGTTTTCAATTTTGAATAAGAAGGTTCATATACTTATTTGTTTTTTCCTCTGACTTTTCTATGCTCATTGAGTTGGAAGATCTAGGATGGGTGTTTAGGTGGGAGCTATGGAAGGGGTGGTGGGAGGCCCGATAGATATATGGGGGTGGGAGATTAGGGAGGGAGGGGGGCAATGACATTTTTTTGCTATGGGGCCCATGCATTTCTAACTACGCCCCTGCCCCCCGCCTCACTGAACACCCACTCTGATACCGCACTACTGGCCAGACAGGAAAGCATGCCTATGGCAAACTCGTCCAGTTGCAGCCACACATCAAGTTTGCTTGCCCACTAGTCCAAGGGATCTTGGATCATGGGTGACAGGGTGCAGTCCAAGTATGCCACCACCTTTTGATTGAGGTTCTACTGTATGTCCCAGTGCTGCTGCTGGATGGTTTATTCAGATGGCGGCTGAAGAAAACTGCACATCAGAGAATCCAGGCTTAACTGGCTGCTTATGGAGCTGGTGCTGCTCCTGCCCCTCCTCTCACCAGTCATGGCAGTAGAGCGTGAGCTCAAAGGGTCCACCAGTCAGAACTTCGTGAGGACGGCAGATGGCACACATAGGCTACTACCAACCGACTACACAGCATGTCTCTAAAGTTTTGGTATATTACATATTTTTATATATGTATTATATACAATCTTGACACATGGCCATTACATGGATATAACATTGGAGGACATTCATAGTTACAGTTAGAAGCTATTTACAACTCCTAGGTGATGTCTAGAGGCGAGTTAAAGATCATTTTGTTTAAATAAAATGCAAAAATGTAGACCTAAGGGTGTTCTAGGCTAGCAGAGACTTTCTGGCTGGAAGAACAATGGATAATGTTTTCTGTCTAGAGGAACTTCTGTTTACAGTAAAGGTGACTATTGTCTGTCACCTAGGGTTTAAACAGTGGACGGACAAGAATTTTATTTCCATGTTTTAAGTTATACAACTGCCACCACTAAAATCAGAATATCAGTTTAGTTTAAAACGTGCCAATAGACTTATGATTGGGATTGAAATTTTTTCATAGCCAATTAGATAACCTCCACATGTTATTTAGTGGGTAAAAATGGTATAAGAAAGAATGAACTGAGGTGAATGAACTGAGGCAACATCATTCTGGGTATAAGTAGGTTCATTCATCATAATGATGTTGGGAAAGAGCATTTTGCCTTTTCAGCAGTTCTTAACCAGTGTGGCTTCTTTTCGCTAGGCTGACAAGGTGTAGAACTGCTTGACAACGCCTAGCAAAGGTGATATGCTGGAGGACCATTGTGAACTATGCCTTTAGATACTGTGCCTTTGGTGAGGAAATCCCAGCATTACAACACGGAGGCGACATTGCAATCACCTGGCCAAGTTGCTGGTGAGCCTGGGCCGGAAGGACAATTACCCAGTGGGCTGTGTACAACATATATTGTCTTTGACCATAGTAATAACGACTCCATACGTCAGTACTGGCATGAACGCTACTGCACACCGAGAGGCCCAAGGACTAGCCCACCTTCTGCTCAACAAAAGTGTGCAGAGCTGGTACATCTTTTTTTAAAAAGTAATGGGACTCTCCACCTTGGGAGGGCACAAGTCATCAGTTCTCTAAAATGTGCAGAGTCCACTACATGAAAAGGTAGGGACTGTAGTACCATCAACTTGGCCAAGTAAACTTGATCAGCTCCTGCGCCGTTGGGTGAGTGTATGCACACTGTTGTCCTTTTTCAATCGCCTCTGTGATTGATTGGTGTCGAAACAAGTGACAAGGAGTAGGAGGAGCAGCATCAGGAGCAATAGACGACATTGAAGTCGATGGGAAGGAATGACAGCTTCCTTCTGCTGACGTTGATGATCCCTGACTGTTTAGAAGGGGGTGTGGGCCGGTGGGAGGTGCAGCAGTTGCTGCATCAGGCTGTCATACTAAATGAGTGGCAGGGTTTTCCCACGCCACTTTATGGTGATGCTCTATGAGTTGACGCAAGGCCGTCATGCCAACATTAGTACTCTGGCTGCACCTCATCTTCTGCTCACACATTCTGCATACCACCACGGTAATGTCCCTCAGTGACTTTGAGAAAAATTCATACAATGGTATTTTCCCTCCACCACTGCCTGATGCCTGTCTCCCACTGCTTTTGTGAACCTGTGCAGTACTAGTGTGTTCCTCACAGGTAGTCTTCCGAATAGCAGAGGGTATATCCCTCCCATTTTTGGCCTCAGATCTCCTACTGCTGCCACCCTGCTGTCTTACGAGCACATTGCCACCCTGCTATTTCATGGGCATGCTGCCACCCTGCTGTCTCACGGGAATGCTGCCATCCTCACCCCCTTGATGATGATTATCCCCCCTCTTCACCCAGCTGCCACGTGCGATCAGCTAAATCATCGTCTACAAATCTTTGGTCATCCCTTGTGTCACCATAACCTGTCTCTTGCACATGTCCATGACCTCTCTCAACATGTGCTCCCACCCGACTGTCATCATTGCTAGTTGCACGCCTAGAGGAGTCTGCAGAGGACCTCTCCTCCAAGTCTGGGCTGGCCTGTAACTGCTGACTGTCCTCACAAAGTTCTTCCTCACTGAAAAGCAGAGCAGAGTCGGCGTCTATCATTACTTGGCTAGTAGAAGAAGCGGTAAAAGCAAAAGGCAGGTTCAGAGGCAGTTCCTGGACCATGCCAACTAAGTGTGGTGTCAAAGAAACCTACCGAATTCTAATGATGAAAATATTAAAAAACTTAAAAATATAGTTGGTCATTAAGTGATAAACAGGTCTGGTCAGACAGGTAGTTAATGAATTAAATACCTTAGTATTTTGACCTGACAATTTTTGTTTTTCTGGGATATTTTTCAAATTAGCCACATTGCTATTATATGTATAATTATTAAAAAAATTGTTTCATGTTATAGTGAAAATGTATTGAATAGGAATCGCTGAATTTAACAATTGTGTAATGTCTGAAAAATTAAGACTTGGTGCAGAGTGCCAAGTTTATTTACAAAAGCATATTTTTTTTTAGATGAATGGCACACATTTAGTTCCTCAGGCATTCCTCTGACATATGGTATGACAATGCCCACCATCTGCTTTCATTAATTATTTGCTGGAATATAATCTCTATACAGATATAGCAAGTATTGGTTTGTATTTCCACACTTTGGGTTTCTAGAATGTTTCCTTGCAATACCATGTCTAGCCACATTGTTTGCTGTAGAAAAATATGTCAATAAGTAATAAAACTCATAAATCAATTTCATTCTGACATGTATAGTAAAACACTATGAAACATAAATTAGTGAATAAAAAGTAAGTGCACACATTTATTACACAAATTACACATTGTGATTCATCATGCTATAAGTAATAATGTGACAATTAGATGCATGCTAGATCTGTGCAAATATACTCACAATAATCCAACAGTTTTGTTAGGGTTGTGTATAAGGGAGAGAGGTTATGCTAGTTTCAATTACACATTTTTTCAAAAATCTAAAAGGCATGCACATTGGGTGATTAGCTATCCTTTATGGTGCCTGTAAAAAGAAATGCATCACTTGACATTGTCCATGGAAAAGTAAGTTTACAGTAGGTCAAGATGAGGTGAGCCATACTTTTCTCTCAAGGTCTCCCCATAAACAAGAACATCCTTTATACTCACTTGTTATGTGACAGCAGCCATATGTCCAGATAGACTTCCCTTGGCAAAATGTTTGGTGGTGACCTTCATCCCATATCTGGGATCATTATCCACCTGACCTATTATCATAGCCACATAGGAAAGCAGCCTCATATGTGCATAGCCCTCTCCAGTGAAGCCTCTCTGAGTTGTGGAGACAGCTAAGCCAGTAATTAACTTAGACTTTAAAAGAGTCTGAATAGAGTCACCAATCAGCCATCAAAGACCTGTGTTTTTCCTGGAATTAAGCAGTACATACTCTACTCATATAAATCATGGAAAGATCAGAAGAACCTGTCCTTTGGTGAAGACCTCCTATATTCTCAAAGTGTTGAAGCACTAGGACAATTGCCCTATGTTCCTTTTCTAAAAGAAAAGTTACTTCATATGTAAATTGTATTATATAAATAATAAAATTAACAAATAAATTCACTAAAAGCTGACACACATTATACCATGCCATAAGACAAAACTATCCTATTTTGCAAAATTGTGAGTGCATTTCTAGGTTGTGAGAAGTGAAACATATATAGCAAGGTACAGTATTATCAAGTGTGTTTTAGAATATTTAATTTCCAGAGCTATAAATTGTAGTTTGCAGTTTAAGAGTCAAGTACAGCAACACAGTGAAAAGCAATAATTAGATGACTGGGTACAAGCCTTAGAAGGCTGGACTCCAAAACCTTCAGTCACTAAAATTACCAAGGAAAGAAATAGCAACACTGAAAATTTATTTTCTTAAATCTATAAGATGAGGCAGAGAGAGGCCAAGCAAGTTATAAGAGCTTCTAAAGCTCAGGCAGAAGAGAAATTAGCTCAGTTAGTGAAAAAAGGTGATAAGACATTCTTCAGATACATAAATGAAAAAAGGAAATTAAAAAAAGGAATTACCAAATTAAAAACAAAAGAAGGAAGGTATATGGAAGAGGATAAAGAACTAGCTGACTGCCTCAATGAATACTTCTGTTCAGTTTTTAAAAAGGAAAATGAAGGAGAAGGACCTCAGTTAGGGAGGAAGACTAATGAATCCTTTGATGCATGTGTCTTTACAGAGGAAGAGGTTCTAAGTCAGCTGTCCAAAATTAATACAAATAAATCACAGGGGCCTGATGGGATACACCCAAAGCTATTAAAAGAGCTTAGAGGTGTACTAGCAAATCCATTAACAGATTTATTTAGCCAATCACTGGTAACAGGTGTCGTCCCAGAAGATTGGAAATTAGCAAACGTTGTGCCAATTCACAAGAAAGGTAGTAGAGAGGAATCGGGCAACTATAGGCCAGTAAGCCTGACATCAATAGTGGGGAAATTAATGGAAAACATACTCAAGGAGAGGATTGTGGAACATCTAAAAACCCATGGGTTGATTGATAAAAAACAGCATGGGTTTACTTCAGGGAGATCATGTCAAATTAATCTTATTGACTTTTTTGATTGGGTGACTAAAATAATAGATGGCGGAGGTGCAGTAGACATTGCTTATCTGGACATTAGTAAGGCATTTGATACTGTCCCACATAGAAGGCTTATCAATAAACTGCAGTCTTTGAGCTTGAGCTCACATATTGTTGAATGGATTAGGCAGTGGCTGAAGGACAGAAAACAGAGGGTTGTAGTCAATGGAGTATATTCAGACCATGGTATTGTTACCAGTGGGGTACCTCAAGGATCTGTTCTGGGACCCATATTGTTTAATATCTTTATCAGCGAAATTGCAGAAGGCCTCAATGGTAAGGTGTGTCTTTTTGCTGATGACACAAAGATTTGTAACAGGGTTGATGTTCCTGGAGGGATACGCCAAATGGAAAAGGATTTAGGAAAACTAGAGGAATGGTCAAAAATCTGGCAACTAAAATTTAATGTCGATAAGTGCAAGATAATGCACCTGGGGCATAAAAACCCAAGAGCAGAATATAAAATCAGTGATACAGTACTAACCTCAGTATCTGAGGAAAGGGATTTAGGGGTCATTATATCAGACGACCTAAAGGTGGGCAGACAAGGTCATAGAGCAGCAGGCAATGCCAGCAGAATGCTTGGGTCTATAGGGAGAGGCATTAACAGTAGAAAGAGGGAGGTGCTCGTGCCGCTCTACAGAGCACTAGTGAGTCCTCATTTGGAGTATTGTGTGCAGTACTGGAGACCATATCTGCAGAAGGATATTGAAACTTTGGAGAGAGTTCAGAGAAGAGCTACTAAACTAGTACATGGATTGCAGGACAAAACTTACCAGGAAAGGTTAAAGGACCTTAACATGTATAGCTTGGAAGTAAGAAGAGACAGAGGGGATATGATAGAAACTTTTAAATACATAAAGGGAATCATCACGGTAAAAGAGGAGAGAATATTTAAAAGAAGAAAAACTGCTACAAGAGGACATAGTTTTAAATTAGAGGGGCAAAAGTTTAAAAGTAATATCAGGAAGAATTACTTTACTGAGAGAGTAGTGGACGCATGGAATAGCCTTCCTGCAGAAGTGGTAGCTGCAAATACAGTGAAGGAGTTTAAGCATGCATGGGATAGGCATAAGGCCATCCTTCATATAAGATAGGGCCTGGGGCTATCCATAGTTTTCAGCATATTGGGCAGACTAGATGGGCCAAATGGTTCTTATCTGCCGACACTTTCTATGTTTCTATGTTTCTATTTAGCAAAATAAAAGGATTTATTTTCTCAATAAACAGCAACATTTCAATCCATCTATGGAACCATTTTGAAGCTAAAAAATTGTTGCATGGAGAGGCTGACATGTTGCTATTCATTGTTGTAAAAAAAATTTTCCTAAGAAGTTTGGCATGTTGCTTCTTCCCTGTCTAACTTTAGTTTGCAGTTCAAATTGCTTTAAATTTGTACTGAGATAAACCACTTTCTGAATAGTGTGCAACTCCTTAAATGACTAGTCATGGTTATAACTATGACATTCTCTAATTTAAAGTAAATAGTAATAAGAACAGTGTCATCAAAATGAAATCTAAGTATGTGTATTTAATATGTTTTAACATTGTAATTTTAAATGTTCTGTATTTCATGAAAAGTAACATTTTATTATCTTCTCATAATGTGTGATCTACAGCCATATTTAAATTGTAACAATGACAATTTTTAATTTCAGATTAAAAGGAAAGATGATTTGTAAATATTAATTCTGTACTGGATATCTGAATAAGTCAAATGTCTTTTACCGCAAGGAAACTGCAAAGGATTTCTAAGGCAATGTCACTCGGAGCGGTCCATAACATTTCTTGTACTGTTAGACCAAACTGGTAATTTGTCTTACGAAGTAATAGTTATTGTCAGTTTTAAGTGATAACTGATGGCAAGCATTAGAAAACTAATCAACAATTGTCATTGTCACCAGTCACCAAGTTACAAAACACACAAAAATAGCAGTAAGCTGTTAAAATAACTATTTTCTACTACCATATAATCTTTATCTCCATCAGTCAGTGCTAAAAGCAGTCCACCAGTCCATCACATGCCTTGTTGTACTTGTGCTGTTTTATCTAAGTACTGTAGTTAAATACTACATGTAACGTAATTAAAATTGACATGCAGAGAAAATATAACATGGTTTGGATGGTTATAGACATATACCATTTTAAATTATACTTTGTTGTGCAGTGCACCAAAATAAAATAAGCATTCTGCATTTGAATATGTAATGCCCTGGTAGGGGTCATTACCACTCTTTTTGCCCCATCACTGTCTTTAACCCCTTAAGGACTCGGGGGGTTTTCATTTTTGCATTTTCGTTTTGCGCTCCATGCCTTCCGAGAGCCATAACTTTTTTATTTTTATGTTCACATGGCCATATGAGGACTTTATTTTTGCGGGACAAGTTGTACTTTCCAACGCCACCATTTAATATTGCATACGATGTAGTGGGAAGCAGGAAAAAATATTCCAAATAGGGTGAAATTGCAAAAAAAAACAATTCTACCACAATTTTACGGGTTTTTAAATTACGACGTTTGATGTGTGATAAAACTGACCATTTAGTTTTATTCCACAGGTCAGTACGAATACGGCGATACCCAATATGTATAGTTTTTCTTGCGTTTTGATAGTGAAAAAAAATTCAAAAGTGGGAAATTTTTTATTTATTTTTTTTGTCGCCATATTTTGACCCCTATAACTTTTTTGAAATTAAGTGTATGGCATTGTATGTGGGCTTATTTTTTGCTGGGCGATCTGAACTTTTATTTGATACCATTATGGGGTGTGTAGGACTTTTTGATCACTTTTTATTTAATTTTTTTTGAGGAAATGAAGCGTTCAAAAATGGCGAATCCGCCATTTGGGCGCTTTTTTCCATTTTTCTGTTTACCGTATGGGGAATATATTTTTATATTTTTATACCACGGGCGTTTTCGCACATTGCAACACCCATGATGTGTATTTTTTTAAAAAAATTATTATTTTATTTTAATTTTGGGGAAAGGGGGGTGATTTGAATTTTCCTTTTTTTTTTTTTTTTTTTTTTTTTATTTCTTTTTTTTTTCTTTTACACTTTTATATAGGTCCCATAGGGACCTATATAAATCAGTCATCTGATTAGCTTAACATAAACTCCAATACACTTGTATTGGAGTTTATGAGGATTTTACTACTTTCCTATGAAGCCCTATTGCTAACAAGGGCTGCATAGGAAATAGTAAGTAGTAACCTCGAATCATTCATTGAGTTCGAGGTTACTACATCCAGCCCTGTGATTCCCCCGATCACCACTAGGGGGAGCCGGAGAGCTGCCGAAAGTTTTACTTTCGGTTTTAGCGCGCGCAGATGCCGTGGTCAGGATTGACCACGGCATCTGCGGGGTTAAATGATTGCGATCGGCATCGCTGCCGACCGCGATCATTAGCCACGGGGGTCAGCTACAGGAAACAGCCGGACCCCCGCAGCGATCGCGCCCACAGAGGGCAGGAGCGGGCGCCATACTTAGGGATCGGACCCATGACGTACCCATACGTCATTGGTCCTTAAGGGGTTAATGGTGCATCCTGTATCATCTGGTGTATTTATTCTTAGGTCCTGCACCATGTGTAACTGTATTTCTGATTTTGCAAAGGTTTGAATGCAATGTACTTGGTTTACCAGCAGATGGCAAAACCTATGGCAGAGCTAGTTTACCTAGAGTGGAACTTGTTTTTCCATTCTAGCTCTCTCTAGAGAGGGAGGAGTTCAATGTTAGTGGAGGCCACAGTAGCTTACCCCCTGTAAGGGGAAGCAGCAGGCCCTCGTCCCTGCTGGACAAGCCTGCAGCAGTGAGTCTAGCTTTCCACCGTCAAGAAGACTGTGTGCTGGCCAGCAGAGCACTGTCTGCTCTGCTGGGCCAAGGGAAGAGAATTAAAAGCTTAATTCTTAAATTAAAAGTCAGGAGTGAGGATTCCCTGAATAAAGATAAAGATACATATCAAGATAAAGACAGCGTCAGACTACAGAAAGCTAAGTACAGCAGAAAAGGAAAAGCTACTATTTAATCCAGTCAGCATAGTAGAGCTGAAAGAGTACAGATGTAGCAGAGCTTATGTGTTTGCCTGCCAGAATTTATGCCAAAACCTGCTGATGACCAAGATAAAATTGAAAGATTGTTCCCTGATGCAAGTTTATTCAAGTAAAGTTGTTATCAACTACAATAAAAATCTGGACTCCTACCAATCCCTCATCTGTTAACCCTATTTGCACAACTACGCTTGGGGTTCCGCGATATCCAGGTAAGAACACCGTGACAAGTGCACAGCCACACCTAGAGGGACATTGTAGGCCATCCTCGTACCTCTCTGGCATTCCTACACCTGGGTTCCAGCATCACCTTTTACATAGGGGGACTTAGTCCCTCGTTGCTAAAATGTGCAACTGGTGTCACAACAAAAACTCACATAACACCTTAGAAGAGTCGCCTAGGACGGGAACTGCCCGCTGCAAATATTAATCTGTTAAAATATAGTCATGGAAATATATTATTTAATTTACTTCTTGAATGCTATCTATCTATCTATCTATCTATCTATCTATCTATCTCTGACTATAAAAATTAAAAATCTACTCTCACAGCCAATTTGAATTGTTCCAAGACATCTGCAAAGTGATCAACTTTTTAAATAATCTTAATTAAAAATCTCTTATAATTTTATACCTAAGTATCTCTATGGTAACAGACTACAAATCTTATGTTTTCTGATTCTGCAGTCACACCACCTTCTATTTACTCCTACGTATTAGTAACATTTTCTAATAACAATATTTGTTGTAATAATAAATTTCAGAAAACGGTGTTTGGTATTTGGTCAGGAATAATGATGTCCTCAGTTCTAAAAAGTACAGGAAGAAATTTATTCATCATGCAATACAATCAGAGGTAGCACCTCATGGCTCCAAATTTATTCTACAGCAGGACAACAACCCCAAAAAATACAGTGTAAAGAAGAACAAGGAGTGTTGATTTCAACATCATAAAGTCTGTCTAGGATTACATGAAGAGACAGAAGGACTAGTTCTCCAAGATGTTTGGAACAACCACCCTACTGAGGTCCTTCAAAAACTATATGCAAGTATACCTGAAGAACTGAAGCTGCTTTTTTTTTTTTTCATAAATCTTTATTTACTTTTTCCTTATATCAAATACAACCTCATAATAAGGAGAAAAATTTACAAATATTGCCCCCCCCCCCCCCAACCACCCCCTCAAGCATGCCCGGAAAAAAAAAAAAATTCCCTCTCCACCTTTATTCATTCCACCAGTTCCATATCTTAAAAATTTTTTCATTAGACCCTCTTTGTTTATAAAGAATCTGCTCATACTTTTTAACTTTATTAACTAGATTTAACCATGTTCGATACTCTGGGGGGTGCGGGGCAAACCACAATCTAGAGATAATAAGTCTAGCTAAAAAGGACACTTTAACCAAAAAACGAAGTTTGGAAAACTGACAGGCTATCTCAGAAAAATCACCCAAGATCCATACTCCAGGCACAAAAGGAATCTGAATTTAAAGTTTTTGTATTAAGGTTGTTTGAACCAGGTGCCAGTACTCCTTCACTGGAGGACAATCCCAGAACATGTGTAAGTGATCAGCACCAGGGCAATCACTGCGCGGGCAATTGGAAAGAGTTCTAAAACCTCTCTTCTGTAGCCACAACGGTGTTATGTATATCTTGTGAATGATATTAAACTGCACTACAATATGATTAAAATTATGTGAAAGATAAGTCATATTCTTCAAAATATTTTCCCATACCAGTGGAGCAAAATTTTCAAGTAGTAGTGGTCCAGGCTTTTTGTCCTGGAGAGTGACGTTTAGAGAAATAAAATTTAATTAAATGTTTATAACAATGTGAAATTTTTACTTTCATATCTGTTCCTCTTTCTTGTAATAACTTATGAAGAAAAAGTGGAGCTTCTATATTAAAAAAGTGCTTATCTGAAATAGAGGAAAGTGCAAAACATAACTGAAAGTAGGGATACCATGCTACCTCACCCAAATTTTCCTTTTGAGTAAGCTCCAAAAGAGACAATATTTGCCCATTTTTTACCACTTGACTGAGATAGTGAATATTTTTTGTCCTCCAGTAACGGCTAGCCTCCAAGTCCAAAAGAGAGTAAAACCTTCTATTGTGCCATAATGGAGTGCAAATCAATGATGCTGTAACTTTGCACCATTTCCTAATCATCTTCCAAGCTCATATAAACAAACTAGAGAAGGAAGTGTAATCTCGTATGTTCTCAGATAAATAACTGTACTCCAATAATGTAAAAAAGTCTGAAAAGCCTGCTTCTCTTACTAGTTAAATACAAAGGGGGCTATTTTTCCAGTCATTAAAAAAACATAGCTGTGAGGCAACAAAAAAAACCCTAAAGTACGGAAGATTTAGGCCTGCCTGCTCATACACCATGAAAAAATAGTCCACCTTCAATCTCATAAATCGTTAATCATTCTTTCAATAATCTTGAAGAATTTATCCCCAATCCAAATGGGGGAGTTTCGAAGAACATAAAGCACTTGAGAAAGTACCACTATTTTGATTAAAGAAATCCTATCTGCTCTAGTAAGTGGAATTTTCTGCCATACCTTAATTTTTTATCTAATTTTCGATAAAACTGGTACTTCAAGTACTTCAGTGAACTTCAGATTCAAACCATGGACTCTAGTTTCGATAGATAATTCATTCAACGGTA
Organism: Bufotes viridis; assembly: GCA_033119425.1. NCBI lineage: Eukaryota > Metazoa > Chordata > Amphibia > Anura > Bufonidae > Bufotes > Bufotes viridis. Next base: position 251,549,849 of record CM065592.1, on the reverse strand, counting down.
AAAGACAAGTTATCACCCAATTGACTTCCAGACCTGAGACCTCGCTATAAGCATTAACAATCTCCATCACCCGAGGAAGTGTCTTTTCTGATTGTTGTAAAAAAAACATAATATCATCAGCATATAGGGAGATTCGGTCCTCTATTCCCATAACTCCAAACCCCAACATCCTCAGATCTTGTCTAACCTTAGCCGCCAGGGGTTCAATGTAAATGCTGAAGAAGAGCGGGGAAAGAGGACATCCCTGATGGGTTCCTCTTTCCAATGGAAAGCTCCCCGTCAACACATCATTAATCCTCAGCCTAGCCACAGGAAATTTGTATAGCAGCTGTATCATCATAATGAATCTTGAGCCAAATCCCATTTTCACCATTACTCTCCAAAGAAACCACCACTCCACCCTGTCAAAAGCCTTGGTGGCATCAAGAGACAGGATGGAGCGGGAACCATCCGCCGGAGACTGAATGTTAGCAAAGAGGCGATGTAAATTGTAATGTGTACCCCTCCCAGGCATAAATCCATTTTGATCAGGATGAATAACAGACGTAATTACTTAAGACAGTCTATTAGCAAGGACCTTGGAGAGTAGTTTAACATTGGTGTTTAATAAGGAAATTGGTCTATAAGAATCCAATTCCCGTTGATCTTTATCTTTTTTTGGAATTAACACTATCAGTGCTTCCGCCATTGAATTGGGGAGAGCACCTCTCTGCAATGCCCGAGTAAAAACCTCTACAAGGTATGTTAAAATAGTAACCCCATATTTTCGGTAGAACTCGTAGGGGAGACCATCCAGGCCGGACGCAGAATTTCCTGATATCATTTTAAGTGCCCCCTGGATCTTTTGTAAAGTCACATCCCTATCTAAAAAAGTCCTCTGGGAGTCTGTTAGCACTGGAAGGGAAACAGTATCTAGATATAGATCCATAGATTTTGTAGATATGGTCTGAGCTGACCTATACACTTGAGAAAAATAATCTAAAAAAATGCTTCTAATTCCCTCCGGATTACAAACAGACTCTCCCTCAACTCCAAAAATTGAAGTGATATCCTTTTTTTCATTATCCTGTTGAGCAGCAATTCTAGTGAGTAGTCTACCTTGTCGCCCAGATTCTACAAAGTATTTTTGCCCCTTAAAGAATAAACTATGCTGAGCTTTTTCAAAAAGGAATTCCTTTAGGGCAAAACTTGCTTTCTGCATCTCCTCCCTATAGCACTCTGAATGTTGTACAGTAAATTGTTCCGTTGCCTGGGTCGCCCTCTTAACCAATTCCTCCTCCCTTTTCCTAAAGCCCCGCCTCATTGTTGTAATGTCACTCATAAGAACCCCCCTCATATATGCTTTCAAGGCGTCCCAAACCAAGTTGATATTCGCAGAGGGATAATTAATTTCCCAAAAAGTGGAGATAAGCTGTTTGATAGAGTCCTGATTCTCAATAATGGTAAGCCAGTATGGATTCAGCTTAAAAAAGGACCTCAAACTAGCATTCTGCTTCCCAGGGTTTAAATCTATTGAGAGAGGGGAATGGTCTGAAACTGTTCTGTCAGGCCCAGATCAATTCTAGACATTGCCCTCCCTCCTTTGCTGACACATGAATATACCTGTTTCCCCTTTCCATGATACTCCCATATATCCACCAAACCCGTCTCTTGACAAAACTGAAATAAAGGGGAGGCCCTCACATATCTCCCTAAATCTGCATCCATGGATAGTCTATCCCTATTAGAATCCATAACCGCGTTAAAGTCTCCAACTAAAACAATCTGGCACTCTGGTCTCCGTTCCATAAATAACAAAAGAGCATTAAGAGGCTGTATAGAAAAGGGAGGAGGTATATAAAAAAAAAAGCAAGTATATACGGCTGACCACAAGTCTACCATAAAGGAAGATAAATCTTCCCTGACCATCAATTTCAGAATCAATTAAACTAAAATCGATTGCACGATGGATCAGAAGCGAAACTCCTCTTGAGGAGCCGTTAAATGTTGAGTGGTATTTCTGAGAAGACCATCCAATTCCCAAACGGGAAAATGTAATATCTGTAAGATGGGTTTCAACTAAACAAATTATTGCAGGGAGGTGTCTCCTCACTGCATCCATAACTGCTTGTCTTTTTACCCTCTCTCCAAGACCCCTTACATTCCATGATACAATCTTAACTGGCATTGTTTATAAGCGAATGAGAACAAAAAAAAAAAAACCCAACCCGGCATGCTTGAACCCTCCCACTCCCCTCCCTCCCTCCCTCTAATGGTCTACCCGGATCCTCCAGTAAACCTCTCAACCTTGGCCACTACTCCTCCCCCAGACATCCAACCCCCCTCGAAGCCCCCCTTTAGTAAAGATTAACAAGTAATCATATGCCAGCTCGGTCTAACCAATCCATAGCTTGATCCGGATTCTCAAAGAAGTGGGAAGTTCCATCAAAAATCAATTCTCTCAATTTAGCCGGATATAAGAGAGAATACTTAATGTCTTTAGAAGCTAAACGCTTCTTAATTTAAAAAAAAAACCTTCTCTTTTCTTGTGTCTCTCGAGCAAAATCCGGAAACAAGGATAATTTATATCCCTGATATATAATAGGAGAACATTCTCTAGTTCTTTTAAGGATGACATCTCTATGTGTAGATGATAGTAGTTTAATCAAAATTGACCGTGGTGGCTTTCCTGGTGTTATCTTTCCTCCGGGAACTCGATGGGCCCTCTCCATCTGAAACAGCGGGGAAAAGTGATCACTACCCAGAGTTTCAAATATCAGAGATTTTAACTGATCCATTAATTGCTGTCCTTCCATGCCCTCTGGGAATCCAACAACTCGTATATTATATCGCCTAGATCTATTTTCTAGGTCAACGAGCTTAGCTTGAAGATGTTCATTTTCAGAGGCAAGTGACGAGGATTTTACTTGTAATTTTGTAATATCTGCCTGCAGATGATTGACTATTTTCTCCATATTGAGGTCCCGCTCTCGGATTTTCGCCAAATCATCCCGGATCAATGATATATCTCTCTGTACTGACCCCAACTGCGTCGCCATGTTTTGCATTAACGCTCCATTATTTTTAACAGTTAATAGAATTTCTTCAATAACTGCTGGGTCTACTTTCGAGCGACTAGAAGATTCTTCCTCGCCACCCTCCATGTCCGCATCCACATGCTCAACCTCATAGGGATCATCTGGAGAGGAAATATTAACATTCTTTTTTATAGATCTCCCTTTAAATGTCCCTTTTTCCTGAACACCAGGTGATTTCAAAAAGTGCTCAATTTTCCCCGGTTCAATTGATTTTACTCCTTGTCTAATTGCAAAAGAGTCTATTGAACGGCATTTGGGTGCCTTTTTTTTCTTTTTCCTTTAAATTTTTTTTTTTTTATTTCCCCCCTTTCTCCTCCTCTTTTAATTTTCTTTCTTTCCCTTTAATCTTCCCCTTATCTTTCTTTAACTTCTTTATATTCCTTCTCTCCTTCTCTCCAATTTTTTTTTAATTTCCTTTTTTTTTCTCCTTTTCTTTTTAATTCTTTTTATCCCTGCTTACCTCCCTGCCTCTCTTTTCCTCTCCCCCTCCTTTTTTTTTCCTCTCTTTTCTCTTCTTTTTTTTGTTTCCTTTATATACTTTTCCTTTTCTCTTCTCTTTTCTTTCTTTCTTTCCTTTTTTTTCCCTTTTTTTTCCCTTTTTTTTTCAGTTTTCCTTTATTTTTTTATTTTTTCCACTTTATTTATGTGGCTACACATGCAGCTTGCTTTTAACTTAAACAAGGGGACTAGACAGTCTATTGAATGGAGTCAACATGTGCTGGAAAGTCTATTGAATGGAGTTAGTGTGTGCTAGAACATACACTATACAAAAGTAGGGAATTAAAAAAAAAACTAATTTACACCATTCGGTGCTCTCACGTGTCCATCCAGAGAGGTCCCATACGATCCATACGATCCATACAGCAGGAGGTCCAAGAAGACAAAAGAGGGGGAAAACGTCCACAGGAGATCCACAGAAGATCGGGGGGTGCGAATTCCGTTGATCAGCAGCCAGACAAGGGGCAGCGCAAAAGGTGTAGAAGCGGGCAAGCAGGAGGTACCGCCACGGTACAAGCACAAACCGAGCCACTGATGCAGCAGGAGCAGCACAAGCCCAAGGAGATCGCACAGGAGACAGGCGGCACGGAGATCACACCAGCCAAAAGCAGGAGCAGGAGGCAGGAGGAAACACGAACAGCCAGCCAGCCACGGACCAGCTGACCAGCGCCGAGTCAGACCCTGACGCCGAAACAGGGAACCCGAAGCCGGCACATCAGTAAGCTGGAGGCAACCGAGGGCGGGGAGGAGAGGCCTGGAGGAGAACGGGACGTGGAACTCGCGTCCTCATGTCATCACGCCCGACACCCTTCTGCAACTGAAGCTGCTTTAAAGTCAAATGGTGGTCACCAAATACTTATTTGATTTAGATTTCTCTTTTGTTCACTCACTTTGCAGTTTGCTAATTGATAAATAAACTACTAATACTTCTTTGCAGCACATTTACTTTTGCAAAATATTGTGTGTGTGTATATATATATATATATATATATATATATATATATATAGTGAAAAAAAGATGTCTTCAATGGCGGCACTCAGCTAAATGGGATGGCGTGCCCGCGGTCAGAAGGGCCTGGACTAGGCCGTATGCAGACAAAGGAAGAAGACTGCGGCACCGCTGAGTAGTGAAATAAGGTGGATCCTTTATTCACCCTAGTGCATGCGACGTTTCGATCCTCTCAATGGGATCCGTATCAAGCAATGAATTACATGTGAATCAACGTATAAATAGATGGTCAAATAATTTACATACATAATTGTGAAAGTGATAAAAATACATAATAAAAGTATACAAAACATCGTGACATGATCCTATACCTTAATTATAAGGTGACAACAGTGATAAGGTTAAAATGATATCATTAAAGTGCTAAGTGTCCATTAAAAACGTGAAAAATTGGTAATGATATTCAAATAACATCATGGCTGGAGGCGGGGATAAACTAAGCGTAATGAAGACCTCGGGGAATTCAAAGATGGCGAAGGCCATATCGGAGCAGCGTATCAGAAGACAGAATGCGCATGTCAACTTACGGGCGGTCACGTGAGTAATCACATGACTCGTCATGGCAACAGTAGTCGACCCAAACAAACATATGGGTCGATGTAGAAGGTCCTTAAAGCCCTCGGATCTACGGAATAGGGAATACGTCACAGCACGGCGACCTTGTCCCGTACCGTCTGCAGAAAGGGCGACACTGTTCCAAGAGGTAACCCCGGTTGACGTCATCCACCCTGCAAATGTCCTCAACGGGCACCGGACTTACAGAAATAAATCATTATAGCCGTGTGACAGCGCGCAGATAAATATAATCGCCAGCTCCTTATCAAAAGAATCAAGTATAATAGCCCGTCCAGCCATGTTATCTAAAAGGAAAAAAGAAAAAAGTTAAAAAATCTTAAGATTGAATGCAAACATATACTAGAGAGACAAGGCAGGTTGTGGCATCATGTGTAAGCCCAGGGTCTATAATCAACGTTTAGACCCTTGGGTTTTAGTGACTGCAACCTGAAAATCCATTCGATTCCCTTTTTTTTAACATCTTAATACGGTTACCACCTAATCGTGGAACGGGAATTTGGTCTATAATCATAAACTTTAAGTCCCTCTCAGAATGACCAGCTTCTGAGAAGTGACAGGATACAGGTAGATCTTTTCTGCGTTTACGGATAGAGTACCGATGGAAATTCATTCGGGTTTAAGATCACAAGTGGTCTCACCCACATACAGGAGTTTACAAGGGCACCATAGGACGTATACAACAAAGGTTGAATCACAAGTTAAAAAGTGTTTTAATTTATACACCATATTGTTGTTAGGGTTCACAAATTCACCACCTTTAGACATAAATTGACAATTAACGCAATGAAGGCAGGGAAAACTGCCCTTGCGTTTAGGGGCCAAAAAAGTTTGTTGCAGGGATTTAGAAGGTCCTATATCATTCTTAACCAGTCTATCTTTCAAATAAGGCACACGTCTATAGGACATTAGGGGATTTGACTTGAAAACCCCTATATCCTTATGTCCACTACTGAGTATTGGCCAGTGTTTCTGAATGATTGCATTAACAAGTGAGCTAATCCTACTGTAAGTGGAAATGAAGGGAATACGTTCCTGTGTATTTTTTAGACGTGAAGAAAACAGTGTTTGCCTATCCTTTTGTGCAACCCGTGACATTTGTCTCTGTAAAACACTTGATGGATATTTCCTTTGTTTAAATGAATTTGTAATGTTCTGTAATGTTTTATCTAGTGTCATAGGGTCACTGACAATCCTCTTGGCCCTAGTGTACTGACTCAGAGGAAGAGATTGTATCATTTTACGAGGATGAGCACTGTCGTATCGGAGTATGGTGTTCTTGTCAGTGGGTTTCTTAAAGACCTCAGTGGCCAGTATAGAACCCTGTTTAGTAATCAGCACGCCCAAAAAATGAATGGACGTGTCCGAGAACTCAAGTGTAAATTTAATATCTGGCACCATAGCTTTAAGGAAGGAATGGAACTGCTGCAGCTCTTCCACAGTTCCCATCCATATAACGAAAATATCGTCTATGTATCTCCACCACCTGAGCACATGGCTGAAGTGGTGGGACACATAGACGTAACGTTCCTCAAGGTGGGCGACGACCATGTTGGCGTAAGTGGGGGCCACATTTGTCCCCATGGCCGTCCCCCTAATTTGCATATAATAGCCATCTCCAAAAGGAGATTAATGCAATCATTCAGAAACACTGGCCAATACTCAGTAGTGGACATAAGGATATAGGGGTTTTCAAGTCAAATCCCCTAATGTCCTATAGACGTGTGCCTAATTTGAAAGATAGACTGGTTAAGAATGATATAGGACCTTCTAAATCCCTGCAACAAACTTTTTTGGCCCATAAACGCAAGGGCAGTTTTCCCTGCCTTCATTGCGTTAATTGTCAATTTATGTCTAAAGGTGGTGAATTTGTGAACCCTAACAACAATATGGTGTATAAATTAAAACACTTTTTAACTTGTGATTCAACCTTTGTTGTATACGTCCTATGGTGCCCTTGTAAACTCCTGTATGTGGGTGAGACCACTTGTGATCTTAAAACCCGAATGAATTTCCATCGGTACTCTATCCGTAAACGCAGAAAAGATCTACCTGTATCCTGTCACTTCTCAGAAGCTGGTCATTCTGAGAGGGACTTAAAGTTTATGATTATAGACCAAATTCCCGTTCCACGATTAGGTGGTAACCGTATTAAGATGTTAAAAAAAAAGGGAATCGGAATGGATTTTCAGGTTGCAGTCACTAAAACCCAAGGGTCTAAACGTTGATTATAGACCCTGGGCTTACACATGATGCCACAACCTGCCTTGTCTTTCTAGTATATGTTTGCATTCAATCTTAAGATTTTTTAACTTTTTTCTTTTTTCCTTTTAGATAACATGGCTGGACGGGCTATTATACTTGATTCTTTTGATAAGGAGCTGGCGATTATATTTATCTGCGCGCTGTCACACGGCTATAATGATTTATTTCTGAAGTCCGGTGCCCGTTGAGGACATTTGCAGGGTGGATGACGTCAACCGGGGTTACCTCTCGGAACAGTGTCGCCCTTTCTGCAGACGGTACGGGACAAGGTCGCCGTGCTGTGACGTATTCCCTATTCCGTAGATCCGAGGGCTTTAAGGACCTTCTACATCGACCCATATGTTTGTTTGGGTCGACTACTGTTGCCATGACGAGTCATGTGATTACTCACGTGACCGCCCGTAAGTTGACATGCGCATTCTGTCTTCTGATACGCCACTCCGATATGGCCTTCGCCATCTTTGAATTCCCCGAGGTCTTCATTACGCTTAGTTTATCCCCGCCTCCAGCCATGATGTCCTTTGAATATCATTACCAATTTTTCACGTTTTTAATGGACACTTAGCACTTTAATAATATCATTTTAACCTTATCACTGTTGTCACCTTATAATTAAGGTATAGGATCATGTCACGATGTTTTGTATACTTTTATTATGTATTTTTATCACTTTCACAATTATGTATGTAAATTATTTGACCATCTATTTATACGTTGATTCACATGTAATTCATTGCTTGATACGGATCCCATTGAGAGGATCGAAACGTCGCATGCACTAGGGTGAATAAAGGATCCACCTTATTTCACTACTCAGCGGTGCCGCAGTCGTCTTCCTTTGTCTATATATATATATATATATAAATAAATAAATAAATATATATATATATATATATATATATATATATATATATATAATATATATATATATATATATATATATATATATTGTAAGAGGGCGCAAGGTGCCGTCATGGACGGAAGATACGTGTCACCGAGGTTCCTGGCCTCGGTGAGGTGAGAGCCGGGTTGTATGTGTCAGCAGCAGCTAGTGCTGCTTGACATTGATAGTTAGTTTGGCTGCAAAGCCAATCCGGGCCGGCTCTTACTGGGAGTAGGCAAAGAGTTGGGTGGGTGCCTACTCCCCACGGTCCAGGCCGGACTTTGCCGGGCTTTTTAAAGGCAGCCACATCAGCAGGTGTGGCTGTGATTGTCCTGGAGCTGCTGCTAGTGCTGTGGAGCTCTCTGGGCTGGAAGGATGAGCCCAGCAAGGAGGCGTGCAGTCGTCCTGGAAGCCTGAAGGTGGATTATCCTGCGCCGGGCCGACCGCCAGGTGCGAACGCGCACCTAAACATCTCACAGGTGATTGAACCTGGTTTTGGACTCTTTGGTTTTGCCTTTTGTGTTTGCTGAGTGTGAATTAACACCAAGAGACTGTTTATCGTTTATTTTGTGCAAGTGTGAATAAAACACTGTTTATTGCACTTTCTGGACTCCTTGTTTTGCCTCTGTACTGCACCTGCACCGCTATCTACCAGAGCGACTCCCCACATTTGTTGTCGGATGCGGGCATGCGCAGTGAGGCTGGCGTAAACGCCGAAGTTTTGTTTTTTCCAAAGTGAATGTCATATGTCCAGCCGGCAAAGTTTCAACACGTGAACCCTGACAAGATGGAGGCAGTTGTAAAGGCTCTCGTGGAGGCCAATTTACAGCAGCGGGAGGCCAACAAGCAGCAGCAGGAGACAATCCAGCTGCTGTTGCAACATGTAATGCCTTTGCAAGCGACTGGAGCCTCTCACCGTGCCCATGATGCCCGGAAAGCGGTCCGTGCAGCAATTCCCAAGATGACCCCCGAGGATGATGCTGAGACCTACCTGGCAGTCTTCGAAAAAGTGGCCGTGAGGGAGAAGCTGCCCTGGGCTGAGGTGGTCGCTCCGTTCCTGGCTTCCGGACCCCAGCAGGTGTTTTTCGACTTGTCGGACGACCAAGCGGCCGATTATGACACCGTGAAAGGAGAGATCCTAGCCAGACTGGGGGTGAACGTGCTGGTCCGTGCTCAAAGAGTCCACCAGTGGGACTTTAAAACGACTGAACCCGCTAGGCCGCAGTACTACGATCTGCTGCACAGGCTGCAAAAGTGGCTGCAGCCCGATCTACTAAGTCCCACTGCCATGCTGGATCGACTGTTGGCGGACATCTTTTGGAGGGCCCTGCCTTATCCCCTCCAGCACTGGGTCGGCCAGGCGTCTCCGGTAAGTGCCCTGGAGATGGTCGACCTGGTGGACCGTTACGAGGCCACCAGAAACCTGCAGGGGAGTCTTGCTGGGAAGGGGCCAGTCAAACCCCGGAGGCCTCCACCCCAGTTCCGACGACCGGCGACAGAGAGACCTGCACGGAATGTATCCCCTGCAGATCCGCCTCCCGTGGTATGCTGGAGGTGTCAGGAGCCAGGCCACATCAGAGCCGACTGTCCGCATCAGGGTGAGCCGATGGATGTGAACTACGGGTATCGCCACTCCCTGTATGCACGGAAGCTGTGCGCAACTGGCACCCGTGAGGTGCAGGATAATAACCACCTGTGTCAGGTAGAGGTGGGATATTCTCTGGCGGTGGCCCTGCTGGACTCCTGAAGTTTAGTCTCCCTGGTAAGAGCTGCCCTAGTACGGCCTGCGGAGTATACCGGCCGAAAAATCGGGGTCCTATGTATCCACGGAGACTTAAAAGACTACCCCACTGCATTAGTGACTTTGTCCACAGCGGCTGGTAAGTGGACCCACGAGGTGGCTGTCGCTACCAAACTCCCGCATGAACTGATACTTGGGAGGGACTTCCCAGGTTTCCCGGCGCTGTGGCCGGCTATAAAAGTGTTTGATGGGCCCGAGACAGGGGTAACCCTAGTAGAGTGGCCTGATACCACTGGAAGGCCAGAACCCTGGGAGCCCGAATCTGAAGGGCCAGCGGTAGGGGTGACCACTGCTCCAGCGGTAGAGGGGGAGACAACCCCACTGAGTGTAATGGTGGGAGACACGGAGGACTTGCGACCGGGACCTGAGTTGGCAGACCTCAATGTCTCCGGGGAAAATTTTGGGACCGCACAACACCGGGACCAAACCCTAACCAGCGCCTGGGAAAGTGTCGTAATGATTGATGGTAAACCCCAGAAACCTGGGGCTGAATTAATGTTTCCACGATTTATTGTTCTTCAGGATATGTTGTATCGGGTGAACCAAATCCGAGGTGAGCCAGTTGAACAGTTGGTGGTGCCCACCACATATCGCAAGCTTGTTATGGAGCTTGCCCACCAACATGTTCTTGGGGGACACATGGGGTGGCAGAAAACGCAGGACCGCGTACTACAGCGATTTTACTGGCCCGGTTTGTTTAAGGAAGTAGAGGAGTTCTGTAAGTCCTGTCCGACCTGTCAGGTAAATAGCCCCCAGCCGCATTACAGAAGTCCCCTGGTCCCTCTCCCAATAATTGAGGTCCCATTCGAGCGTATTGCCATGGATCTGGTCGGACCCGTACCGAAGTCTGCTAGGGTTTACCAACATATCCTGGTGATTCTGGACTATGCTACTCGATATCCAGAGGCGGTGCCTCTTCGACACACATCGGCTAGGCTCATTGCAAAGGAGTTAATGGAGATGTTTACCCGGGTGGGCCTACCTAAGGAGGTTCTGAAGGACCAAGGGACGCCTTTTATGTCTAAGATTATGAGGGAATTGTGTAAACTGTTGCACATAAAGCAATTACGGACGTCCGTTTACCATCCGCAAACGGACGGCCTTGTGGAAAGATTTAACCAAACTTTAAAAAATTTGTTAAAAAGGGTGGTGTCCCGAGATGGGAAGGACAGGGATCTGCTTCTGCCCTATCTCATGTTTGCAGTGCGAGAAGTGCCCCAGGCCTCTACTGGGTTCTCACCCTTCGAACTGCTTTATGGCAGACACCCACGGGGCCTGTTGGACATCGCTAAGGAAGCGTGGGAACAACAGCCCGTCCCCACAAAAGCGTAATTGAATATGTTACCCAGATGGAGGAACGTATGGAGAGGGTGTTACCGCTGGTCCGGGAGCATATGGAGGCAGCACAACAGGCCCAAAGTAGAGTCTATAATCGTCAGGCTCGGGTACGAGACTTTAATCCCGGAGACCGAGTTTTAGTTCTGGTACCCACCCTTGACAGCAAATTTCTAGCTAGGTGGCAGGGGCCCTATGAAGTGCTCGAGAAAGTGGGGAAGTAAATTACAAGGTGCACCAGCCAGGGCGGCGGAAGCCGGAGCAGGTGTATCATGTGAATTTGCTGAAGCCATGGAAGGATAGGGACTCGTCCAGCGATGACAGCCCTCGGCCAGGGCTTCTAGGTGAGAAGGATCCAGCCCTCACCTCGAAGTCCGGGAAGCAGCAGCCACCGTAAAAATTTCAGATAGCCTATCCTCCAAACAGGTCCAGGAAGTTAAGGAGTTCATTAGTCGGAACACGGATGTGTTCTCGACCTCCCTGGGCGCACATCCCTAATCCAGCATGACATTATCACTGAGCCTCAGGCCAAAGTCCGGTTAAAGCCGCACCGGGTACCCGAGGCTCGGCGACAAGCCATTGTGAAGGAAGTGCAGCTGATGCTCCAGTTAGGTGTCATCGAGGAGTCAAAAAGTGATTGGGCCAGTCCGATAGTCTTAATACCCAAGCCGGACGGGACATTGAGGTTCTGTAACGATTTCCGCAAGCTGAATGAGGTGTCCAAGTTTGACGCATATCCCATGCCGAGGGTGGATGAGCTCATTGAAAAATTGGGCCAAGCCAGGTATTTTTCTGTCTTGGACCTCACCAAAGGGTACTGGCAGGTACCCTTAACGGAGGCTGCCAAGGAAAAACTGCTTTTATCACACCGGAGGGGTTGTATCAGTACAAGGTATTACCCTTTGGTCTACATGGCGCCCCGCCACGTTTCAAAGGCTTATGGATATTGTGCTCCGTCCACATCGACGGTACGCCTCAGCGTATCTGGATGATATCGTTGTCCATAGCACCGACTGGGAGAGTCACCTACCGAAGGTACAGGCCGTAGTGGACTCCCTTAGGAAAGCTGGCTTAACTGCTAACCCAAAAAGTGTGTGATAGGGTTAGAAGAGACCAAATACCTAGGGTATGTCATTGGGCGGGGGTGGTCAAACCTCAGGTAAACAAAATTGAGGCAATTAAGAATTGGCCCCGACCTGTCACTACGCGGCAAGTAAAATCATTCCTGGGCATGGTGGGATACTACATGAGGTTTATTCCCAACTTCGCTACAATTGCTGCTCCATTGACAAGCCTTTTAAAGGGACGCAGGTCAGTGTCGATCCAGTGGAATGAGCAGGCGGATAAGGCTTTCTCTGCTCTGAAGTCGGCCCTGTGTGGGTCCCCGGTTTTGGTGACGCCCGACTTCAAGAGAGAATTTGTGGTACAGACCGATGCCTCTGAAGTGGGCCTCGGGGCTGTACTCTCTCAGGAAATCAATGGGGAGGAGCATCCCGTGGTTTTCCTGAGTCGCAAACTCACCCCAGCCGAGACCAGGTACAGTATAGTGGAGAGAGAGTGCCTGGCCATCAAGTGGGCACTAGAGTCTCTCCGCTATTATCTGCTAGGGAGAAAGTTCCGTCTGGTGACCGACCATTCCCCTCTAAAGTGGATGTGCCAGGCGAAAGACAGGAATGCTCGGGTCACCAGATGGTTCTTGTCTCTGCAGAACTTCAAGTTCACAGTGGAACACAGGGCAGGCCGCTTGCAAGGAAATGCGGATGCCCTGTCTCGAGTACAGTGTTTGGCGTGTGTTCACCCTGTCAGGGTTGAACAAAGGGGGAGGTATGTAAGAGGGCGCAAGGTGCCGTCATGGACGGAAGATACGTGTCACCGAGGTTCCTGGCCTCGGTGAGGTGAGAGCCGGGTTTTATGTGTCAGCAGCAGCTAGTGCTGCTTGACATTGATAGTTAGTTTGGCTGCAAAGCCAATCCGGGCCGGCTCTTACTGGGAGTAGGCAAAGAGTTGGGTGGGTGCCTACTCCCCACGGTCCAGGCCGGACTTTGCCGGGCTTTTTAAAGGCAGCCACATCAGCAGGTGTGGCTGTGATTGTCCTGGAGCTGCTGCTAGTGCTGTGGAGCTCTCTGGGCTGGAAGGATGAGCCCAGCAAGGAGGCGTGCAGTCGTCCTGGAAGCCTGAAGGTGGATTATCCTGCGGCTGGGCCGACCGCCAGGTGCGACCGCGCACCTAAACATCTCACAGGTGATTGAACCTGGTTTTGGACTCTTTGGTTTTGCCTTTTGTGTTTGCTGAGTGTGAATTAACACCAAGAGACTGTTTATCGTTTATTTTGTGCAAGTGTGAATAAAACACTGTTTATTGCACTTTCTGGACTCCTTGTTTTGCCTCTGTACTGCACCCGCACCGCTATCTACCAGAGCGACTCCCCACAATATATATACATAAATATATATATATATATATATATATATATATATATATATATGAGATATAAAAAATTTCTTGAAATTTGTTTTGTGTCTGAATCTTTGAATGTTTTTTATTGCTTTGTGTCTAATAGAGATGAGCAAATTTTTCAAAAATTAAATTTGGCCTGTTCACGGAATTTTTTGGAAAACTTTGCTTTGATTTGAATTCAATCGCGGCGAATCACGTTAGAAAATGGCTATTTCCAGGATGCAGAGAGCTTTTATAGAGGTATAGAACACTGTGCCTTGCACTAACACGCATAGGGAGTCTGCTGTGGTAGTGAAACAATAGTGTGAGTCAGTATGACAAGCACATGACAGGTGTCACTCTTAGAATCATTGCATACTTCACTAATTTGGGCAGTCACAGGGCCAAATATTAGCATCAAGAAGAAGCACAGTCTTTTTACACCCTCGTCAGCTGATTCGAGATAGATGTCTAAAGAACCTGTTCTATTAAAAGCTTATACAAGTAGAGCCCCCCCCCCCACACACACACACAGAATGGAGAGGGTGTGAGCAGTAAGTTTGTGTTGATGTCACTAATTATTTTGCCCTTCCTCTGATCCGTCAGAACAATAACCCACAAAAAATTGATCCTGTCTGTTGAGCATCCGCCTTCACTCGGTCAGCATTTGGTCAGAAATCCATCAGTATTGCTAATGCTAAAAAAAACAGGAGTGGATCCAAAACAGAGATGACACATAAATGGAATATGTGCATGTCTTCTATGTTTTGTACCCACTCCTGCTTTTGGCTACCAAATCACAAGCCAATTCTGATAAGACCATACAGGCCTTACAGCTGCTACACAGACAGGATCTGTTGTGCATCTCATTTTTTTGGACAGATCAGAAGAAGGGTCAAATAAATGATCATTTCAGCAGGCCGAAAGGCAAAATAGTGGTCCAGTAATGAAGTGGGGAGAGTGGGAACAGCATGAGAAGTCATTAAAGTGGCCCTATGACATAGTGGTGAGGTGGAAGCAGCATGAGGAGGCCACAGAGTGGCACAATGACAGTGTGGAGGTGGCAGCATCATGAGGCCACAAAGTGGCATTATGATAGAGTGTGGAGGTGGCGGCAGCAGCATAAGAAGACCACAGGGTGACCGGGTGACAGAGTGTGAAGGTGGCAGCAGCATCATCAGGAGGACACGGAGTGGCAAGATGCCACAGTGTGGAGGTGGCAGCAGCATGAGGAGACCACAGAGTGGCAAGGTGACATACTGTGGAGGTGGCAACAGCATGAGGAGACTACAGAGTGACCCGGTGATGGAGTGTGGAGGTGGCAGCAGCATCAGGAGGCAACATAGAGGCAAGGTGACATAATGTGGAGGTGGTAGCAGCATTAGGAGGTCACAGAGCGGCAAGGTGACATAGTGTGGAGGTGGCAGCAGCATGAGGAGACTACAGAGTGACCCAGAGATGGAGTGTGGAGGAGGCAGCAGCATCAGGAGGCAACATAGAGGCAAGGTGACATAGTGTGGAGGTGACAGCAGCATCAGGAGGCCACAGAGTGGAAAAGTGACATAGTGTGGTGGTGGCAGCAGCATCAGGAGGCCACAGATTGGCAAGGTGACGTAGTGTGGAGGTGGCAGCAGCAACAGGAGACCACAGAGTGAGAGAGTGGAGGAGGTGTGTGGCAATACCAGTACCAGATGAAGATGGTAGGTGAAAGATTTGCTTATTGATAAAGGATAGGGGCGAACGCGAACATCGCATATGTTCGCCCGCCGCAGCGAACGCGAACAAGCGAATAGTTCGGGACATCACTAGTGACAGACCAAACTCTGACAGACAAACTCCCCGTTTAACTCACCGCAAACAACCGTAAACAGTCCATTTGAACAACCGCAAACTCCCAATTTGCACAAGTTTGGATACCGAGCTAGCCATGTCCCCTTCCTTGTCCTCCCTGATGTCATTGAAGGTCTCTTCCTCCACCCAGCCACATACAATACCAAGGGTCCCCGAGTAGACTACCTTGCCTTAACTGCAGATATCGACACTCTGAGGAGCGATGAACTCCTTGACTACTGGGTGTGCAGACTTGACCTGTGGCATGAGCTATCCCAATTTGCGATAGAACTTCTGGCCTGCCCCGCTTCAAGTGTCTTGTCAGAAAGGACCTTTAGTGCAGCAGGAGGTATTGTCACTGAGAAGAGATGTCGCCTAGGTCAAAAAAGTCTAGATTACCTCACCTTTATTAAGATGAATGAGGCATGGATCCCAAAGGGACTGACAGTGGGCGATACATTTGACTAAAAAAGGCATGATGAGATGAGCTGCCTTGGGCTAAAATGGTCCACACGCTGCTGTATTTTATCTCTGCATGCCGGATGACTGGCATGACTTATCCGCCACCAACTAGGGTTCAAGCCGCGATGTTTTAGTGCACTTTCTGCCTTAAAAAGCTCTGCATTTACTTCATCAACAACACGTCTGTAAAGCGTCCTGTACAGGAGGAGGATTACTTTCACCTCTTCACCTGTTAGATTCCCGTTGTGCTGTGACATCACCCTTATACGCTGTGTAAAGCATACTTTTTCATTTATTTTGGAACTGCTGCATCCTTTCCGACTTCTGGGAATTCGGTAACATTTCAGGCACTTTCTGCTTATACCGGGGGTCTAGTAGCGTGGCCACCCAGTACAGGTCGTTCTCCTTCAGCCTTTTTATATGAGGGTCCCTCAACAGGCATGACAGCATGAAAGACCCCATTTGCACAAGGTTGAAAGCAGAGCGTCTCATGTCCCGTTCCTCGTCCTCACTGATCTCACTGATGGTCTGTTCTTCCACCCAGCCATGTACAACACCACGGGTCCCAGATAGGTGACAACAACGAGCACCCTGGGATGCCTGCTGTGGTTGGTCTTCCTCCATCCCAAAGCCACATTCCTCCTCTGACTCCTCAGTCTTCTCTTCCAGCATTGCCGCAGATCCAGCAAGCGATGCTGATGCGGCTGTTTCTGGTGGTGATGGTGACCACAACTCTTTCTCTTCCGCTCATCTACAGCCTGATCCAGCACTCTTCGCAGGGCACGCTCCAGAAAGAAAACAAATGGGATGATGTCGCTGATGGTGCCTTCAGTGCGACTGACTAGGTTTGTCACCTCCACAAAAGGACGCATTAGCCTACAGGCATTGCGCATGAGCGTCCGGTAACGTGGCAAAAAATTCCCAGCTCCGCAGAGGCTGTCCTAGCACCCCAGTCATACAAATACTTGTTGACGGCTTTTTCTTGTTGGAGCAGGCGGTCGAACATTAGGAGTGTTGAATTCCAACGTGTCGGGCTGTCACAAATAAAGCACATCACTGGCATGTTGTTTCTGGGCTGGATATCTGAAAAGTGCGTCATGGCCGTGTAGGAACGCCTGAAATGGCCACACACCTTACTGGCCTGCTTAAGGACGTCCTGTAAGCCTGGGTACTTATGCACAAAGCGTTGTACAATCAGATTCAACACATATGCCATGCACTGCACATGTGTCAACTTGCCCAAATTCAATGCCGCCAACAAATTGCTTCCATTGTCACACACCACTTTGCCGATCTCCAGTTGGTGCGGAGTCAGCCACTGATCCACCTGTGCGTTCAGGGCAGACAGGAGTGCTGGTCCGGTGTGCAAGTCAACCCCAAGACGGCGTGACACTGTCGTATCCGGGATGTGGAGTAGCTCATGGGGAGCTGGGGGGGGGGGGGGCAGTTGCTGATGTGGAGAGAGACGCAGCAGCAGAAGAGGACTCAGCCGAGACAGCCACCAGCAGGTTTACCCAATGCGCAGTGTACGTGATATACCTGCCCTGACTGTGACTTGCAAACCAGGTATCAGTGGTCAGATGGACCCTTGTCCCAACACTGTGTGCCAGACATGCCATGACTTCCTTTTGCACAATAGAGTACAGGTTGGAGATTGCCTTTTGTGAAAAGAAATTTCTGCCGGGTACCTTCCACTGCGGTGTCCCAATAGCTACAAATTTTTTGAAGGCCTCAGACTCCACCACCTTGTATTGTAAAAGCTGGTGGGCTAAGAGTTCCGACAAGCCAGCTGTCAGACGTCGGGCAAGGGGGTGACTCTGTGACATTGGTTTCTTACGCTCAAACATGTCCTTGACAGACAGCTGACTGTGGGCAGATGAGCAGGAACTGCTGAAGGTGAGAGGCAGAGTGGCAGGGTGGTTGAGAGGGGGCAGGGAGGACAGCAGTGGTTGACGTGGCTGAAGATGCTGGACCAGGAGGAGCATGGTGGCTTTTAGTTTGTGTGCTGCTTGTACTCATGTGTTGATCCCATAGGCGTTTGTGATGTGAGATCATGTGCCTTTGCAAAGCAGTTTTACCTAGGTGGGTGTTGGACTTCCCACGACTCAGTTTCTTTTGGCACAGGTTGCAAATGGCATCGCTGTTATCAGAGGCAGACACACCAAAAAAATGCCACACTGCTGAGCTTTGCAATAACGGCATTCTGGTGGTGGCAACAGCATGCGTTGATTGGCGTGCTGTCTGGCTGACCCCGGGTGCCGATACATGCTGTCTGACTGTGCCACTAGCTCCTTGTGACGACCTCCCCCTGCTTCCAACTCGTCTCCTCCTCCTCTCTGTCTCCCCATCTGAACTTTCCCCCTGTTCTTCTTCTCTTCGAGCAGGCACTCACGTGACATTCACGGACACATCGTCCTCATCAACCGCTTCACTTGTATCTGACACCTCAGCAAAGGAAGCAGCAGCGGGTACAACATCATCATCATCACACCATACGTCCATGTGTGTAATGTTGCCTGACTGAGACATATCCCTTTTATCTACATCCTCTGGCAATAATGGTTGCGCATCACTCATTTCTTCCAACTGATGTTGTAAATTACTCCTCTGACAGATCAAGTGAAGCAGCTGTGGTGCTAGTGTTGGTGGTTTTGGCAGGCGGGCGAGTGGTAACTTGAGAGGCGCCCGAAGCTGAGCTGGAGGAGGATGGTGCGTCAAGGTTCAGAGCGGAAGCTGTAGAAGATTGGGTGTCCTGTTTTAGCCAGTCAACTATGTCCTCAGAACTTTTCGAGTTCAGCGTACGTGGCCTCTGAACGCTGGGAATCACAGCACCACGACCACGACGGCCCCTGCGGGGTGGCCTGCCTCTGCCTGTCATTTTTTTTAGATTAGTTTAGTTGTACTATGCGTGCAAGCTACTGTGACACCAGATATGAGTGGCACTGTGCAATGGCAGAAGTTGGCAGAGTAGACGCTGTAGGCCTGACACACACGCTTGCAGACAACTAACTGCTATTCAATCTATTACAGTCAAAATTTCTGTTTTTTTTTTTTTATGTAATGAACTGTGACACCAGATATGAGTGGTGGCACTGGGCAAGTGGGCACAGTATACGTAGTTGACGCAGAGTGTGGTTAGTTGAATTCGCAATGCGATTAATATAACCTGCATTAATCGCATTGCAAATTTAACTTAGAGCTGGGTTCCTAATGGTTGTATTGCTAGAATATAACGGAGATTGAGAATATAGCACTATATTCTCAATCCTCGTTATATAATTCTAGCAATACAACCATTAGGAACCCAGATCTAACTTGAATTCGCAATGTGATTAATATAACCTACATTAATCGCATTGCAAATTTAACTTAGAGCTGGGATCCTAATGGTTGTATTGCTAGAATATAACGAAGATTGAGAATATAACGCTATATTAGTTATATTCGTCAATTCTAGCAATACAACCATTAGGAACTCAGATCTAAGTTGAATTCACAATGCGATTAATTCAGGTTATATTAATCGCATTGTGATTACAACTACTAACACTGCAGCTTCAGAATGAATCTAAGATGGGTGCTGTCCTTGCTATTTGATAGGAGGTGGGAGGGTCTGGGAGGGAGGGAGTGCTGATTGGCTGGAATGTGTCTGCTGACTGTGAGGTACAGGGTCAAAGTTTGCTCAATGATAAAGTATAGGGCAAACGCGAATATCTCATATGTTCGCCAGCCTCGACGAACGCGAACAAGCTATGTTCGCAGGGAACCGTTCTCCGGTGAATAGTTCGGGACTAGTGTTGTGCGAACGGTTCGAGCATCGTTCGGGGTGTCCGGGACACGGACCCGAACCCGGACATTTTCAAAAAAGTTCGGGTTCGGGTCCGTTGTTCGGTGATTTCTTCCGGCTATCTGAAGGGCTGCACAGCAGCCAATGAGCTAGCGTTTTACTTCTTGCCCTAAGAGCCCATCACAGCCATGCCTACTAATGGCATGGCTGTGATTGGCCAAGTGCAGCATGTGACCCAGCATCTATTTAAGCTGGAGTCACGTAGCGCCGCACGTCACACTGCTCTGATTGGTGTAGGGAGAGGACGCAGCTTCTGTGAGGGCGAGATTATGCAGGGAAAAGTCAGCAACAGCACCTAATGAACGGATCGATCTACAGCTGCAATTGATTGAACTTCTGCTAGTTACTTGCTCACTGGTTTTTAGGCTGCACAGAGCGTTTTTCTGTCAATTATTTCCTGGGTTGATCCGCGACCATTTTGTGACTTGTGGTGCACCAGAAGAAGCTGCCACCAAGTCCATCAATCCATCAATACTAGTTTTTTTTTTTGCTATATCCTACATCAGGGGCTTGGCTGTGCTAATTGTCACCCCTAGAAACTCAGGATAGCAATTTCTATATTTTATTAAGGGGTTAAATAAAATTGCCCAAATACCAATCCCCTAAATCTGGTGTTCCAGCTTTGGCTAGACAAGTATAATACTGTCTGCTGTCTGGCAAAGGATAGATTATTTTCTGTGGTGAAATTCAATTGCCAAAATAGCAATACCATAAATCAGTGGTTTCAGCAGTGGCTGGCAAAATAGAATAGTGTCCGCCAAAACATATATTTTATTCTGGGGTGAAATTAATCTGCCAAAATAGCAATACCCTGAATCTGGTGTCCCAGCTGTTGCAGGCCAGATTTCATAGTATCCGCCAAAGCATATATTTTGTTCTGGGGTGAAATTAATCTGCCAAAATAGCAATACCCTGAATCTGGTGTCCCAACTGTTGCAGGCCAGATTTCATAGTGTCTGCCAAAGCATATATTTTGTTCTGGGGTGAAATTAATCTGCGAAAATAGCAATACCCTGAATCTGGTGTCCCAGCTGTTGCAGGCCAGATTTCATAGTGTCCGCCAAAACATATATTTTGTTCTGGGGTGAAATTCAATTGCCAAAATAGCAATACCATAAATCAGTGGTTTCAGCTGTGGCTGGCAAAATAGAATAGTGTCCGCCAAAACATATACTTTGTTCGGGGTGAAATTCAATTGCCAAAATAGCAATACCATAAATCAGTGGTTTCAGTTGTGGCTGGCAAAATAGAATAGTGTCCGCCAAAACATATATTTTGTTCTGGGGTGAAATTAATCTGCCAAAATAGCAATACCCTAAATCTGGTGTCCTAGCTGTTGCAGGCCAGATTTCATAGTGTCTGCCAAAACATATATTTTGTTCTGGGGTGAAATTAATCTGCCAAAATAGCAATACCCTGAATCTGGTGTCCCAGCTGTTGCAGGCCAGATTTCATAGTGTCCGCCAAAACATATATTTTGTTCTGGGGTGAAATTCAATTGCCAAAATAGCAATACCATAAATCAGTGGTTTCAGCTGTGGCTGGCAAAATAGAATAGTGTCCGCCAAAACATATATTTTGTTCTGGGGTGAAATTAATCTGCAAAAATAGAAATACCCTGAATCTGGTGTCCCAGCTGTTGCAGGTCAGATTTCATAGTGTCTGCCAAAACATATATTTTGTTCTGGGGTGAAATTATTCTGCCAAAATAGCAATACCCTGAATCTGGTGTCCCAGCTGTTGCAGGCCGGATTTCATAGTGTCTGCCAAAACATATATGTTGATTTAGGGTGACATTCAATTGCCAAAATAGCAATACCCTGAAACTAGTGTCCCAGCTGTTGCAGGCAAGATTTCATAGTGTCCGCCAAAACATATATTTTGTTCTGGGGTGAAATTCAATTGCCAAAATAGCAATACCATAAATCAGTGGTTTCAGCTGTGGCTGGCAAAATAGAATGATGTCCGCCAAAACATATATTTTGTACTGGGGTAAAATTAATCTGCCAAAATAGCAATACCCTGAATCTGGTGTCCCAGCTTTTGCAGGCCAGATTTCATTGTGTCTGCCAAAACATATATTTTGTTCTGGGGTGAAATTAATCTGCCAAAATAGCAATACCCTGAATCTGGTGTCCCAGCTGTTGCAGGCCAGATTTCATAGTGTCTGCCAAAACATATATTTTGTTCTGGGGTGAAATTCAATTGCCAAAATAGCAATACCATAAATCAGTGGTTTCAGCTGTGGCTGGCAAAATAGAATAGTGTCCGCCAAAACATATATTTTGTTCTGGGGTGAAATTAATCTGCCAAAATAGCAATATCCTAAATCTGGTGTCCTAGCTGTTGCAGGCCAGATTTCATAGTGCCTGCCAAAACATATATTTTGTTCTGGGGTGAAATTAATCTGCCAAAATAGCAATACCCTGAATCTGGTGTCCCAGCTGTTGCAGGCCAGATTTCATAGTGTCCGCCAAAACATATATTTTGTTCTGGGGTGAAATTCAATTGCCAAAATAGCAATACCATAAATCAGTGGTTTCAGCTGTGGCTGGCAAAATAGAAAGATGTCCGCCAAAACATATATTTTGTTCTGGGGTGAAATTAATCTGCAAAAATAGAAATACCCTGAATCTGGTGTCCCAGCTGTTGCAGGTCAGATTTCATAGTGTCTGCCAAAACATATATTTTGTTCTGGGGTGAAATTATTCTGCCAAAATAGCAATACCCTGAATCTGGTGTCCCAGCTGTTGCAGGCCGGATTTCATAGTGTCTGCCAAAACATATATGTTGTTCTAGGGTGACATTCAATTGCCAAAATAGCAATACCCTGAAACTGGTGTCCCAGCTGTTGCAGACCAGATTTCATAGTGTCCGCCAAAACATATTTTGTTCTGGGGTGAAATTCAATTGCCAAAATAGCAATACCATAAATCAGTGGTTTCAGCTGTGGCTGGCAAAATAGAAAGATGTCCGCCAAAACATATATTTTGTACTGGGGTAAAATTAATCTGCCAAAATAGCAATACCCTGAATCTGGTGTCCCAGCTTTTGCAGGCCAGATTTCATTGTGTCTGCCAAAATATATATTTTGTTCTGGGGTGAAATTAATCTGCCAAAATAGCAATACCCTGAATCTGGTGTCCTAGCAGTTGCAGGCCAGATTTCATAGTGTCCGCCAAAACATATATTTTGTTCTGGGGTGAAATTAATCTGCCAAAATAGCAATACCCTTAATCTGGTGTTCCAGCTGTTGCAGGCCAGATTTCATATTGTCCGCCAAAACATATATTTTGTCCTGGGGTGAAATTCAATTGCCAAAATAGCAATACCATAAATCAGTGGTTTCAGCTGTGGCTGGCAAAATAGAATAGTGTCCGCCAAAACATATATTTTGTTCTGGGGTGAAATTAATTTGCCAAAATAGCAATACCCTGAATCTGGTGTCCCAGCTGTTGCAGGCCAGATTTCATAGTGTCTGCCAAAACATATATTTTGTTCTGGGGTGAAATTAATCTGCCAAGATAACAATACCCTGAATCTGGTATCCCAGCTGTTGCAGGCCACGTTTCATAGTGTCCGTCAAAACATATATTTTGTTCTGGGATGACATTCAATTGCCAAAATAGCAATGCACTGAATCTGGTGTCCCAGCTGTTGCAGGCCAAGTGTAAATCTGTCCATAAACGGATACCTTTCATCCAGGGCCTAAATACTAGCACTAAAAGAGATATTCCCTAAATCAGTGGTTACTGCTGTGCCTGGATTAGTGTAATACGCTACATAAACAAATATGCAGATAGTATTAGGTGTCCGTAAAAAGGCCTAAATTCGAAATCAATACATTGGGCCAAATATTTTTTCCTTATTGTGGTGCTTGGTGAACGGTAACAATGAGGAAAACATCTAGTAAGGGACGCGGTCGTGGTGGTGTCAGTGTACCCTCTGGTGCTGGGAGAGGACGTGGCCATTCTGCCACAGCCACACGTCCTAGTGAACCAACTACCTCAGGTTCCAGTACCCGCCAGAATTTACAGCGATATTTGGTGGGGCCCAATACCGTTCTAAGGATGGTAAGGCCTGAGCTGGTACAGGCGCTAGTCAATTGGGTGGCCGACAGTGGATCCAGCATGTTCACAACATTATCTCCCACCCAGTCTTCCGCAGAAAGCGCACAGGTGGCACCTGAAAACCAAGCCCATCAGTCTGTCACATCACCCCCATGCATATCAGGGAAACTGTCAGAGCCTCAAGTTATGCAGCAGTCTCTTATGCTGTTTGAAGACTCTGCTGGCAGGGTTTCCCAAGGAAATCCACCTAGCCCTTCCCCAGTGGTGGAAGACATAGAATGCACTGATGCACAACCACTGATGTTTCCTGATGATGAGGACATGGGAATACCACCTCATCGGAGTCCGCACGTCTCTGATGATGACGAAACACAGGTGCCAACTGCTGCGTCTTTCTGCAGTGTGCAGACCGAACAGGAGGTCAGGGAGGAAGACTGTGTGGAAGACGATGCAGGGGACGATGAGGTCATAGACCACACATGGAATGAAGGTCGTGCCACTGACTTTCATAGTTCAGAGGAAGAGGCAGTGGTGAGACCGAGCCAACAGCGTAGCAAAAGATGGAGCAGGGGGCAAAAGCAGACCAGCCGCCGCCAAGAGAGTTCGCCTACTACTGGCCACCGCCACCAGGGACCGAGCAACCCAAAGGCAGCTTCAAGGAGTTCCCTGTCATGGCACTTCTTTAAACAATGTGCTGACGACAAGACCCGAGTGGTTTGCACACTGTGCCATCAGATCCTGAAGCGAGGCATTAACGTTCTGAACCTTGGCACAACCTGCATGACCAGGCATCTACATGCAAAGCATGAACTGCAGTGGAGTAAACACCTTAAAAGCAAGGAACTCACTCTGGCTCCCCCTGCTCCCTCTTCTGCTGCTGCCTCGGCCTCTTCCTCCGCCTCGGGAGGAATGTTGGCACCTGCTGCCCACCAAACAGAGGATGTGCCACCGACAACACCACCTGCGTCACCAAGCATCTCCACCATGTCACACGGCAGCGTTCAGCTCTCCATCTCACAATCCTTGGAGAGAAAGCGTAAATTCCCACCTAGCCACCCTCGAGCCTTGGGCCTGAATGCCAGCATTTCTAAACTACTGGCCTTTGAAATGCTGTCATTCAGGCTGGTGGACACAGACAGCTTCAAACAGCTGATGTCCATGGCTGTCCCACAGTATGTTGTTCCCAGCCGCCACTACTTCTCCAAGACAGCCGTGCCTTCCCTGCACAACCAAGTATCCGATAAAATCAAGTGTGCACTGCGCAACGCCATCTGTGGCAAGGTCCACCTAACCACAGATACGTGGACCAGTAAACACGGCCAGGGACACAATATCTCCCTAACTGCACACTGGGTAAATGTAGTTGCCCTGGGCCGCAGGCAGAGAGTTCCTTGGCGCACGTCCTTCCGCCGCCAAGGATCGCAGGGCATCATTATTTGCCTCCTGTAGCCTCCTCCTCCTACTCGGCTTCCTCCTCCTCTGCTTCCACCAGCTCATCCAGTCAGCCAAACACCTTCACCACCAACTTCAGCACAGCCCGGGGTAAACGTCAGCAGGCCATTCTGAAACTCATATGTTTGGGGGACAGGCCCCACACCGCGCAGGAGTTGTGGCAGGGTATTGAACAACAGAACGACGAGTGGTTTCTGCCGGTGGGCCTCAAGCCCAGACTGGTGGTGTGCGATAATGGCCGAAATCTCGTCGCAGCTCTGGGACTAGCCGGTTTGACGCACATCCCTTGCGTCAAACCGGCTAGTCCCATGTGCTGAATTTGGTGGTGCAGAAGTTCATTCACAACTACCCCGACATGTCAGAGCTGCTGCATAAAGTGAGGGCCGTCTGTGCGCGCTTCCGGCGTTCACATCCTGCCGCTGCTCGCCTGTCTGCGCTACAGCGGAACTTCGGCCTTCCCGCTCACCGCCTCATATGCGACGTGCCCACCAGGTGGAACTCCACCTTGCACATGCTGGAGAGACTGTGCGAGCAGCAGCAGGCCATAGTGGAGTTTCAGCTGCAGCACGCACGAGTCAGCCGCACTGCAGAACAGCACCACTTCACCACCAATGATTGGGCCTCCATGCGAGACCTGTGTGCCCTGTTGCGCTGTTTCGAGTACTCCACCAACATGGCCAGTGGCGATTACACTGTTATCAGCGTTACAATACCACTTCTATGTATCCTTGAGAAAACGCTTAGGGCGATGATGAAAGAGGAGGTGAACCAAGAGCAGGAGGAGGATGAGGGGTCATTTTTAGCACTTTCAGGCCAGTCTGTTAGAAGTGGCTCAGAGGGAGGTTTTTTGCAACAGCAGAGGCCAGGTACAAATGTGGCCAGCCAGGGCCCACTACTGGAGGACGAGGAGAATGAGGAGGACGTGGAGGAGGATGAGGATGAAGCAGGTTCACAGCTGGGTGGCACCCGACACAGCTCAGGCCCATCACTGGTGCGTGGCTGGGGGGATACGGAGGACGATGAAGATACGCCTCCAACAGAGGACAGCTTGTCCTTACCTCTGGGGAGCCTAGCACACATGAGCGACTACATGCTGCAGTGCCTGCGCAACGACAGCAGAGTTGCCCACATTTTAACGTGTGCGGACTAATGGGTTGCCACCCTGCTGGATCCCCGGGACAAAGACAATGTGCCCACCTTACTTCCTGCACTGGAGCGTCATAGGAAGATGCGCGAGTACAAGCGTACGCTGGTAGAGGCGCTCCTGAGAGCATTCCCAAATGTCACAGGGGAACAGGTGGAAGCCCAAGGCTAAGGCAGAGGAGAAGCACGAGTTCGCCAACGCAGCTGTATCACGGCCAGCTCCTCTGAGGGCAGGGTTAGCATGGCAGAAATGTGGAAAAGTTTTGTCTCCACGCCACAGCTAACTGCACCACCACCTGATACGGAACGTGCTAGCAGGAGGCAGCATTTCACTAACATGGTTGAATAGTACGTCTGCACACCCCTACACGTACTGACTGATGGTTCGGCCCCATTCAAATTCTGGGTCTCCAAATTGGCCACGTGGCCAGAGTTAGCATTTTATGCCTTGGAGGTGCTGGCCTGCCCGGCAGCCAGCGTTTTGTCTGAACGTGTATTAAGCACGGCAGGGGGCGTCATTACTGACAAAGGAAGCCGCATGTCCACAGCCAACTTGGACAAGCTGACGTTCATAAAAATGAACCAGGCATGGATCCCACAGGACCTTTGCCTCCCTTGTGCAGAGTAGACATTTATAACTGCCTCCCCTCAACCATGTATTCTTGTACTCCGGGGCACTTCTTTATTGAATCCTCATTTTTTAACTTTACCATGATCTTGCGGTGCAACCCAAAGTTGAATGAACCTCTCCTCTGTCTGGGTGGTGGGGCCGAAATAACTGAGAGTGGCCTTCTCCGGTGGTAGGTGATATGACGCATGATTCCTTGCTGTGGGACCTCTCTCCTCTGACTGGGTGCTGGGGCCTAAATAACTGAAAATGTCCTTCTACAGTGGTGGGTGATATGACGCATGATTCCTTGCTGTGGGACCTCTATCCTCTGTCTGGTTGCTGGGCCGAAATAACTGAAAGTGGCCTTCTCCGGTGGTAGTTGATATGACGCATGATTCCTTGCTGTGGGACCTCTGTCTGGGTGCTGGGCTGAAATAACTGAGAGTGGCCTTCTCCAGTGGTGGTTGATATGACGCATGATTCCTTGCTGTGGGACGTCTATCCTCTGTCTGGGTGCTGGGACGAAATAACTGAGAGTGGCCTTCTCTGGTGGTGGGTGAAATGACGCATGATTCCTTGCTGTGGGACCTCTATCCTCTGTTTGGGTGCTGGGCCTAAATAACTGAAAGTGGCCTTCTCCAGTGGTGGGTGAAATGACGCATGATTCCTTGCTGTGGGACCTCTCTCCTCTGTCTGGGTGCTGGGCCGAAATAACTGAAAGTGGCCTTCTCCAGTGTTGGTTGATATGACGCGTGATTCCTTGCTGTGGGACCTCTCTCCTCTGTCTGGGTGCTGGGCCGAAATAACTGAGAGTGGCCTTCTCCGGTTGTGGTTGATTTGACGCATGATTCCTTGCTGTGGGACCTCTCTCCTCTGACTGGGTGCTGGGGCCTAAATAACTGAAAATGGCCTTCTCCAGTGGTGGGTGATATGACTTATGATTCCTTGCTGTGGGACCTGTATCCTCGGTCTGGGTGCTGTGCCAAAATAACTGAAAGTGGCCTTCTCCAGTGGTGGGTGATATGACGCATGATTCCTTGCTGTGGGACCTCTCTCCTCGGTCTGGGTGCTGGCCAAAATAACTGAAAGTGGCCTTCTCCAGTGGTGGTTGATATGATGCATGATTCCTTGCTGTGGGACCTGTATCCTCGGTCTGGGTGATGGGCCGAAAAAACTGAAAGTGGCCTTCTCCAGTGGTGGGTGATATGACGCATGATTCCTTGCTGTGGGACCTCTCTACTCGGTCTGGGTGCTGGCCGAAATAACTGAGAGTGGCCTTGTCCGGTGGTGGGTGATATGACGCATGATTCCTTGCTGTGGGACCTGTATCCCCGTTCTTGGTGCTGGGCCGAAATAACTGAAAGTGGCCTTCTCCAGTGGTGGGTGATATGACGCATGATTCCTTGCTGTGGGACCTCTCTCCTCGGTTTGGGTGCTGGCCAAAATAACTGAAAGTGGCCTTCTCCAATGATGGTTGATATGATGCATGATTCCTTGCTGTGGGACCTGTATCCTCGGTCTGGGAGCTGGGCCGAAATAACTGAAAGTGGCCTTCTCCAGTGGTGGGTGAAATGACGCATGATTCCTTGCTGTGGGACCTCTCTACTCGGTCTGGGTGCTGGCCGAAATAACTGAGAGTGGCCTTGTCCGGTGGTGTGTGATATGACGCATGATTCCTTGCTGTGGGACCTGTATCCCCGTTCTTGGTGCTGGGCCGAAATGACTGAAAGTGGCCTTCTCCAGTGGTGGGTGATATGACGCATGATTCCTTGCTGTGGGACCTGTATCCTCGGTCTGGGTGCTGGGCCGAAATAACTGAAAGTGGCCTTCTCCAGTGGTGGGTGAAATGACGCATGATTCCTTGCTGTGGGACCTCTCTAGTCGGTCTGGGTGCTGGCCGAAATAACTGAGAGTGGCCTTGTCCGGTGGTGGGTGATATGACGCATGATTCCTTGCTGTCGGACCTGTATCCCCGTTCTTGGTGCTGGCCGAAATAACTGAAAGTGGCCTTCACCAGTGGTTGGTGATATGACGCATGATTCCTTGCTGTAGGACCTCTCTCCTTGGTCTGGGTGCTGGGCCGAAATAACTGAGAGTGGCCTTCTCCGGTGGTGGTTGACATGACGCATGATTCCTTGCTGTGGGACCTCTCTCCTCTGACTGGGTGCTGGGGCCTAAATAACTGAAAATGGCCTTCTGCAGTGGTGGGTGATATGACGCATGATTCCTTGCTGTGGGACCTGTATCCTCTGTCTGGGTGCTGGGCCGAAATAACTGAAAGTGGCCTTCTCCAGTGGTGGGTGATATTACGCATGATTCCTTGCTGTGGGACCTTTGTCTGGGTGCTGGCCGAAATAAGTGAAAGTGGCCTTCTCCAGTGGTGGTTGATATGACGCATGATTCCTTGCTGTGGGACCTCTCTCCTCTGTCTGGGCGCTGGGCCAAAATAACTGAAAGTGGCATTCTCCAGTGGTGGGTGAAATGACGCATGATTCCTTGCTGTGGGACCTCTCTCCTCTGTCTGGGTGCTGGGCCGAAATAACTGAAAGTGGCCTTCTCCAGTGTTGGTTGATATGACGCATGATTCCTTGCTGTGGGACCTCTCTCCTCTGTCTGGGTGCTGGGCCGAAATAACTGAGAGTGGCCTTCTCCGGTGGTGGTTGATTTGACGCATGATTCCTTGCTGTTGGACCTCTCTCCTCTGACTGGGTGCTGGGGCCTAAATAACTGAAAATGGCCTTCTCCAGTGGTGGTTGATATGACGCATGATTCCTTGCTGTGGGACCTGTATCCTCGGTCTGGGTGCTGTGCCGAAATAACTGAAAGTGGCCTTCTCCAGTGGTGGGTGATATGACGCATGATTCCTTGCTGTGGGACCTCTCTCCTCGGTCTGGGTGCTGGCCAAAATAACTGAAAGTGGCCTTCTCCAGTGGTGGTTGATGTGATGCATGATTCCTTGATGTGGGACCTGTTTCCTCGGTCTGGGTGCTGGGCCGAAATAACTGAAAGTGGCCTTCTCCAGTGGTGGGTGATATGACGCATGATTCCTTGCTGTGGGACCTCTCTACTCGGTCTGGGTGCTGGCCGAAATAACTGAGAGTGGCCTTGTCCGGTGGTGGGTGATATGACGCATGATTCCTTGCTGTGGGACCTGTATCCCCGTTCTTGGTGCTGGGCCGAAATGACTGAAAGTGGCCTTCTCCAGTGGTGGGTGATATGACGCATGATTCCTTGCTGTGAGACCTGTATCCTCGGTCTGGGTGCTGGGCCGAAATAACTGAAAGTGGCCTTCTCCAGTGGTGGGTGAAATGACGCATAATTCCTTGCTGTGGGACCTCTCTAGTCGGTCTGGGTGCTGGCCGAAATAACTGAGAGTGGCCTTGTCCGGTGGTGGGTGATATGACGCATGATTCCTTGCTGTCGGACCTGTATCCCCGTTCTTGGTGCTGGCCGAAATAACTGAAAGTGGCCTTCACCAGTGGTTGGTGATATGACGCATGATTCCTTGCTGTAGGACCTCTCTCCTTGGTCTGGGTGCTGGGCCGAAATAACTGAGAGTGGCCTTCTCCGGTGGTGGTTGACATGACGCATGATTCCTTGCTGTGGGACCTCTCTCCTCTGACTGGGTGCTGGGGCCTAAATAACTGAAAATGGCCTTCTGCAGTGGTGGGTGATATGACGCATGATTCCTTGCTGTGGGACCTGTATCCTCTGTCTGGGTGCTGGGCCGAAATAACTGAAAGTGGCCTTCTCCAGTGGTGGGTGATATTACGCATGATTCCTTGCTGTGGGACCTTTGTCTGGGTGCTGGCCGAAATAAGTGAAAGTGGCCTTCTCCAGTGGTGGTTGATATGACGCATGATTCCTTGCTGTGGGACCTCTCTCCTCTGTCTGGGCGCTGGGCCAAAATAACTGAAAGTGGCATTCTCCAGTGGTGGGTGAAATGACGCATGATTCCTTGCTGTGGGACCTCTCTCCTCTGTCTGGGTGCTGGGCCGAAATAACTGAAAGTGGCCTTCTCCAGTGTTGGTTGATATGACGCATGATTCCTTGCTGTGGGACCTCTCTCCTCTGTCTGGGTGCTGGGCCGAAATAACTGAGAGTGGCCTTCTCCGGAGGTGGTTGATATGACGCATGATTCCTTGCTGTGGGACCTCTCTCCTCTGACTGGGTGCTGGGGCCTAAATAACTGA
The DNA here is from genome assembly GCA_033119425.1 of Bufotes viridis. Lineage (NCBI taxonomy): Eukaryota > Metazoa > Chordata > Amphibia > Anura > Bufonidae > Bufotes > Bufotes viridis. The sequence continues at coordinate 251,518,365 of CM065592.1, read as the reverse complement.
AAATGGCCTTCTCCAGTGGTGGGTGATATGACGTATGATTCCTTGCTGTGGGACCTGTATCCTCGGTCTGGGTGCTGTGCCGAAATAACTGAAAGTGGCCTTCTCCAGTGGTGGGTGATATGACACATGATTCTTTGCTGTGGGACATGTATCCTCGGTCTGGGTGCTGGGCCGAAATAACTTAAAGTGGCCTTCTGCAGTGGTGGGTGATATGACGCATGATTCCTTGCTGTGGGACCTGTATCCTCTGTCTGGGTGCTGGGCCGAAATAACTGAAAGTGGCCTTCTCCAGTGGTGGGTGATATGATGCATGATTCCTTGCTGTGGGACCTTTGTCTGGGTGCTGGCCGAAATAACTGAAAGTGGCCTTCTCCAGTGGTGGGTGATATGACGCATGATTCCTTGCTGTGGGACCTGTATCCTCGGTCTGGGTGCTGGGGCCTAAATAACTGAAAATGGCCTTCTCCAGTGGTGGTTGATATGACGCATGATTCCTTGCTGTGGGACCTGTATCCTCGGTCTGGGTGCTGTGCCGAAATAACTGATAGTGGCCTTCTCCAGTGGTGGGTGATATGACGCATGATTCCTTGCTGTGGGACCTCTCTACTCGGTCTGGGTGCTGGCCGAAATAACTGAAGTGGCCTTGTCCGAAGGTGGGTGATATGACGCATGATTCCTTGCTGTGGGACCTGTATACCTCGTTCTTGGTGCTGGGCCGAAATAACTGAAAGTGGCCTTTCCAGTGGTGGGTGATATGACGCATGATTCCTTGCTGTGGGACCTCTCTCCTCTGACTGGGTGCTGGGGCATAAATAACTGAAAATGGCCTTCTCCAGTGGTGGGTGATATGACGTATGATTCCTTGCTGTGGGACCTGTATCCTCGGTCTGGGTGCTGTGCCGAAATAACTGAAAGTGGCCTTCTCCAGTGGTGGGTGATATGACGCATGATTCCTTGCTGTGGGACCTGTATCCTCGGTCTGGGTGCTGGGCCGAAATAACTGAAAGTGGCCTTCTCCAGTGGTGGGTGAAATGACGCATGATTCCTTGCTGTGGGACCTCTCTAGTCGGTCTGGGTGCTGGCCGAAATAACTGAGAGTGGCCTTGTCCGGTGGTGGGTGATATGACGCATGATTCCTTGCTGTCGGACCTGTATCCCTGTTCTTGGTGCTGGCCGAAATAACTGAAAGTGGCCTTCACCAGTGGTTGGTGATATGACGCATGATTCCTTGCTGTAGGACCTCTCTCCTTGGTCTGGGTGCTGGGCCGAAATAACTGAGAGTGGCCTTCTCCGGTGGTGGTTGACATGACGCATGATTCCTTGCTGTGGGACCTCTCTCCTCTGACTGGGTGCTGGGGCCTAAATAACTGAAAATGGCCTTCTGCAGTGGTGGGTGATATGACGCATGATTCCTTGCTGTGGGACCTGTATCCTCTGTCTGGGTGCTGGGCCGAAATAACTGAAAGTGGCCTTCTCCATTGGTGGGTGATATTACGCATGATTCCTTGCTGTGGGACCTTTGTCTGGGTGCTGGCCGAAATAAGTGAAAGTGGCCTTCTCCAGTGGTGGTTGATATGACGCATGATTCCTTGCTGTGGGACCTCTCTCCTCTGTCTGGGCACTGGGCCAAAATAACTGAAAGTGGCATTCTCCAGTGGTGGGTGAAATGACGCATGATTCCTTGCTGTGGGACCTCTCTCCTCTGTCTGGGTGCTGGGCCGAAATAACTGAAAGTGGCCTTCTCCAGTGTTGGTTGATATGACGCATGATTCCTTGCTGTGGGACCTCTCTCCTCTGTCTGGGTGCTGGGCCGAAATAACTGAGAGTGGCCTTCTCCGGAGGTGGTTGATATGACGCATGATTCCTTGCTGTGGGACCTCTCTCCTCTGACTGGGTGCTGGGGCCTAAATAACTGAAAATGGCCTTCTCCAGTGGTGGGTGATATGACGTATGATTCCTTGCTGTGGGACCTGTATCCTCGGTCTGGGTGCTGTGCCGAAATAACTGAAAGTGGCCTTCTCCAGTGGTGGGTGATATGACACATGATTCTTTGCTGTGGGACATGTATCCTCGGTCTGGGTGCTGGGCCGAAATAACTTAAAGTGGCCTTCTGCAGTGGTGGGTGATATGACGCATGATTCCTTGCTGTGGGACCTGTATCCTCTGTCTGGGTGCTGGGCCGAAATAACTGAAAGTGGCCTTCTCCAGTGGTGGGTGATATGACGCATGATTCCTTGCTGTGGGACCTTTGTCTGGGTGCTGGCCGAAATAACTGAAAGTGGCCTTCTCCAGTGGTGGGTGATATGACGCATGATTCCTTGCTGTGGGACCTGTATCCTCGGTCTGGGTGCTGTGCCGAAATAACTGAAAGTGGCCTTCTCCAGTGGTGGTTGATATGACGCATGATTCCTTGCTGTGGGACCTCTCTCCTCTGTCTGGGTGCTGGGCCAAAATAACTGAAAGTGGCCTTCTCCAGTGTTGGGTGAAATGACGCATGATTCCTTGCTGTGGGACCTCTCTCCTCTGTTTGGGTGCTGGGCCGAAATAACTGCAAGTGGCCTTCTCCAGTGTTGATTGATATGACGCATGATTCCTTGCTGTGGGACCTCTCTCCTCTGTCTGGGTGCTGGGCCGAAATAACTGAGAGTGGCCTTCTCCGGTGGTGGTTGATATGACGCATGATTCCTTGCTGTGGGACCTCTCTCCTCTGACTGGGTGCTGGGGCCTAAATAACTGAAAATGGCCTTCTCCAGTGGTGTGTGATATGACGTATGATTCCTTGCTGTGGGACCTGTATCCTCGGTCTGGGTGCTGTGCCGAAATAACTGAAAGTGGCCTTCTCCAGTGGTGGTTGATATGACGCATGATTCCTTGCTGTGGGACCTCTCTCCTCTGTCTGGGTGCTGGGCCAAAATAACTGAAAGTGGTCTTCTCCAGTGGTGGGTGAAATGACGCATGATTCCTTGCTGTGGGACCTCTCTCCTCTGTCTGGGTGCTGGGCCGAAATAACTGAAAGTGGCCTTCTCCAGTGTTGGTTGATATGACGCATGATTCCTTGCTGTGGGACCTCTCTCCTCTGTCTGGGTGCTGGGCCGAAATAACTGAGAGTGGCCTTCTCCGGTGGTGGTTGATATGACGCATGATTCCTTGCTGTGGGACCTCTCTCCTCTGACTGGGTGCTGGGGCCTAAATAACTGAAAATGGCCTTCTCCAGTGGTGGGTGATATGACGTATGATTCCTTGCTGTGGGACCTGTATCCTCGGTCTGGGTGCTGTGCCGAAATAACTGAAAGTGGCCTTCTCCAGTGGTGGGTGATATGACGCATGATTCTTTGCTGTGGGACCTGTATCCTCGGTCTGGGTGCTGGGCCGAAATAACTGAAAGTGGCCTTCTGCAGTGGAGGTGATATGACGCATGATTCCTTGCTGTGGGACCTGTATCCTCTGTCTGGGTACTGGGCCGAAATATCTGAAAGTGGCCTTCTCCAGTGGTGGGTGATATGACGCATGATTCCTTGCTGTGGGACCTTTGTCTGGGTGCTGGCCGAAATAAGTGAAAGTGGCCTTCTCCAGTGGTGGTTGATATGACGCATGATTCCTTGCTGTGGGACCTCTCTCCTCTGTCTGGGAGCTGGGCCAAAATAACTGAAAGTGGCCTTCTCCAGTGGTGGGTGAAATGACGCATGATTCCTTGCTGTGGGACCTCTCTCCTCTGTCTGGGTGCTGGGCCGAAATAACTGAAAGTGGCCTTCTCCAGTGTTGGTTGATATGACGCATGATTCCTTGCTGTGGGACCTCTCTCCTCTGTCTGGGTGCTGGGCTGAAATAACTGAGAGTGGCCTTCTCCGGAGGTGGTTGATATGACGCATGATTCCTTGCTGTGGGACCTCTCTCCTCTGACTGGGTGCTGGGGCCTAAATAACTGAAAATGGCCTTCTCCAGTGGTGGGTGATATGACGTATGATTCCTTGCTGTGGGACCTGTATCCTCGGTCTGGGTGCTGTGCCGAAATAACTGAAAGTGGCCTTCTCCAGTGGTGGTTGATATGACGCATGATTCTTTGCTGTGGGACATGTATCCTCGGTCTGGGTGCTGGGCCGAAATAACTGAAAGTGGCCTTCTGCAGTGGTGGGTGATATGACGCATGATTCCTTGCTGTGGGACCTGTATCCTCTGTCTGGGTGCTGGGCCGAAATAACTGAAAGTGGCCTTCTCCAGTGGTGGGTGATATGACGCATGATTCCTTGCTGTGGGACCTCTCTACTCGGTCTATGTGCTGGCCGAAATAACTGAGAGTGGCCTTCTCCGGTGGTGGTTGATATGACGCATGATTCCTTGCTGTGGGACCTGTATCCCCGTTCATGGTGCTGGGCCGAAATAACTGAAAGTGGCCTTCTCCAGTGGTGGGTGATATGACGCATGATTCCTTGCTGTGGGACCTCTCTCCTCGGTCTGGGTGCTGGCCAAAATAACTGAAATTGGCCTTCTCCAATGGTGGTTGATATAATGCATGATTCCTTGCTGTGGGACCTGTATCCTCGGTCTGGGTGCTGGGCCGAAATAACTGAAAGTGGCCTTCTCCAGTGGTGGGTGAAATGACGCATGATTCCTTGCTGTGGGACCTCTCTACTCGGTCTGGGTGCTGGCCGAAATAACTGAGAGTGGCCTTGTCCGGTGGTGGGTGATAGGACGCATGATTCCTTGCTGTCCGACCTGTATCCCCGTTCTTGGTGCTGGCCGAAATAACTGAAAGTGGCCTTCTCCAGTGGTTGGTGATATGACGCATGATTCCTTGCTGTGGTACCTCTCTCCTTGGTCTGGGTGCTGGGCCGAAATAACTGAGAGTGGCCTTCTCCGGTGGTGGTTGATATGACGCATGATTCCTTGCTGTGGGACCTCTCTCCTCTGACTGGGTGCTGGGGCCTAAATAACTGAAAATGGCCTTCTGCAGTGGTGGGTGATATGACGCATGATTCCTTGCTGTGGGACCTGTATCCTCTGTCTGGGTGCTGGGCCGAAATAACTGAAAGTGGCCTTCTCCAGTGGTGGGTGATATGACGCATGATTCCTTGCTGTGGGACATTTGTCTGGGTGCTGGCCGAAATAACTGAAAGTGGCCTTCTCCAGTGGTGGGTGATATGACGCATGATTCCTTGCTGTGGGACCTGTATCCTCGGTCTGGGTGCTGTGCCGAAATAACTGAAAGTGGCCTTCTCCAGTGGTGGTTGATATGACGCATGATTCCTTGCTGTGGGACCTCTCTCCTCTGTCTGGGTGCTGGGCCAAAATAACTGAAAGTGGCCTTCTCCAGTGGTGGGTGAAATGACACATGATTCCTTGCTGTGGGACCTCTCTCCTCTGTTTTGGTGCTGGGCCGAAATAACTGCAAGTGGCCTTCTCCAGTGTTGGTTGATTTGACGCATGATTCCTTGCTGTGGGACCTCTCTCCTCTGACTGGGTGCTGGGGCCTAAATAACTGAAAATGGCCTTCTCCAGTGGTGGGTGATATGACGTATGATTCCTTGCTGTGGGACCTGTATCCTCGGTCTGGGTGCTGTGCCGAAATAACTGAAAGTGGCCTTCTCCAGTGGTGGGTGATATGACGCATGATTCCTTGCTGTGGGACCTCTCCTCGGTCTGGGTGCTGGCCAAAATAACTGAAAGTGGCCTTCTCCAGTGGTGGTTGATATGATGCATGATTCCTTGCTGTGGGACCTGTATCCTCGGTCTGGGTGCTGTGCCGAAATAACTGATAGTGGCCTTCTCCAGTGGTGGGTGATATGACGCATGATTCCTTGCTGTGGGACCTCTCTACTCGGTCTGGGTGCTGGCCGAAATAACTGAGAGTGGCCTTGTCCGAAGGTGGGTGATATGACGCATGATTCCTTGCTGTGGGACCTGTATCCCGTTATTGGTGCTGGGCCGAAATAACTGAAAGTGGCCTTTCCAGTGGTGGGTGATATGACGCATGATTCCTTGCTGTGGGACCTCTCTCCTCGGTCAGGGTGCTGGCCGAAATAACTGAAAGTGGCCTTCTCCAATGGTTGGTGATATGACGCATGATTCCTTGCTGTGTGACCTCTCTCCTTGGTCTGGGTGCTGGGCCGAAATAACTGAGAGTGGCCTTCTCCGGTGGTGGTTGATATGACGCATGATTCCTTGCTGTGGGACCTCTCTCCTCTGACTGGGTGCTGGGGCCTAAATAACTGAAAATGGCCTTCTCCAGTGGTAGGTGATATGACGCATGATTCCTTGCTGTGGGACCTCTCTCCTCGGTCTGGGTGCTGGTAGAAATAACTGAAAGTGGCCTTCTCCAGTGGTGGGTGATATGGCGCAAGTTTGTTTGCTGTGGGACCTGTATCCTCGGTCTGGGTGCTGGGCCGAAATAACTGAAAGTGGCCTTCTGCAGTGGTGGGTGATATGACGCATGATTCCTTGCTGTGGGACCTGTATCCTCTGTCTGGGTGCTGGGCCGAAATAACTGAAAGTGGCCTTCTCCAGTGGTGGGTGATATGACGCATGATTCCTTGCTGTGGGACCTCTCTCCTCGGTCTGGGTGCTGGCCAAAATAACTGAAAGTGGCCTTCTCCAGTGGTGGTTGATATGATGCATGATTCCTTGCTGTGGGACCTGTATCCTCGGTCTGGGTGCTGGGCCGAAATAACTGAAAGTGGCCTTCTCCAGTGGTGGGTGATATGACGCATGATTCCTTGCTGTGGGACCTCTCTCCTCGGTCTGGGTGCTGGGCCGAAATAACTGAAAGTGGCCTTCTCCAGTGGTGGGTGATATGACGCATGATTCCTTGCTGTGGGACCTGTATCCTCGTTCTGGGTGCTGGGCCGAAATGACTGAAAGTGGCCTTCTCCAGTGGTGGGTGATATGACGCATGATTCCTTGCTGTGGGACCTGTATCCTCGGTCTGGGTGCTGGGCCGAAATAACTGAAAGTGGCCTTCTCCAGTGGTGGGTGATATGACGCATGATTCCTTGCTGTGGGACCTCTCTCGTCGGTCTGGGTGCTGGGCCGAAATAACTGAGAGTGGCCTTCTCCGGTGGTGGGTGATATGACGCATGATTCCTTGCTGTCGGACCTGTCTCCTCTGATCTGGGTGCTGGGCCGAAATAACTGAAAGTGGCCTTCACCAGTGGTTGGTGATATGACGCATGATTCCTTGCTGTAGGACCTGTCTCCTCGGTCTGGGTGCTGGGCCGAAATAACTGAGAGTGGCCTTCTCCGGTGGTGGTTGACATGACGCATGATTCCTTGCTGTGGGACCTCTCTCCTCTGACTGGGTGCTGGGGCCTAAATAACTGAAAATGGCCTTCTGCAGTGGTGGGTGATATGACGCATGATTCCTTGCTGTGGGACCTGTATCCTCGGTCTGGGTGCTGGGCCGAAATAACTGAAAGTGGCCTTCTCCAGTGGTGGGTGATATGACGCATGATTCCTTGCTGTGGGACCTCTCTCTCGGTCTGGGTGCTGGCCGAAATAACTGAAAGTGGCCTTCTCCAGTGGTGGGTTGATATGGCGCATGATTCCTTGCTGTGGGACCTGTCTCCTCTGTCTGGGTGCTGGGCCAAAATAACTGAAAGTGGCATTCTCCAGTGGTGGGTGAAATGACGCATGATTCCTTGCTGTGGGACCTCTCTCCTCTGTCTGGGTGCTGGGCCGAAATAACTGAAAGTGGCCTTCTCCAGTGGTTGGTTGATATGACGCATGATTCCTTGCTGTGGGACCTCTCTCCTCTGTCTGGGTGCTGGGCCGAAATAACTGAGAGTGGCCTTCTCCGGTGGTGGTTGATATGACGCATGATTCCTTGCTGTGGGACCTCTCTCCTCTGACTGGGTGCTGGGGCCTAAATAACTGAAAATGGCCTTCTCCAGTGGTGGGTGATATGACGCATGATTCCTTGCTGTGGGACCTGTATCCTCGGTCTGGGTGCTGTGCCGAAATAACTGAAAGTGGCCTTCTCCAGTGGTGGGTGATATGACGCATGATTCCTTGCTGTGGGACCTCTCTCCTCGGTCTGGGTGCTGGCCAAAATAACTGAAAGTGGCCTTCTCCAGTGGTGGTTGATATGATGCATGATTCCTTGCTGTGGGACCTGTTTCCTCGGTCTGGGTGCTGGGCCGAAATAACTGAAAGTGGCCTTCTCCAGTGGTGGGTGATATGACGCATGATTCCTTGCTGTGGGACCTCTCTACTCGGTCTGGGTGCTGGCCGAAATAACTGAGAGTGGCCTTGTCCGGTGGTGGGTGATATGACGCATGATTCCTTGCTGTGGGACCTGTATCCCCGTTCTTGGTGCTGGGCCGAAATAACTGAAAGTGGCCTTCTCCAGTGGTGGGTGATATGACGCATGATTCCTTGCTGTGGGACCTCTCTCCTCGGTCTGGGTGCTGGCCGAAATAACTGAAAGTGGCCTTCTCCAGTGGTGGTTGATATGACGCATGATTCCTTGCTGTGGGACCTCTCTCCTCTGTCTGGGTGCTGGGCCAAAATAACTGAAAGTGGCCTTCTCCAGTGGTGGGTGATATGACGCATGATTCCTTGCTGTGGGACCTCTCTCCTCTGTCTGGGTGCTGGGCCGAAATAACTGAAAGTGGCCTTCTCCAGTGGTGGGTGATATGACGCATGATTCCTTGCTGTGGGACCTCTCTCCTCTGTCTGGGTGCTGGGCCGAAATAACTGAAAGTGGCCTTCTCCAGTGGTGGTTGATATGACGCATGATTCCTTGCTGTGGGACCTCTATCCTCTGTCTGGGTGCTGGGGCCGAAATAACTGAAAGTGGCCTTCTCCAGTGGTGGGTGATATGACGCATGATTCCTTGCTGTGGGACCTGTATCCTCGGTCTGGGTGCTGTGCCGAAATAACTGAAAGTGGCCTTCTCCAGTGGTGGGTGATATGACGCATGATTCCTTGCTGTGGGACCTCTCTCCTCGGTCTGGGTGCTGGCCGAAATAACTGAAAGTGGCCTTCTCCAGTGGTGGTTGATATGACGCATGATTCCTTGCTGTGGGACCTGTCTCCTCGGTCTGGGTGCTGGGCAGAAATAACTGAAAGTGGCCTTCTCCAGTGGTGGGTGATATGACGCATGATTCCTTGCTGTGGGACCTCTCTCCTCTGTCTGGGTGCTGGGCCAAAATAACTGAAAGTGGCCTTCTCCAGTGGTGGGTGATATGACGCATGATTCCTTGCTGTGGGACCTGTATCCTCGGTCTGGGTGCTGGGCCGAAATAACTGAAAGTGGCCTTCTCCAGTGGTGGGTGATATGACGCATGATTCCTTGCTGTGGGACCTCTCTCCTCGGTCTGGGTGCTGGGGCCGAAATAACTGAAAGTGGCCTTCTCCAGTGGTGGGTGATATGACGCATGATTCCTTGCTGTGGGACCTGTATCCTCGTGTCTGGGTGCTGGGCCGAAATAACTGAAAGTGGCCTTCTCCAGTGGTGGGTGATATGACGCATGATTCCTTGCTGTGGGACCTGTATCCTCGGTCTGGGTGCTGGGCAGAAATAACTGAAAGTGGCCTTCTCCAGTGGTGGGTGATATGGCGCATGATTCCTTGCTGTGGGACCTCTATCCTCGGTCTGGGTGCTGGGCCGAAATAACTGAAAGTGGCCTTCTCCAGTGGTGGGTGATATGACGCATGATTCCTTGCTGTGGGACCTGTATCCTCTGTCTGGGTGCTGGGCCGAAATAACTGAAAGTGGCCTTCTCCAGTGGTGGGTGATATGACGCATGATTCCTTGCTGTGGGACCTGTATCCTCGGTCTGGGTGCTGTGCCGAAATAACTGAAAGTGGCCTTCTCCAGTGGTGGGTGATATGACGCATGATTCCTTGCTGTGGGACCTCTCTCCTCGGTCTGGGTGCTGGGCCGAAATAACTGAAAGTGGCCTTCTCCAGTGGTGGTTGATATGACGCATGATTCCTTGCTGTGGGACCTGTATCCTCTGTCTGGGTGCTGGGCCGAAATAACTGAAAGTGGCCTTCTCCAGTGGTGGGTGATATGACGCATGATTCCTTGCTGTGGGACCTCTCTCCTCGGTCTGGGTGCTGGGCCGAAATAACTGAAAGTGGCCTTCTCCAGTGGTGGTTGATATGACGCATGATTCCTTGCTGTGGGACCTCTCTCCTCTGATCTGGGTGCTGGGCCGAAATAACTGAAAATGGCCTTCTCCAGTGGTGGGTGATATGACGCATGATTCCTTGCTGTGGGACCTGTATCCTCGGTCTGGGTGCTGGGCCGAAATAACTGAAAGTGGCCTTCTCCAGTGGTGGGTGATATGACGCATGATTCCTTGCTGTGGGACCTCTCTCCTCTGTCTGGGTGCTGGGCCGAAATAACTGAAAGTGGCCTTCTCCAGTGGTGGTTGATATGACGCATGATTCCTTGCTGTGGGACCTCTCTCCTCGGTCTGGGTGCTGGGCCGAAATAACTGAAAGTGGCCTTCTCCAGTGGTGGGTGATATGACGCATGATTCCTTGCTGTGGGACCTCTCTCCTCGGTCTGGGTGCTGGGCGAAATAACTGAAAGTGGCCTTCTCCAGTGGTGGGTGATATGACGCATGATTCCTTGCTGTGGGACCTCTCTCCTCTGTCTGGGTGCTGGGCCGAAATAACTGAAAGTGGCCTTCTCCAGTGGTGGGTGATATGACGCATGATTCCTTGCTGTGGGACCTCTATCCTCGGTCTGGGTGCTGGGCCGAAATAACTGAAAGTGGCCTTCTCCAGTGGTGGGTGATATGGCGCATGATTCCTTGCTGTGGGACCTGTATCCTCGGTCTGGGTGCTGGGCCGAAATAACTGAAAGTGGCCTTCTCCAGTGGTGGTTGATATGACGCATGATTCCTTGCTGTGGGACCTCTCTCCTCTGTCTGGGTGCTGGGCCGAAATAACTGAAAGTGGCCTTCTCCAGTGGTGGGTGATATGACGCATGATTCCTTGCTGTGGGACCTCTATCCTCGGTCTGGGTGCTGGGCCAGAAATAACTGAAAGTGGCCTTCTCCAGTGGTGGGTGATATGACGCATGATTCCTTGCTGTGGGACCTGTCTCCTCGGTCTGGGTGCTGGGCCGAAATAACTGAAAGTGGCCTTCTCCAGTGGTGGGTGATATGACGCATGATTCCTTGCTGTGGGACCTCTCTCCTCTGTCTGGGTGCTGGGGCCTAAATAACTGAAAGTGGCCTTCTCCAGTGGTGGGTGATATGACGCATGATTCCTTGCTGTGGGACCTCTATCCTCGGTCTGGGTGCTGTGCCGAAATAACTGAAAGTGGCCTTCTCCAGTGGTGGGTGATATGACGCATGATTCCTTGCTGTGGGACCTCTCTCCTCGGTCTGGGTGCTGGGCCGAAATAACTGAAAGTGGCCTTCTCCAGTGGTGGGTGATATGACGCATGATTCCTTGCTGTGGGACCTGTATCCTCTGTCTGGGTGCTGGGCCGAAATAACTGAAAGTGGCCTTCTCCAGTGGTGGGTGATATGACGCATGATTCCTTGCTGTGGGACCTCTCTCCTCGGTCTGGGTGCTGGCCGAAATAACTGAAAGTGGCCTTCTCCAGTGGTGGGTGATATGACGCATGATTCCTTGCTGTGGGACCTCTCTCCTCGGTCTGGGTGCTGGGCCGAAATAACTGAAAGTGGCCTTCTCCAGTGGTGGGTGATATGACGCATGATTCCTTGCTGTGGGACCTCTCTCCTCTGTCTGGGTGCTGGGCCGAAATAACTGAAAGTGGCCTTCTCCAGTGGTGGGTGATATGACGCATGATTCCTTGCTGTGGGACCTCTCTCCTCTGTCTGGGTGCTGGGCCGAAATAACTGAAAGTGGCCTTCTCCAGTGGTGGGTGATATGACGCATGATTCCTTGCTGTGGGACCTCTCTCCTCTGTCTGGGTGCTGGGCCGAAATAACTGAAAGTGGCCTTCTCCAGTGGTGGGTGATATGACGCATGATTCCTTGCTGTGGGACCTCTCTCCTCTGGTCTGGGTGCTGGGCCGAAATAACTGAAAGTGGCCTTCTCCAGTGGTGGGTGATATGACGCATGATTCCTTGCTGTGGGACCTGTATCCTCGGTCTGGGTGCTGGGCCGAAATAACTGAAAGTGGCCTTCTCCAGTGGTGGGTGATATGACGCATGATTCCTTGCTGTGGGACCTGTCTCCTCGGTCTGGGTGCTGGGCCGAAATAACTGAAAGTGGCCTTCTCCAGTGGTGGGTGATATGACGCATGATTCCTTGCTGTGGGACCTCTCTCCTCGGTCTGGGTGCTGGGCCGAAATAACTGAAAGTGGCCTTCTCCAGTGGTGGGTGATATGACGCATGATTCCTTGCTGTGGGACCTGTATCCTCGGTCTGGGTGCTGGGCCGGAAATAACTGAAAGTGGCCTTCTCCAGTGGTGGGTGATATGACGCATGATTCCTTGCTGTGGGACCTGTATCCTCGGTCTGGGTGCTGGGCCGAAATAACTGAAAGTGGCCTTCTCCAGTGGTGGGTGATATGACGCATGATTCCTTGCTGTGGGACCTCTCTCCTCGTGTCTGGGTGCTGGGCCGAAATAACTGAAAGTGGCCTTCTCCAGTGGTGGGTGATATGACGCATGATTCCTTGCTGTGGGACCTGTATCCTCGGTCTGGGTGCTGGGCCGAAATAACTGAAAGTGGCCTTCTCCAGTGGTGGGTGATATGACGCATGATTCCTTGCTGTGGGACCTTCTCCTCGGTCTGGGTGCTGGGCCGAAATAACTGAAAGTGGCCTTCTCCAGTGGTGGGTGATATGACGCATGATTCCTTGCTGTGGGACCTCTCTCCTCTGTCTGGGTGCTGGGCCGAAATAACTGAAAGTGGCCTTCTCCAGTGGTGGGTGATATGACGCATGATTCCTTGCTGTGGGACCTGTATCCTCGGTCTGGGTGCTGGGCCGAAATAACTGAAAGTGGCCTTCTCCAGTGGTGGGTGATATGGCGCATGATTCCTTGCTGTGGGACCTGTATCCTCGGTCTGGGTGCTGGGCCGAAATAACTGAAAGTGGCCTTCTCCAGTGGTGGGTGATATGACGCATGATTCCTTGCTGTGGGACCTCTCTCCTCTGTCTGGGTGCTGGGCCGAAATAACTGAAAGTGGCCTTCTCCAGTGGTGGGTGATATGACGTATGATTCCTTGCTGTGGGACCTGTATCCTCGGTCTGGGTGCTGTGCCGAAATAACTGAAAGTGGCCTTCTCCAGTGGTGGGTGATATGACGCATGATTCCTTGCTGTGGGACCTCTCTCCTCGGTCTGGGTGCTGGGCCGAAATAACTGAAAGTGGCCTTCTCCAGTGGTGGGTGATATGACGCATGATTCCTTGCTGTGGGACCTGTATCCTCTGTCTGGGTGCTGGGCCGAAATAACTGAAAGTGGCCTTCTCCAGTGGTGGGTGATATGACGCATGATTCCTTGCTGTGGGACCTCTCCTCGGTCTGGGTGCTGGCCGAAATAACTGAAAGTGGCCTTCTCCAGTGGTGGGTGATATGACGCATGATTCCTTGCTGTGGGACCTGTATCCTCGGTCTGGGTGCTGTGCCGAAATAACTGAAAGTGGCCTTCTCCAGTGGTGGTTGATATGACGCATGATTCCTTGCTGTGGGACCTCTCTCCTCGGTCTGGGTGCTGGGCCAAAATAACTGAAAGTGGCCTTCTCCAGTGGTGGGTGATATGACGCATGATTCCTTGCTGTGGGACCTCTCTCCTCTGGTCTGGGTGCTGGGCCGAAATAACTGAAAGTGGCCTTCTCCAGTGGTGGTTGATATGACGCATGATTCCTTGCTGTGGGACCTCTCTCCTCTGACTGGGTGCTGGTGCCTAAATAACTGAAAATGGCCTTCTCCAGTGGTAGGTGATATGACGCATGATTCCTTGCTGTGGGACCTCTCTCCTCGGTCTGGGTGCTGGCCGAAATAACTGAAAGTGGCCTTCTCCAGTGGTGGGTGATATGACGCATGATTGTTTGCTGTGGGACCTGTATCCTCGGTCTGGGTGCTGGGCCGAAATAACTGAAAGTGGCCTTCTGCAGTGGTGGGTGATATGACGCATGATTCCTTGCTGTGGGACCTGTATCCTCTGTCTGGGTGCTGGGCCGAAATAACTGAAAGTGGCCTTCTCCAGTGGTGGGTGATATGACGCATGATTCCTTGCTGTGGGACCTTCCTGGTCTGGGTGCTGGCCGAAATAACTGAAAGTGGCCTTCTCCAGTGGTGGGTGATATGACGCATGATTCCTTGCTGTGGGACCTCTCTCCTCTGTCTGGGTGTGCTGGGCCGAAATAACTGAAAGTGGCCTTCTCCAGTGGTGGTTGATATGACGCATGATTCCTTGCTGTGGGACCTCTCTCCTCTGTCTGGGTGCTGGGCCGAAATAACTGAAAGTGGCCTTCTCCAGTGTTGGTTGATATGACGCATGATTCCTTGCTGTGGGACCTCTCTCCTCTGTCTGGGTGCTGGGCCGAAATAACTGAGAGTGGCCTTCTCCGGTGGTGGTTGATATGACGCATGATTCCTTGCTGTGAGACATCTCTCCTCTGACTGGGTGCTGGGGCCTAAATAACTGAAAATGGCCTTCTCCAGTGGTGAGTGATATGACGTATGATTCCTTGCTGTGGGACCTGTATCCTCGGTCTGGGTGCTGTGCCGAAATAACTGAAAGTGGCCTTCTCCAGTGGTGGGTGATATGACGCATGATTCTTTGCTGTGGGACCTCTCTCCTCGGTCTGGGTGCTGGCCAAAATAACTGAAAGTGGCCTTCTCCAGAGGTGGTTGATATGATGCATGATTCCTTGCTGTGCGACCTGTATCCTCGGTCTGGGTGCTGGGCCGAAATAACTGAAAGTGGCCTTCTCCAGTGCTGGGTGATATGAGTCATGATTCCTTGCTGTTGGACCTCTCTACTCGGTCTGGGTGCTGGCCGAAATAACTGAGAGTGGCCTTGCCCGGAGGTGGGTGATATGACGCATGATTCCTTGCTGTGGGACTTGTATCCCCGTTCTTGGTGCTGTGCCGAAATAACTGAAAGTGGCCTTCTCCAGTGGTGGGTGATATGACGCATGATTCCTTGCTGTGGGACCTCTTTCCTCGGTCAGGGTGCTGGCTTAAATAACTGAAAATGGCCTTCTCCAGTGGTTGGTGATATGACGCATGATTCCTTGCTGTGGGACCTCTTTCCTCGGTCAGGGTGCTGGCTTAAATAACTGAAAATGGCCTTCTCCAGTGGTGGGTGATATGACGTATAATTCCTTGCTGTGGGACCTGTATCCTCGGTCTGGGTGCTGTGCCGAAATAACTGAAAGTGGCCTTCTCCAGTGGTGGGTGATATGAAGCATGATTCCTTGCTGTGGGACCTCTCTCCTCTGTCTGGGTGCTGGGCCGAAATAACTGAAAGTGGCCTTCTCCGGTGGTGGGTGATATGACGCTTGATTCCTTGCTGTGGGACCTCTCTCCTCTGTCTGGGTGCTGTTGCCGAATTAACTGAAAGTGGCCTTCTCCAGTGATGGTTGATATGACGCATGATTCCTTGCTGTGGGACCTGTATCCTCGGTCTGGGTGCTGGGCCGAAATAACTGAAAGTGGCCTTCTCCAGTGGTGGGTGATATGACGCATGATTCCTTGCTGTGGGACCTCTCTCCTCTGTCTGGGTGCTGGGCCAAAATAACTGAAAGTGGCCTTCTCCAGTGGTGGGTGATATGACACATGATTCCTTGCTGTGGGACCTCTCTCCTCGGTCTGGGTGCTGGCCGAACTAACTGAAAGTGTCCTTCTCCAGAGGTGTGTGATATGACGCATGATTGTTTGCTGTGGGACCTGTATCCTCGGTCTGGGTGCTGTGCCGAAATAACTGAAAGTGGCCTTCTGCAGTGGTGGGTGATATGACGCATGATTCCTTGCTGTGGGACCTGTATCCTCTGTCTGGGTGCTGGGCCGAAAATAACTGAAAGTGGCCTTCTCCAGTGGTGGGTGATATGACGCATGATTCCTTGCTGTGGGACCTTTGTCTGGGTGCTGGCCGAAATAACTGGAAGTGGCCTTCTCCAGTGGTGGGTGATATGACGCATGATTCCTTGCTGTGGGACCTGTATCCTCGATCTGGGTGCTGTGCCGAAATAACTGAAAGTGGCCTTCTCCAGTGGTGGTTGATATGACGCATGATTCCTTGCTGTGGGACCTCTCTCCTCTGTCTGGGTGCTGGGCCAAAATAACTGAAAGTGGCCTTCTCCAGTGGTGGGTGAAATGACGCATGATTCCTTGCTGTGGGACCTCTCTCCTCTGTCTGGGTGCTGGGCCGAAATAACTGAAAGTGGCCTTCTCCAGTGTTGGTTGATATGACGCATGATTCCTTGCTGTGGGACCTCTCTCCTCTGTCTGGGTGCTGGGCCGAAATAACTGAAAGTGGCCTTCTCCAGTGTTGGTTGATATGACGCATGATTCCTTGCTGTGGGACCTCTCTCCTCTGTCTGGGTGCTGGGCCGAAATAACTGAAAGTGGCCTTCTCCAGTGTTGGTTGATATGACGCATGATTCCTTGCTGTGGGACCTCTCTCCTCTGTCTGGGTGCTGGGCCGAAATAACTGAAAGTGGCCTTCTCCAGTGTTGGTTGATATGACGCATGATTCCTTGCTGTGGGACCTCTCTCCTCTGTCTGGGTGCTGGGCCGAAATAACTGAAAGTGGCCTTCTCCAGTGTTGGTTGATATGACGCATGATTCCTTGCTGTGGGACCACTCTCCTCTGTCTGGGTGCTGGGCCGAAATAACTGAGAGTGGCCTTCTCCGGTGGTGGTTGATATGACGCATGATTCCTTGCTGTGGGACCTCTCTCTTCTGACTGGGTGCTGGGGCCTAAATAACTGAAAATGGCCTTCTCCAGTGGTGGGTGATATGACGTATGATTCCTTGCTGTGGGACCTGTATCCTCGGTCTGGGTGCTGTGCCGAAATAACTGAAAGTGGCCTTCTCCAGTGGTGGGTGATATGACGCATGATTCCTTGCTGTGGGACCTCTCTCCTCGGTCTGGGTGCTGTGCCGAAATAACTGAAAGTGGCCTTCTCCAGTGGTGGGTGATATGACGCATGATTCCTTGCTGTGGGACCTCTCTACTCGGTCTGGGTGCTGGCCGAAATAACTGAAAGTGGCCTTCTCCAGTGGTGGGTGATATGACGCATGATTCCTTGCTGTGGGACCTGTCTCCTCGGTCTGGGTGCTGGGCCGAAATAACTGAAAGTGGCCTTCTCCAGTGGTGGGTGATATGACGCATGATTCCTTGCTGTGGGACCTCTCTCCTCGGTCTGGGTGCTGGGCCGAAATAACTGAAAGTGGCCTTCTCCAGTGGTGGGTGATATGACGCATGATTCCTTGCTGTGGGACCTGTATCCTCGGTCTGGGTGCTGGGCCGAAATAACTGAAAGTGGCCTTCTCCAGTGGTGGGTGATATGACGCATGATTCCTTGCTGTGGGACCTCTCTCCTCGGTCAGGGTGCTGGCCGAAATAACTGAAAGTGGCCTTCTCCAGTGGATGGCGATATGACGCATGATTCCTTGCTGTGGGACCTCTCTCCTTGGTCTGGGTGCTGGCCTAAATAACTGAAAATGGCCTTCTCCAGTGGTGGGTGATATGACGTATGATTCCTTGCTGTGGGACCTGTATCCTCGGTCTGGGTGCTGTGCCGAATTAACTGAAAGTGGCCTTCTCCAGTGGTGGGTGATATGACGCATGATTCCTTGCTGTGGGACCTCTCTCCTCGGTCTGGGTGCTGGCCAAAATAACTGAAAGTGGCCTTCTCCAGTGGTGGTTGATATGATGCATGATTCCTTGCTGTGGGACCTGTATCCTCGGTCTGGGTGCTGGGCCGAAATAACTGAAAGTGGCCTTCTCCAGTGGTGGGTGATATGACGCATGATTCCTTGCTGTGGGACCTCTCTACTCGGTCTAGGTGCTGGCCGAAATAACTGAAAGTGGCCTTGTCCGGTGGTGGGTGATATGACGCATGATTCCTTGCTGTGGGACCTGTATCCTCGTTCTGTGGTGCTGGGCCAGAAATAACTGAAAGTGGCCTTCTCCAGTGGTGGGTGATATGACGCATGATTCCTTGCTGTGGGACCTCTCTCCTCGGTCTGGGTGCTGGCCAAAATAACTGAAAGTGGCCTTCTCCAGTGGTGGTTGATATGATGCATGATTCCTTGCTGTGGGACCTGTATCCTCGTTCTTGGTGCTGGGCGAAATAACTGAAAGTGGCCTTCTCCAGTGGTGGGTGATATGACGCCTGATTCCTTGCTGTGGGACCTCTCTCCTCGGTCAGGGTGCTGGCCGAAATAACTGAAAGTGGCCTTCTCCAGTGGTTGGTGATATGACGCATGATTCCTTGCTGTGGGACCTCTCTCCTTGATCTGGGTGCTGGGCCGAAATAACTGAGAGTGGCCTTCTCCGGTGGTGGTTGATATGACGCATGATTCCTTGCTGTGGGACCTCTCTCCTCTGACTGGGTGCTGGTGCCTAAAAAACTGAAAATGGCCTTCTCCAGTGGTAGGTGATATGACGCATGATTCCTTGCTGTGGGACCTCTCTCCTCGGTCTGGGTGCTGGCCGAAAATAACTGAAAGTGGCCTTCTCCAGTGGTGGGTGATATGACGCATGATTCCTTGCTGTGGGACCTGTATCCTCGGTCTGGGTGCTGGGCCGAAATAACTGAAAGTGGCCTTCTCCAGTGGTGGGTGATATGACGCATGATTCCTTGCTGTGGGACCTGTCTCCTCTGTCTGGGTGCTGGGCGAAATAACTGAAAGTGGCCTTCTCCAGTGGTGGGTGATATGACGCATGATTCCTTGCTGTGGGACCTGTCTCCTCTGTCTGGGTGCTGGGCCGAAATAACTGAAAGTGGCCTTCTCCAGTGGTGGTTGATATGACGCATGATTCCTTGCTGTGGGACCTCTCTCCTCTGTCTGGGTGCTGGGCCGAAATAACTGAAAGTGGCCTTCTCCAGTGGTGGTTGATATGACGCATGATTCCTTGCTGTGGGACCTCTCTCCTCTGACTGGGTGCTGGGGCCTAAATAACTGAAAATGGCCTTCTCCAGTGGTGGGTGATATGACGCATGATTCCTTGCTGTGGGACCTGCATCCTCGGTCTGGGTGCTGTGGCCGAAATAACTGAAAGTGGCCTTCTCCAGTGGTGGGTGATATGACGCATGATTCCTTGCTGTGGGACCTCTCTCCTCGGTCTGGGTGCTGGGCCGAAATAACTGAAAGTGGCCTTCTCCAGTGGTGGGTGATATGACGCATGATTCCTTGCTGTGGGACCTCTATCCTCGGTCTGGGTGCTGGGCCGAAATAACTGAAAGTGGCCTTCTCCAGTGGTGGGTGATATGACGCATGATTCCTTGCTGTGGGACCTGTATCCTCGGTCTGGGTGCTGGGCCGAAATAACTGAAAGTGGCCTTCTCCAGTGGTGGGTGATATGACGCATGATTCCTTGCTGTGGGACCTGTATCCTCGGTCTGGGTGCTGGGCCGAAATAACTGAAAGTGGCCTTCTCCAGTGGTGGGTGATATGACGCATGATTCCTTGCTGTGGGACCTCTCTCCTCGGTCTGGGTGCTGGCCGAAATAACTGAAAGTGGCCTTCTCCAGTGGTGGGTGATATGATGCATGATTCCTTGCTGTGGGACCTGTATCCTCGGTCTGGGTGCTGGGCCGAAATAACTGAAAGTGGCCTTCTCCAGTGGTGGGTGATATGACGCATGATTCCTTGCTGTGGGACCTCTCTCCTCGGTCTGGGTGCTGGGCCGAAATAACTGAAAGTGGCCTTCTCCAGTGGTGGGTGATATGACGCATGATTCCTTGCTGTGGGACCTGTATCCTCGGTCTGGGTGCTGGGCCGAAATAACTGAAAGTGGCCTTCTCCAGTGGTGGGTGATATGACGCATGATTCCTTGCTGTGGGACCTCTCTCCTCTGTCTGGGTGCTGGGCCGAAATAACTGAAAGTGGCCTTCTCCAGTGGTGGGTGATATGACGCATGATTCCTTGCTGTGGGACCTCTATCCTCGGTCTGGGTGCTGGGCCGAAATAACTGAAAGTGGCCTTCTCCAGTGGTGGGTGATATGACGCATGATTCCTTGCTGTGGGACCTCTCTCCTCGGTCTGGGTGCTGGGCCAAAATAACTGAAAGTGGCCTTCTCCAGTGGTGGGTGATATGACGCATGATTCCTTGCTGTGGGACCTGTATCCTCGGTCTGGGTGCTGGGCCGAAATAACTGAAAGTGGCCTTCTCCAGTGGTGGGTGATATGACGCATGATTCCTTGCTGTGGGACCTCTCTCCTCGGTCTGGGTGCTGGCCGAAATAACTGAAAGTGGCCTTCTCCAGTGGTTGGTTGATATGACGCATGATTCCTTGCTGTGGGACCTCTATCCTCGGTCTGGGTGCTGGGCCGAAATAACTGAAAGTGGCCTTCTCCAGTGGTGGGTGATATGACGCATGATTCCTTGCTGTGGGACCTCTCTCCTCTGATCTGGGTGCTGGGCCGAAATAACTGAAAGTGGCCTTCTCCAGTGGTGGGTGATATGACGCATGATTCCTTGCTGTGGGACCTCTCTCCTCGGTCTGGGTGCTGGGCCGAAATAACTGAAAGTGGCCTTCTCCAGTGGTGGGTGATATGACGCATGATTCCTTGCTGTGGGACCTCTATCCTCGGTCTGGGTGCTGGGCCGAAATAACTGAAAGTGGCCTTCTGCAGTGGTGGGTGATATGACGCATGATTCCTTGCTGTGGGACCTGTATCCTCGGTCTGGGTGCTGGGCCGAAATAACTGAAAGTGGCCTTCTCCAGTGGTGGGTGATATGACGCATGATTCCTTGCTGTGGGACCTTCTCCTCGGTCTGGGTGCTGGCCAGAAATAACTGAAAGTGGCCTTCTCCAGTGGTGGGTGATATGACGCATGATTCCTTGCTGTGGGACCTGTATCCTCGGTCTGGGTGCTGGGCCGAAATAACTGAAAGTGGCCTTCTCCAGTGGTGGGTGATATGACGCATGATTCCTTGCTGTGGGACCTCTCTCCTCTGGTCTGGGTGCTGGGCCGAAATAACTGAAAATGGCCTTCTCCAGTGGTGGGTGATATGACGCATGATTCCTTGCTGTGGGACCTGTATCCTCGGTCTGGGTGCTGTGCCGAAATAACTGAAAGTGGCCTTCTCCAGTGGTGGGTGATATGACGCATGATTCCTTGCTGTGGGACCTCTCTCCTCGGTCTGGGTGCTGGCCAAAATAACTGAAAGTGGCCTTCTCCAGTGGTGGTTGATATGACGCATGATTCCTTGCTGTGGGACCTGTCTCCTCGGTCTGGGTGCTGGGCCGAAATAACTGAAAGTGGCCTTCTCCAGTGGTGGGTGATATGACGCATGATTCCTTGCTGTGGGACCTCTATCCTCGGTCTGGGTGCTGGGCCGAAATAACTGAAAGTGGCCTTCTCCAGTGGTGGGTGATATGACGCATGATTCCTTGCTGTGGGACCTGTATCCTCGGTCTGGGTGCTGGGCCGAAATAACTGAAAGTGGCCTTCTCCAGTGGTGGGTGATATGACGCATGATTCCTTGCTGTGGGACCTCTCTCCTCGGTCTGGGTGCTGGCCGAAATAACTGAAAGTGGCCTTCTCCAGTGGTGGGTGATATGACGCATGATTCCTTGCTGTGGGACCTGTATCCTCGGTCTGGGTGCTGAGCGAAATAACTGAAAGTGGCCTTCTCCAGTGGTGGGTGATATGACGCATGATTCCTTGCTGTGGGACCTCTCTCCTCGGTCTGGGTGCTGGGCCGAAATAACTGAAAGTGGCCTTCTCCAGTGGTGGGTGATATGACGCATGATTCCTTGCTGTGGGACCTCTCTCCTCGGTCTGGGTGCTGGGCCGAAATAACTGAAAGTGGCCTTCTCCAGTGGTGGGTGATATGACGCATGATTCCTTGCTGTGGGACCTCTCTCCTCGGTCTGGGTGCTGGGCCGAAATAACTGAAAGTGGCCTTCTCCAGTGGTGGGTGATATGACGCATGATTCCTTGCTGTGGGACCTCTCTCCTCTGTCTGGGTGCTGGGCCGAAATAACTGAAAGTGGCCTTCTCCAGTGGTGGGTGATATGACGCATGATTCCTTGCTGTGGGACCTGTCTCCTCGGTCTGGGTGCTGGGCCGAAATAACTGAAAGTGGCCTTCTCCAGTGGTGGTTGATATGACGCATGATTCCTTGCTGTGGGACCTCTCTCCTCGGTCTGGGTGCTGGGCCAAAATAACTGAAAGTGGCCTTCTCCAGTGGTGGTTGATATGACGCATGATTCCTTGCTGTGGGACCTCTATCCTCGGTCTGGGTGCTGGGCCGAAATAACTGAAAGTGGCCTTCTCCAGTGGTGGGTGATATGACGCATGATTCCTTGCTGTGGGACCTGTCTCCTCGGTCTGGGTGCTGGGCCGAAATAACTGAAAGTGGCCTTCTCCAGTGGTGGGTGATATGACGCATGATTCCTTGCTGTGGGACCTGTATCCTCGGTCTGGGTGCTGGGCCGAAATAACTGAAAGTGGCCTTCTCCAGTGGTGGGTGATATGACGCATGATTCCTTGCTGTGGGACCTCTCTCCTCGGTCTGGGTGCTGGGCCGAAATAACTGAAAGTGGCCTTCTCCAGTGGTGGGTGATATGACGCATGATTCCTTGCTGTGGGACCTCTATCCTCGGTCTGGGTGCTGGGCCGAAATAACTGAAAGTGGCCTTCTCCAGTGGTGGGTGATATGACGCATGATTCCTTGCTGTGGGACCTCTCTCCTCGGTCTGGGTGCTGGCCGAAATAACTGAAAGTGGCCTTCTCCAGTGGTGGGTGATATGACGCATGATTCCTTGCTGTGGGACCTCTCTCCTCGGTCTGGGTGCTGGGCCGAAATAACTGAAAGTGGCCTTCTCCAGTGGTGGGTGATATGACGCATGATTCCTTGCTGTGGGACCTCTCTCCTCTGTCTGGGTGCTGGGCCGAAATAACTGAAAGTGGCCTTCTCCAGTGGTGGGTGATATGACGCATGATTCCTTGCTGTGGGACCTGTATCCTCGGTCTGGGTGCTGGGCCGAAATAACTGAAAGTGGCCTTCTCCAGTGGTGGGTGATATGACGCATGATTCCTTGCTGTGGGACCTCTATCCTCGGTCTGGGTGCTGAGCTGAAATAACTGAAAGTGGCCTTCTCCAGTGGTGGGTGATATGACGCATGATTCCTTGCTGTGGGACCTGTATCCTCGGTCTGGGTGCTGGGCCGAAATAACTGAAAGTGGCCTTCTCCAGTGGTGGGTGATATGACGCATGATTCCTTGCTGTGGGACCTCTCTCCTCTGTCTGGGTGCTGGGCCAAAATAACTGAAAGTGGCCTTCTCCAGTGGTGGGTGATATGACGCATGATTCCTTGCTGTGGGACCTCTCCTCTGTCTGGGTGCTGGGCCAAAATAACTGAAAGTGGCCTTCTCCAGTGGTGGGTGATATGACGCATGATTCCTTGCTGTGGGACCTCTCTCCTCTGACTGGGTGCTGGGGCCTAAATAACTGAAAATGGCCTTCTCCAGTGGTGGGTGATATGACGTATGATTCCTTGCTGTGGGACCTGTATCCTCGGTCTGGGTGCTGTGCCGAAATAACTGAAAGTGGCCTTCTCCAGTGTTGGTTGATATGACGCATGATTCCTTGCTGTGGGACCTCTCTACTCGGTCTGGGTGCTGGCCAAAATAACTGAAAGTGGCCTTCTCCAGTGGTGGTTGATATGATGCATGATTCCTTGCTGTGGGACCTGTATCCTCGGTCTGGGTGCTGTGCCGAAATAACTGAAAGTGGCCTTCTCCAGTGTTGAGTGATATGACGCATGATTCCTTGCTGTGGGACCTCTCTACTCGGTCTGGGTGCTGGCCGAAATAACTGAGAGTGGCCTTGTCCGGAGGTGGGTGATATAACGCATGATTCCTTGCTGTGGGACCTGTATCCTCGTTCTTGGTGCTGGGCCGAAATAACTGAAAGTGGCCTTCTCCAGTGGTGGGTGATATGACGCATGATTCCTTGCTGTGGGACCTCTCTCCTTGGTCTGGGTGCTGGGCCGAAATAACTGAGAGTGGCCTTCTCTGGTGGTGGTTGATATGACGCATGATTCCTTGCTGTGGGACCTCTCTCCTCTGACTGGGTGCTGGTGCCTAAATAACTGAAAATGGCCTTCTCCAGTGGTGGGTGATATGACGCATGATTCCTTGCTGTGGGACCTCTCTCCTCGGTCTGGGTGCTGGCCGAAATAACTGAAAGTGGCCTTCTCCAGTGGTGGGTGATATGATGCATGATTCCTTGCTGTGGGACCTGTATCCTCGGTCTGGGTGCTGGGCGAAATAACTGAGAGTGGCCTTCTCCGGTGGTGGTTGATATGACGCATGATTCCTTGCTGTGGGACCTCTCTCCTCTGACTGGGTGCTGGTGCCTAAATAACTGAAAATGGCCTTCTCCAGTGGTAGGTGATATGACGCATGATTCCTTGCTGTGGGACCTCTCTCCTCGGTCTGGGTGCTGGCCGAAATAACTGAAAGTGGCCTTCTCCAGTGGTGGGTGATATGACGCATGATTGTTTGCTGTGGGACCTGTATCCTCGGTCTGGGTGCTGGGCCGAAATAACTGAAAGTGGCCTTCTGCAGTGGTGGGTGATATGACGCATGATTCCTTGCTGTGGGACCTGTATCCTCTGTCTGGGTGCTGGGCCGAAATAACTGAAAGTGGCCTTCTCCAGTGGTGGGTGATATGACGCATGATTCCTTGCTGTGGGACCTTTGTCTGGGTGCTGGCCGAAATAACTGAAAGTGGCCTTCTCCAGTGGTGGGTGATATGACGCATGATTCCTTGCTGTGGGACCTGTATCCTCGATCTGGGTGCTGTGCCGAAATAACTGAAAGTGGCCTTCTCCAGTGGTGGTTGATATGACGCATGATTCCTTGCTGTGGGACCTCTCTCCTCTGTCTGGGTGCTGGGCCAAAATAACTGAAAGTGGCCTTCTCCAGTGGTGGGTGAAATGACGCATGATTCCTTGCTTTGGGACCTCTCTCCTCTGTCTGGTTGCTGGGCGGAAAAAACTGAAAGTGGCCTTCTCCAGTGTTGGTTGATATGACGCATGATTCCTTGCTGTGGGACCTCTCTCCTCTGTCTGGGTGCTGGGCCGAAATAACTGAAAGTGGCCTTCTCCAGTGTTGGTTGATATGACGCATGATTCCTTGCTGTGGGACCTCTCTCCTCTGTCTGGGTGCTGGGCCGAAATAACTGAGAGTGGCCTTCTCCGGTGGTGGTTGATATGACGCATGATTCCTTGCTGTGGGACCTCTCTCCTCTGACTGGGTGCTGGGGCCTAAATAACTGAAAATGGCCTTCTCCAGTGGTGGGTGATATGACGTATGATTCCTTGCTGTGGGACCTGTATCCTCGGTCTGGGTGCTGTGCCGAAATAACTGAAAGTGGCCTTCTCCAGTGGTGGGTGATATGACGCATGATTCCTTGCTGTGGGACCTCTCTCCTCGGTCTGGGTGCTGGCCAAAATAACTGAAAGTGGCCTTCTCCAGTGGTGGGTGATATGACGCATGATTCCTTGCTGTGGGACCTCTCTCCTCTGTCTGGGTGCTGGGCCGAAATAACTGAAAGTGGCCTTCTCCAGTGGTGGGTGATATGACGCATGATTCCTTGCTGTGGGACCTCTCTCCTCGGTCTGGGTGCTGGGCCGAAATAACTGAAAGTGGCCTTCTCCAGTGGTGGGTGATATGACGCATGATTCCTTGCTGTGGGACCTCTCTCCTCTGTCTGGGTGCTGGGCCGAAATAACTGAAAGTGGCCTTCTCCAGTGGTGGTTGATATGACGCATGATTCCTTGCTGTGGGACCTCTCTCCTCTGATCTGGGTGCTGGGCCTAAATAACTGAAAATGGCCTTCTCCAGTGGTGGGTGATATGACGCATGATTCCTTGCTGTGGGACCTGTATCCTCGGTCTGGGTGCTGTGCCGAAATAACTGAAAGTGGCCTTCTCCAGTGGTGGGTGATATGACGCATGATTCCTTGCTGTGGGACCTCTCTCCTCGGTCTGGGTGCTGGCCAAAATAACTGAAAGTGGCCTTCTCCAGTGGTGGTTGATATGATGCATGATTCCTTGCTGTGGGACCTGTATCCTCGGTCTGGGTGCTGGGCCGAAATAACTGAAAGTGGCCTTCTCCAGTGGTGGGTGATATGACGCATGATTCCTTGCTGTTGGACCTCTCTACTCGGTCTGGGTGCTGGCCGAAATAACTGAAAGTGGCCTTGTCCGGAGGTGGGTGATATGACGCATGATTCCTTGCTGTGGGACCTGTATCCTCGTTCTTGGTGCTGTGCCGAAATAACTGAAAGTGGCCTTCTCCAGTGGTGGGTGATATGACGCATGATTCCTTGCTGTGGGACCTCTCTCCTCGGTCTGGGTGCTGTGCCGAAATAACTGAAAGTGGCCTTCTCCAGTGGTGGGTGATATGACGCATGATTCCTTGCTGTGGGACCTCTCTCCTCTGTCTGGGTGCTGGGCCGAAATAACTGAAAGTGGCCTTCTCCAGTGGTGGGTGATATGACGCATGATTCCTTGCTGTGGGACCTCTCTCCTCTGTCTGGGTGCTGGGCCGAAATAACTGAAAGTGGCCTTCTCCAGTGGTGGGTGATATGACGCATGATTCCTTGCTGTGGGACCTCTCTCCTCTGTCTGGGTGCTGGGCCGAAATAACTGAAAGTGGCCTTCTCCAGTGGTGGGTGATATGACGCATGATTCCCTTGCTGTGGGACCTCTCTCCTCTGTCTGGGTGCTGGGCCGAAATAACTGAAAGTGGCCTTCTCCAGTGGTGGGTGATATGACGCATGATTCCTTGCTGTGGGACCTCTATCCTCGGTCTGGGTGCTGGGCCGAAATAACTGAAAGTGGCCTTCTCCAGTGGTGGGTGATATGACGCATGATTCCTTGCTGTGGGACCTGTCTCCTCGGTCTGGGTGCTGGGCCGAAATAACTGAAAGTGGCCTTCTCCAGTGGTGGGTGATATGACGCATGATTCCTTGCTGTGGGACCTGTATCCTCTGTCTGGGTGCTGGGCCGAAATAACTGAAAGTGGCCTTCTCCAGTGGTGGGTGATATGACGCATGATTCCTTGCTGTGGGACCTCTCTCCTCGGTCTGGGTGCTGGCCGAAATAACTGAAAGTGGCCTTCTCCAGTGGTGGGTGATATGACGCATGATTCCTTGCTGTGGGACCTCTCTCCTCGGTCTGGGTGCTGGGCCGAAATAACTGAAAGTGGCCTTCTCCAGTGGTGGGTGATATGACGCATGATTCCTTGCTGTGGGACCTGTCTCCTCGGTCTGGGTGCTGGGCGAAATAACTGAAAGTGGCCTTCTCCAGTGGTGGGTGATATGACGCATGATTCCTTGCTGTGGGACCTCTCTCCTCGGTCTGGGTGCTGGGCCGAAATAACTGAAAGTGGCCTTCTCCAGTGGTGGGTGATATGACGCATGATTCCTTGCTGTGGGACCTGTATCCTCGGTCTGGGTGCTGGGCCGAAATAACTGAAAGTGGCCTTCTCCAGTGGTGGGTGATATGACGCATGATTCCTTGCTGTGGGACCTCTCTCCTCGGTCTGGGTGCTGGGCCGAAATAACTGAAAGTGGCCTTCTCCAGTGGTGGGTGATATGACGCATGATTCCTTGCTGTGGGACCTGTATCCTCGTTCTTGGTGCTGGGCCGAAATAACTGAAAGTGGCCTTCTCCAGTGGTGGGTGATATGACGCATGATTCCTTGCTGTGGGACCTCTCTCCTCGGTCAGGGTGCTGGCCGAAATAACTGAAAGTGGCCTTCTCCAGTGGTTGGTGATATGACGCATGATTCCTTGCTGTGGGACCTCTCTCCTCTGGTCTGGGTGCTGGGCCGAAATAACTGAAAGTGGCCTTCTCCAGTGGTGGTTGATATGACGCATGATTCCTTGCTGTGGGACCTCTCTCCTCTGACTGGGTGCTGGGGCCTAAATAACTGAAAGTGGCCTTCTCCAGTGGTAGGTGATATGACGCATGATTCCTTGCTGTGGGACCTGTCTCCTCGGTCTGGGTGCTGGCCGAAATAACTGAAAGTGGCCTTCTGCAGTGGTGGGTGATATGACGCATGATTCCTTGCTGTGGGACCTGTATCCTCTGTCTGGGTGCTGGGCCGAAATAACTGAAAGTGGCCTTCTCCAGTGGTGGGTGATATGACGCATGATTCCTTGCTGTGGGACCTCTCCTGTCTGGGTGCTGGCCGAAATAACTGAAAGTGGCCTTCTCCAGTGGTGGGTGATATGACGCATGATTCCTTGCTGTGGGACCTGTATCCTCGATCTGGGTGCTGGGCCGAAATAACTGAAAGTGGCCTTCTCCAGTGGTGGTTGATATGACGCATGATTCCTTGCTGTGGGACCTCTCTCCTCTGTCTGGGTGCTGGGCGAAAATAACTGAAAGTGGCCTTCTCCAGTGGTGGTTGATATGACGCATGATTCCTTGCTGTGGGACCTCTCTCCTCTGTCTGGGTGCTGGGCCGAAATAACTGAAAGTGGCCTTCTCCAGTGTTGGTTGATATGACGCATGATTCCTTGCTGTGGGACCTCTCTCCTCTGTCTGGGTGCTGGGCCGAAATAACTGAGAGTGGCCTTCTCCGGTGGTGGTTGATATGACGCATGATTCCTTGCTGTGGGACCTCTCTCCTCTGACTGGGTGCTGGGGCCTAAATAACTGAAAATGGCCTTCTCCAGTGGTGGGTGATATGACGTATGATTCCTTGCTGTGGGACCTGTATCCTCGGTCTGGGTGCTGTGCCGAAATAACTGAAAGTGGCCTTCTCCAGTGGTGGGTGATATGACGCATGATTCCTTGCTGTGGGACCTCTCTCCTCGGTCTGGGTGCTGGCCGAAATAACTGAAAGTGGCCTTCTCCGGTGGTGGGTGATATGATGCATGATTCCTTGCTGTGGGACCTGTATCCTCGGTCTGGGTGCTGGGCCGAAATAACTGAAAGTGGCCTTCTCCAGTGGTGGGTGATATGACGCATGATTCCTTGCTGTGGGACCTCTCTCCTCGGTCTGGGTGCTGGCCGAAATAACTGAAAGTGGCCTTCTCCAGTGGTGGGTGATATGGCGCATGATTCCTTGCTGTGGGACCTCTCTCCTCGGTCTGGGTGCTGGGCCGAAATAACTGAGAGTGGCCTTCTCCAGTGGTGGTTGATATGACGCATGATTCCTTGCTGTGGGACCTCTCTCCTCGGTCTGGGTGCTGGGGCCGAAATAACTGAAAGTGGCCTTCTCCAGTGGTGGGTGATATGACGCATGATTCCTTGCTGTGGGACCTCTCTCCTCGGTCTGGGTGCTGGCCGAAATAACTGAAAGTGGCCTTCTCCAGTGGTGGGTGATATGACGCATGATTCCTTGCTGTGGGACCTGTATCCTCGGTCTGGGTGCTGGGCCGAAATAACTGAAAGTGGCCTTCTCAGTGGTGGGTGATATGACGCATGATTCCTTGCTGTGGGACCTGTCTCCTCTGTCTGGGTGCTGGGCCGAAATAACTGAAAGTGGCCTTCTCCAGTGGTGGGTGATATGGCGCATGATTCCTTGCTGTGGGACCTCTCTCCTCGGTCTGGGTGCTGGGCCGAAATAACTGAAAGTGGCCTTCTCCAGTGGTGGTTGATATGACGCATGATTCCTTGCTGTGGGACCTCTCTCCTCGGTCTGGGTGCTGGGCCGAAATAACTGAAAGTGGCCTTCTCCGGTGGTGGGTGATATGACGCATGATTCCTTGCTGTGGGACCTCTCTCCTCTGTCTGGGTGCTGGGCCGAAATAACTGAAAGTGGCCTTCTCCAGTGGTGGGTGATATGACGCATGATTCCTTGCTGTGGGACCTGTATCCTCGGTCTGGGTGCTGGGCCGAAATAACTGAAAGTGGCCTTCTCCAGTGGTGGGTGATATGACGCATGATTCCTTGCTGTGGGACCTCTATCCTCGGTCTGGGTGCTGGCCGAAATAACTGAAAGTGGCCTTCTCCAGTGGTGGGTGATATGACGCATGATTCCTTGCTGTGGGACCTGTATCCTCTGTCTGGGTGCTGGGCCGAAATAACTGAAAGTGGCCTTCTCCAGTGGTGGGTGATATGACGCATGATTCCTTGCTGTGGGACCTCTCTCCTCGGTCTGGGTGCTGGCCGAAATAACTGAAAGTGGCCTTCTCCAGTGGTGTGGTGATATGACGCATGATTCCTTGCTGTGGGACCTCTCTCCTCGGTCTGGGTGCTGGGCCGAAATAACTGAAAGTGGCCTTCTCGGTGGTGGTTGATATGACGCATGATTCCTTGCTGTGGGACCTCTCTCCTCTGTCTGGGTGCTGGGGCCGAAATAACTGAAAATGGCCTTCTCCAGTGGTGGGTGATATGGCGCATGATTCCTTGCTGTGGGACCTCTCTCCTCGGTCTGGGTGCTGGCCGAAATAACTGAAAGTGGCCTTCTCCAGTGGTGGGTGATATGACGCATGATTGCTTGCTGTGGGACCTCTCTCCTCGGTCTGGGTGCTGGGCCGAAATAACTGAAAGTGGCCTTCTGCAGTGGTGGGTGATATGACGCATGATTCCTTGCTGTGGGACCTGTATCCACGGTCTGGGTGCTGGGCCGAAATAACTGAAAGTGGCCTTCTCCAGTGGTGGGTGATATGACGCATGATTCCTTGCTGTGGGACCTCTCTCCTCGGTCTGGGTGCTGGCCGAAATAACTGAGAGTGGCCTTCTCAGGTGGTGGTTGATATCACGCATGATTCCTTGCTGTGGGACCTCTCTCTTCTGTCTGGGTGCTGGGCCGAAATAACTGAGAGTGGCCATCTCCGGTGGTGGTTGATATGACGCATGATTCCTTGCTGTGGGACCTCTCTCCTCTGTCTGGGTGCTGTGGCCGAAATAACTGAAAGTGGCCTTCTCCAGTGTTGAGTGATATGACGCATGATTCCTTGCAGTGGAACCTCTCTCCAATTGATATTGGCTAAATTTTATTTATTTTATTTTAATTTATTTCCCTATCCACTTTTTTTGCAGGGGATTTACCTATATTTTGCTGCCTTTGGCAGCCCTCTAGCCCGTTCCTGGACTATTTTACAGCCTTTTTAGTGCCTAAAAGTTCTGGTCCCCATTGACTTCAATGGGGTTCAGGTTCGGGATAAAGTTCGGGTCGAGTTCGGATCCCAAACCCGAACATTTTCGGGAAGTACGGCCGAACTTCTCGAACCCGAACATCCAGGTGTTCGCTCATCTCTACTTACCACTAATCGCTAGGAAATTAAGCTTCAGTACTAATGGAATTTTGGATCGAATTCCAATTCGTCAGCTTTGATTCGCTCATCTAAAGTTACAAACTAACTGTGAATTATATTCAAGTCATTTTGGCTTGCTTTTTCATGAATTCTTGTCAATACACACTAAACTGTTTTTCCAGTGTTTTTTTTTTACTTTACTAATTCAGCTGTTTTTCACATTTAAAATTTTAGCATCTTTACAGCAACCATGTTGCTTTAATATTAATGTACCCGGCGTCAATGACAATTTCTCCCTTTACTGTGCTGACAATGTATTGTATGCAAGTTGTATATATTTCTAGAAATCCATGAGCTTGTAAAATCACGGTTCCTTCTTCCTAAGCACAAATGAAATGACCAAGGTCACAAGTCGAATTGAAAACATTCAGAGCATGTTCACCCTCATTAAAATTGAATTGTTTTGCCACTAGGGTTCTCCTTGTAACCTTCTCTTTGTAACCTGGACCATAATGTATTTTTCTGACAAGAAAATATATAATTATTTAATCAGTTTTACTGATTGCAGAATTTTGTGATTAATCAGCAAGTATTAGACGTAAATGATTATATTTTTGTTTTATTTAATGGAGAAAAGATGAACCACAGGCTTCTAAAATGCAATTTCAAGATCAGTATAAAGCTTGACAATTTCATTTGTAAGAATATTTTGATTTCTTATTTTAACATTTCATTTATCTAGGGCAAATTACTTTTATGCGTGAATATCTCTCTTTTCACACTTGGGCCATCAAGGTTATACATAAGAAAAAAAATGCCTGAGCATGGACCTAGTACAGGCCCAAAACAAATTATACCAGACAAGCTATTTTGCATACTTTTTTCAACACCTGAAAAAAAAAAACGCCTTGCATCACTGTTTCTCTTAAATAAAAAAAAATTACAACTAAGGATGAGCGAACCCAAACTGTATAGTTCGGATTCGTACCGAATTTTGGGGTGTTCGGGACCCGAACCCGAACATTTTCAAAAAAGTTTGGGTTCGGGTTCATTGTTCGGCGATTTCTTCTCGCTTTCTAAAGGGCTGCACAGAAGCCAATCAGCTAGCATTTTATTTCTTGCCCTAAGAAGCCATCACAGCCATGTCTGCTAATGGCATGGCTGTGATTGGCCAAGTGCAGCATGTGACCCAGCCTCTATTTAAGCTGGAGTCACGTAGCGCCGCACGTCACTCTGCTCTGATTAGTGTAGGGATAGGACGCAGCTGCTGTGAGGGCGAGATTAGGCAGCAAAAGTCAGCAAAAACACCTAATGAAGTGAACGATCTACAGCTGTGAATCATTCAACTCCTGCTAGTTAATTGCTCACTGGTTTTTAGGCTGCACAGAGCGTTTTTCTGTCACTTTTTTCTGGGGTGATCGGTGGCCATTTTGTGTCTTGTGGTGCACCAGCACAAGCTGCCACCAAGTCCATCAATCCATCAATACTAGGTTTTTTTGTGCTATATCCTACACCAGGGGTTTGGCTGTGCTTATTTTCACCCCTAGAAACTCAGGATAGAAATTTCTATATTTTATTGAGGGGTTAAATTCAATTGCCAAAATAGAAATCCCCTAAATCTGGTGTTCCAGCTGTGGCTAGCCAAGTGTAATAATGTCTGTTGTCTGGCAAAGAATAGATTTTTTTTTGTGGTGAAATTCAATTGCAAAAATAGCAATCCCGTAAATCTGGTGTCCCAGCAGTGGCTGGCAAAGTTTCATAGTGTCCGGCAAAGGAAATATATATTTTTCTGGGGTGAAATTTAATTGCCAAAATAGCAATACCATAAATCAGTGGTTTCTGCTGTGGCTGGCCAAGTTTAATAGTGTCCGGCAAAGGATATCTTTTTTTCTGGGGTGAAATTCAGTTGTAAAATTAGAAATAAAATAAATCTGGTGTTCCAGCTGTGACTGGACAAGATTCATAGTGTCCGTCATAGGATATATTAATCTCTGCAGTGAAATTCAGTTGCAAAAATAAAAATACCGTAAATCTGGTGTTCCAGCTGTGACTGGACAAGTTTCATAGTGTCCGTCAAAGGAGATATTATTTTCTGGGGTGAAATCCAGTTGCAAAAATATAAATACCATAAATCAGGGGGTTCCAGCTGTGGCTGGACAAGTTTCATTTTGTCCGTCAAAGGATATATTATTTTCTGGGGTGAAATCCAGTTGCAAAAATATAAATACCATAAATCTGGTGTTCCAGCTGTGGCTGGACAAGTTTAATAGTGTCCGGCAAAGGATATATTTTTTTCTGGGGTGAAATTCAATTGACAAAATAGCAATTCCCTAAATCTGGTGTCCCAGCAATGGCTGGCCAAGTTTAATAGTGTCTAGCAAAGGATATATTTTTTCTGGGGTGAAATTCAATTGCCAAAATAGCAATACCATAAATCTGGTGTCCCAGCTGGTGCAGGCCAAGTGTAAATCTGTCTGTAAAAGTGTATATTACACTCAGCGTTCATCTCCAAGTGTATTTCTTTCCGTTAAAGGGTATATTACAGTAAGTGTTAAAATACAGCATAATCCTCTACATTTGCACACACTGTGTTACATCTCTAAGTTTATTTCTTTCCGTTAAAGGGTATATTACACAAAGTGTTAAAATACAAGTGCTGAAAGCATAATCCTATATATTTTTTCACACGCTACTGTGCATCTCCAAGTGTAAATCTGTCCGTAAAACGATACCTTTCATCCAGGGCCTAAATACTAGGCCTACAATTTTTATTCCCCTAAATCTGTGGTTACTGCTGTGCCTGGATTAGTGTAATACGGTACATAAATAGATAGCCAGATAGTGTTAGGTGCCTGTAAAAAAAGGCCTGAATTTGAATTCAATACATTGGGCCAAATAATTTTTTCTTATTGTGGTGAATGGTAACAATGAGGAAAACATCTAGTAAGGGCCCATCACTGGTGCGTGGCTGGGTGGAAATGAAGGACGATGAAGATACGCCTCCCACAGAGGACAGCTTGGGCAGCCTGGTACACATGAGCAACTACATGCTGCAGTGCCTGTGCAACGACAGCAGAGTTGCCCACATTTTAACGTGTGTGGACTACTCGGTTACCACCCTGATGCATCCCCGGTACAAAGACAATGTGCCTACCTTACTTCCTGCACTGGAGCGTGATAGGAAGATGTGCGAGTACAAGCGCACGTTGGTAGACGCGCTACTGAGAGCTTTCCCAAATGTCACAAGGGAAAAAGTGGAAGCCCAAGGCGAAGGCAGAGGAGGAGCGAGAGGTCACCAATGCAGCTGTGTCATGGCCAGCTCTTCTGAGGGCAGGGTTAGCATGGCAGAGATGTGGAAAAGTTTTGTCACCACGCCACAGCCAACTACACCACCACCTGATACGGAACGTGTTAGCAGGAGGCAGCATTTCACTAACATGGTGGAACAGTACGTGTGCACACCCCTCCACGTACTGACTGATGGTTCGGCCCCATACAACTTCTGGGTCTCCAAATTGTCCACGTGGCCAGAGCGAGCCTTTTATGCCTTGGAGGTGCTGGCCTGCCTGGCGTCCAGTGTTTTGTCTGAACCTGTCTTCAGCACGGCAGGGCGCGTCATTACTGACAAACGCAGTCGCCTGTCCACAGCCAACGTGGACAAGCTGACGTTCATAAAAATGAACCAGGCATGGATCCCACAGGACCTGTCCATCCCTTGTGCAGAATAGACATTTATAAGTACCTCCCCTTAACCATATATTCTTGTACTCCAGGGCACTTCTTTATTGAATCCTCTTTTTTTCATTTTACCATTATTTTGTGAGGCAACCTAAAGTTGAATGAACCTCTCCTCCGTCTTGGTGCCATGGCCCTGAGTCTGTGAATGAGGCCTATGGCACTGCAAGCAGACATGAATCCTTTTTGGCTGTGATGAGAACATCAACTCCCATAGCATTCCCACCTGATGCCACTCCAACCTCCTATTCCACCTCCTCCTCCTCCAAGTTGAAAATTGATATTGGTTAATTTTTATTTATTTTATTTTATTTTAAGTCATTTCCCTATCCACATTTGTTTGCAGGGGATTTACGTACATTTTGCTGCCTTTTGCAGCCCTCCAGCCTTTTCCTGGGCTATTTTACAGCCTTTTTAGTGGCCAATAGTTTGGGTCTTCATTAACTTCAATAGGTTCGGGGTGAAGTTCGGGTCGAGTTCGGATCCCGAACCCGAACATTTTCGGGAAGTTCGGCCGAACTTCTCGAACCCGAACATCCAGGTGTTCGCTCAACTCTAATTACAACCCCTTTACAAAAGTCTCTATGATTCTATTCTTGTGGTCTGTATGTTGAACCCTCACAAGAAACAGCAATGCTGACCCACAAACTTCTCTCAATATCTGAAAAAGAAAAGTTATCCCTCAAAGCTATGCTTCAAGTTCATTTCCCCTATTTCACAAAAAAATCTTTTTTTCAACACCACTTAATAAAGAGTATGCAATACATAGGTGCTAAGACCTCTAATTATTGCTAAAAAAAAGCATGCAGAAATATTCAACCAAGCATTGTCTTTATTTGCTTTGGACGTATAGACTCTCTATTGAGCCTGTTTCAGCTAGCAAGGAAAACAGTATATATATGTAGCCCTTATCTTTGTACTCCATTATAATTCAATTTGTTTGTTTATTGTAACAAATTAGTTTAAGTGTGTGTTTATGAGCTTTCAGGGGTTCAGAGATAAGGGCTACAGGTCTTGGTGTCAGAGCTGCTGTGTGACGGGATTCACTGTGAAGCAGAAAGCCTGCTAGTTTGCAAATTTACTGAACATGAAAGCTTTACAGAGAAAGCTGTTGGAAATTTTTTATATAGATTAAAGACCAAATAAAAAAACATGACTCCAATAATGAAAATACATACCCCTCAGGTCCAAAATTATAGATTTTAAAAATATGTATGTAAACAAAATAGGGTGTCATTTACGACCAGATAGATGCCACTTTTGCGGCGTCTATCTGGCGCAGATTCTGTCGCTCGCCATGTTTTGACAGAATCTGTGACTTCTTCGCAACTCCTGCCAGGTCTAAAAAAGGGTGGGTGTGGATGGGGAAGTGGACGGGCTGGCAAGTCCATCTCCATAGTAACATAGTAACATAGTATATACTGTAAGACCGAAAAAAGACATTTGTCCATGCAGTTCGGCCTGTTTCCTACAAGTTAATCCAGAGGAAGGCAAAAAACCCCTGTGAGGCAGAAGCCAATTTTCCCCACTTAAGGGGAAAAAAATTCCTTCCCGATTCCAATCAGGCAATCAGAATAACTCCCTGGATCAATGACCCCTGTCTAGTAGCTATAGCCTGTAATATTATTACACTCCAGAAATACATCCAGTCCCCTCTTGAATTCCTTTATTGTACTCACCATCACCACCTCCTCAGGCAGAGAGTTCCATAGTCTCACTGCTCATACCGTGAAGAATCCTTTTCTATGTTTGTGTAAAAAACCTTCTTTCCTCCAGACGCAGAGGATGTCCCCTTGTCACAGTCACAGTCCTGGGGATAAATAGATGATGGGAGAGATCTCTGTACTGACCCCTCATATATTTAGTTTTTTCTAAAGTGAATAACCCTAATTTTGATAACCTTTCAGGGTACTGTAGGGTACTTCAGGGTACTGCCCCATTCCAGTTATTACTTTAGTTGCCCTCCTCTGAACCCTCTGCAGCTCTGCTATGTCTGCCTTGTTCACAGGAGCCCAGAACTGTACACAGTACTGCATGTGTGGTCTGACTAGTGATTTGTAAAGTGGTAGGACTATGTTCTCATAACGGGCATCCATGCCCCTTTTGATGCAACCTATTTTCTTATTGGCCTTGGCAGTAGCTGCCTGACACTGGTTAAAATTCCTAGATCCTTTTCCATGTCAGTGTTACCGAGTATTTTAAAATTTAATATGTACGGGTGACTTGCATTATTCCTTCCCATGTGCATAACTTTACATTTGTCAGTGTTAAACTCGTTCATCATTGTCTATGGCGGATTTAGGTGTAGAAAAAGGTCTAAATGTAAGACTGGAAATAAGCTGTCTTACATTTAGAATTGGAGGTGGATATGCCAAGGTTATGGAGAGGCCAACGCCTCTGCATAACTTCGGCGACCCACTGCCAGTGCAGAGGCTTATTAAAACCGGCATCTAAAACATCGGTCTTAATAAATGTGCCCCAAAATGTTTTATTTCATGTAATGCAAAAATCAGAGACATATGTATGATTTGTCTTTTATGTCAAACACCTGCCAAAGTAAATGAAGTGTGGTATTTATATATTCCTGACATCTTACAGTTGCTTGTAGCCTATGAAGGTCATTAATTAAAACCAGCATTTTATTTAGCCCTTTAGCTAGTGGTGGATCTGCCTGGCCTCTACATAACTTTGGCATGTCCATCACCAGTCTAATTGTAGGCCAGCTTCCTTGCTGGCTTAAATTTAGACAATTTTCTACACCTAAAACAGGTATAGAAAATTATGTATGACACGGGCCTGCCAGCAAGTCCCCTTCCCTGCCCACACCACACCCAATTTTTTACACCCAGCAAAAGGGGGAAAAGTGGCAGATTGTGGTGCAAATAATCTTTGCTGCGTAATGTAATCTGCACAAGAAATATGCCTAATATATGAGTATTTCTCATAGTAAATGACACTTTATATCTTTTTGCCTAAGGGTGCTACTTGAGTAGGATTTAGCAAAATAATTCTTTTTCTGTATCTTTTGGTCAAATTTACAGGTCTATGCAACATTTAATAAAGATATGAGTAACTTTAAACTACAAGGACAAAATGGATCCCAGGTTACATTGCCAGGTTTTGTCACCCAGGGCAAATGGACAAGTGGTAGGTTTATACTTCCAGATTCTTTTCATGACATTTTAGCAAATTTCCCAGTCATTGGCAGTAGTGTTGAGCAAATCAAAGCATCTGAAATTGATTTTGATCCGAAGTTTAGGAAAAATTTAATTAGCTACAAAGCCAAATCTCCTTGCGCTTCGTGATAACTAATCCTATTTTTCTAAAATAGCTGCTGCGCATGTTACAAAGTGAAATTAAGAACCCAGGAATGCAATATGACCCATAATGCCATGCAGCTTGCCAATGAGTAGATAACCATCCACTGTGATGTCATAGCCCTATAAAAAGCCACATCCCATGCAGCCATTTCACTGGGAGCTGAGCACAGGGGTGATAAGGGCTTATGGATTGCTGTTGTCGGGATTTGAACCCGTGACCAGCCATATCCCTGGCGGTACCCCTGCTTACTAGGCTACCATCCTCTCTGGACATTTCTCCCTGAAGCCTATTATTTTACCAGGAATTGACTACCAACTACTCTTCTGCTTTGTCCCTACCCACTGAACTGCTACCACCGTTGCTGATACGGATTGTCTGACCACACTTACTGCCGCCTGTCCTAACCCACTGCCTGCCAACCGACTACGCCTCTGCCAGACTTCCTGCACCTACTACCTGCCTGTGGTCCTTGCCACTGGGCTCCACTCCTACCTCCAGCCAGCTGTCCTCTGACTCAGCTAAGCCTGTAGGATTGTTACAGCTGTGTTGAGACTCTTAACTGAGGCTCCGCAGTGTTTTTGTGGCTGGTCTCCCTGAGATCAGCTATTGTTTTGTTTGAGTAGTCTCCAAGGCATTGCTCCCGGTTAGCCAGAATCCTACTTCACACTGATGAAGGGCAACACACCGAAACAGCTGTCTGTGGATGGATAACTGGCTTAGGTTTTCCACGTCAAATCCTTAAAGCTTGTAAAAAAGCGGGATCTTGACATAGGGGCCACTTAATATGGTGCATTTGGTGATCTCTGTAATGGATACACCCCTTTGCACCGTTTTTCCTTCCTTTGAGGGATATCTGGCTTTCATTGTGTTGTAGACCCAATACTGGGGCTCCACATTTATTTAGCATATAAGTAGAGTTGAGCAGACACCTGGATGTTTGGGTTCGGTGGTAGAGATGTCCCAAACTATTCGCCGGCGAACAATTCCCGGCGAACATCGCTTGTTCGCGGGCGAACGTATGCGATGTTCGGTCCGCCCGATATACATCATCACTGAGCAAACTTTGACCCTGTACCTTACAGTGATCAGACACATTCCAGCCAATCAGTATACCCTCCTTCCCAGACCCTCCCACCTCCTATCAAAAAGCAAGGGCAGCATCCATCTTAGGTTCATTCTGAAGCTGCAGTGTTAATTAGAGCAGGGAGAGTGCTGCTGCTGCTGAATTAATATAGGGAAAGTGTAAGGACAGCGTCCTGACAGCACCTCAAAAAGCCCTTTTTAGGGCTGGTACATCAGTCTGCTTATATATGTGTATATATATATATATATATATATATATATATTTATTTATTGCAGTTGCCTGCCCATGTGTGAGAGGCCACAGGCCCACAGACTGTACTGTGTGAACACCATTCATATAGGTTGGCACAGTACCTTGAAGATAAAAAAGTCATTTAATTTTTACCCTTTAATATAATTTCAGTTGTCTGCCAGTGTGTGTCAGGCCCAAAGACTGTACTGCGCCCACTGCCCACCACTCATATCGGGTGGCACAGTACCTTGCAGATAAAGTCATTTAATTTTTAATCTTTAATATAATTGCAGTTGCCTGCCTGCACACGCAGTGACCTAAAATTCAAACAAAGCAGACCGAGCATGGGTCTTTTTCCATCTCCCGGTTACAAAAATCTATTCACTTCACCGGCCCTGGCCCTGATAAGGGACAAAACAGAGATTAAACTGATAGGAATAGTACTTAGTTAATACTAGTTGCATTGGTGGCAAATTCCATTGCAAGTGCCCAAAATTAGAAGGAAGCGGACAGAGCAAGCTTTTTTTCTCCATCTCCCCATACAAGGATTCAATTCAATACACGTCCCCTGATAGGGGAATTAACACAGATTAAAATGGTAAGAATAGTAGTTCACACTATTTGTATTGGTAGCACAGTACATTGTGTGGCGCACGCGCAGTGCCCCAAATTGGAAGTAAGAGGACCAACTAATCATCTTTTTCCATCTCCCGGTTCCTAAAATCTATTTGATACACGTCCCCTAATAGGGGACAAAACAGAGATTAAACTGGTAAGAACAGATTTTTCTAATTAAAAAAAAAAAAAAGGACAGCCTCTGCGGAGCTGGGTATTTTTTGGCCGTGTTACTGAACGCTCATGCACAATGGCTGTAGGCTCATGCGTCTATTTGCGGAGGTGACAAACCTGCTCAGTCGAACCCAAGGCAACATCATCGACCTCATCACATATGCGTTTTTTCTGGAGAGTGCTGGATCAGGCCGTAGATGAGCATGAAGAGGAAGAGTTGTGGTCACCATCACCACCAGAAGCAGCCTTGTCGATTGCTGGACCTGCGGCAACGCAGAGAGTGGAGTCTGAAGAAGAGGAGTCAGAGGAGGAAGGTGGCTTTGAGGAAGTGGAAGACCAACAACAGCAGATGTCCCAGGGGGCTTGTTGTCACCTTTTGGGGACCCTTGGTGTTGTAAGTGGCTGGGTGGAGGAAGAGACCTTCAATGACGTCCGTTAGGACAAGGAACGGGACATGGCTAGCGTGGTATCCAACCTTGTGCAAATGGGGAGTTTGCGGTTGTGCAATTGGACTGTTTGCGGTCTGTCAAAGTTTGGTCTGTCACTGTGAAGCGGGCGTAACCCTTACACTACCTGATCGATACAACATCATACCTGATCATATACACACACTGGATGTTTTAAAGCACGTTATTGCAAACAATTTAGGAATGTTAGGTGATTTATGCCCTTTATGAATTAAAACCCGACTCTGCGTCCACTATGTAATTTTCATTGGGAGTTTTGCCATGGATCCCCCTCCGGCATGCCACAGTCCAGGTGTTAGTCCCCTTGAAGCAACTTTTCCATCACTATTGTGGCAAGAAAGAGTCCCTGTGGGTTTTAAAATTCGACTGCCTATTGAAGTCTATGGCGGTTCGAGAACATTTGCGGAAATTCGCGTTCGTCATTCTCGAATGGAAAATTTTATGTTCGACATCTCTACTCTTAATGTCTCCATAGTCTGAGAGCCATAATTTTTTATTTTTTGGGGTGATTGTCCTATGTAGGGTATCATTGTTTGTGGGATGAGATGACGGTTTGATTGGCACTATTTTGGGAGCCATATAATTTTTTGATCGCTTGCTATTACACTTTTTGTGATGTGAGATGACAAAAATACTTTTTTTTACTGTTTTTATTTTTATTTTTTTACAGTATTTACTTAATGGGTGAGATCATATGATATTTTACTAGAGCAGGTTTTTACGGATGCAGCGATACCTAATATGTATATATATATTTTTTTACTTTAACACAATAACGGCATTTTAGAAAAAAAAAATCATGTTTTAGTGTCTCCATAGTCTTAGAGCCATATATTTTTTATTCTTTTGGGCGATTGTGCTATGTAGGTATTTTTTGTGGGATGAGATGGCGGTTTAATTGGTACTATTTTGGTAGACATACGCTTTTTTGATCGCATGGTATTACACTTTTTGTGATGTAAGGTGACAAAAAAATTGCTTTTCTTACAACATTTTTTTTAGTTTTCTTTTATGGTGTTCATCTGAGGTGTTAGGTCATGTGATATTTTTATAGAGCAGGTTTTTAAGGACGCAGCGTTACATAATATGTGTAGTGTATTTTATTTATTTTTTATTCATTGATAATTGTGTTTTTATTTTGACATTTTTTTCACTTTTGTTTTACATTTTTTTGACCTAGACCTACTTGGTTCTTGAAGATCCAGTGGTTCTGATGTCTGTATAATACACTACACTATATAGTGTACTGTACTGTATTTTTTACTTTAGAAAGTCTGATCAGACTCCTGCTTTTAGCAGAAGTCTGATCAGAGTTACCATTACCATGGCAACAGGACGCCTATGATGGCGTCCTGTTGCCATGGTAACCATCAGCCGCTGCCAGAACAGATCAGCGGGTTATGGGGAAGGAGGGGGGCCCCCTCCCTCTGTGATCCCATCAAGAATCGGGGGCTGCAAGGGCACAGCAGCCCCCGATGGGAGAGGGAGGTCCCTCCCTGTTAACCCCTTCCATACAGCGGTCCATACAGACCGCGGCATGGAAGGGGTTAAATGGCTGACATCACAGCACAGATGTCAGCCATTTATGCTAGAGTTTCAGCAATGTGCTGACACTCTGGTATAACCACTGGCCACCAACGAATATTTTAGAGGTGGTGGTCGGGGGATCGCAATCCCACCTGCCGCACCACCTGCCTCCTGTGCCGCCTGCGTTTGGCCATTTTTACGTTTCTGATCCCCGAAGTCACAGAAACTTCGGAAAGCGCTGTAAACCGCAGGTCTGAATTGACCTGCGGTTTGCAGCGATCGCCGATACAGGGGGTCACTGGACCCCCCCTAAGCATTGTACCAAGGTACCTGCTGAATGACTTCAGCAGGTACCTTGTTCCGATCACCGCCAGCCGAGCAGCGGTGATCAGACATACACAGGACGTACCGGTATGTCCTGTGTCCTTAAGTACCAGGACATCAGGGCGTATCGGTACATCCTATGACCGTAACAGGTTAAATCTAATTTGGCCTATATTTCCATGCAGAAGATCACTGTACAGTGGGGGAATCCCTGTGTGAGTACACTGCTTAGGAGTCCCTGCTCTGACTCCATATATAGCTATGTCCATATATGGAGTTAGTGTTTGGGGACACCCAGTGTATTTACATCTAATTCAGCCTGTTTTTCAGAAAAATTTCTGCTGGAATTCAAACTCATGACCTTCTGCATTAAAAGCAAGACACTTAACCACTAAGCTATAATAGCTGCATAGCCAGTTACTTTAAAAAAATATATAAAATTAGACTTCAACTGTAGAGGAATAGTTACTACTAGTAAGTATTCCTGTACAGTAGAAGTCTCATTTTTAGCCATAACTGGCTATGCAGCTATTATAGCTGAGCGGTTAAGTGCCTTGCCGCTAATGCAGAAGGTCGTGAGTTCAAATCCCAGCAGAAACTTTGCTGAAATACAGGCTAAATTAGATTTAAATACACTGGGTGTCCCCAAGCACTGACTCTATTAATGAACATATCTATATATGGAGTCAGAGCAGGGACTCCTAAGCCGCAGACTCACACTGAGGGATTCTCTCACTGTACAGCCATCTTCTGCATAGAAATAGAGGCTAAATTAGACTTAAATACACGGACTCAAGCATTGCGCTTGAGCACACGCGTTGTTTGGCACTCCACGATGTGCCAAGCATAGTGATACTTGAGCCGAACATGCTCGCTGAACGCTATTATAAACTCTTAACATGTCTTAAACTATTTATTTTCAAGATCAAAATGGGAATATGTCATAATATTCTAAAATTGAAACACTCTATTAAATGTTAGGCCAAAATCACAGTTCTATATTTTTATGT
This sequence comes from Bufotes viridis, assembly GCA_033119425.1. NCBI lineage: Eukaryota > Metazoa > Chordata > Amphibia > Anura > Bufonidae > Bufotes > Bufotes viridis. The sequence goes on along the minus strand of CM065592.1, from coordinate 251,474,527 downwards.
ATTTTACAAAAACGTATGTACAGCACACAAATATTAACATACACATAAATTTGCAATTCTTGAAAGAAGTACAATGCTATGGTTGCAATTAAATGTACATATGTCTTTAGAAAAATTAATATACATTATAACTGTGTATGATAAATAGTACAAATAGCACTTTATTATTCTACTGTTTGAGATAGCTGCTTGTGTTGACAATTGACTACAGCTGAAACCAAGTGTTTTTTTTTACTACTTACATTTCTGATAAATTAACATGAGTCATGTTATTTATTTTATAGATTCAATACATAATAATTGCAAGTAGCAATTTACAAATGTGTCTTTCTGCCTGTGTGCTAAACTAAAATACAATTCTATGGAAGTCTGCTTAAGTCAGGAATATGAGTTTCTGTTTTCTCCATGTTTATTGTTAATGGAAAATGTATTGACCTTGAAGAGGAAGCAGTGCCTAGTGTCAGTCTTCTGTTAAATGTATGGTAAGGTTATCCTCTATATCTACTCATATCAGGCTCTATTTATTGACACTTGTTTACTATGTAAAATAAAGAATCTCATGGACATCTACTCTTGTCTTTGCACCAACTGAAGATTTTAGTTTCTGGCTATAGATGACATGATAAATCTCAGTGTCGATACAAATGACCACATTCCTTTAGATATGCAATTTACTTGAAATTCAATTACACATAGTATATGCAGCTTTACAATTGAAGGAACTTTATTGCTTGCCATCAAATTTTTGAAATGAGATGTATTCTAATTAGGCTACACTAATAAATAGAATAGTCTTTTTATTAATGAGATAGGTTTCAGATGTCTGGAATCACTAATGAAACTTGACAAAGAATGAACATTGTTTAGTATAGTCAATTGCAAAGCACTTTATGAGAATGCAACGTGGAGAGTGAAATGATCCTACTGATAACACAAAATGTAAAGCAAACTTATATATATACATACACATATTTTCTTAATATTTGAGTTAGGCTTTTTTTATGTAGCTGAATGATTAAAACTTAGTATTGCACAACCTTTATACAGTAAATATTATACTGTATACTGACTGTGCTATATGTTACTTCTATCTATATTTCTCTCTATCAATCATCTAGAGTCTTTTGTTGGTCAAAAAAGCTGCATGATCAGAATATATTCAGTCACATATAGTGTTGAGCTAGGCGAAGCATTCAAAGCAGAATTCAATCTGAAGTGAATCCGAATTTTCCATCGCTTCGTGGTAACAAATCAGTTTTTCCTAAAATAGTGGCTACACATGTTACAAAGTCAAAGTAAGGGTTTTGTGGACATGAACTGCCAATCCACGGATAGCCATCCCCTGTGTCACAGCCCTATAAAACCCTCACCCTGCACGGTCTCCGCAATTGTCCTGTGAGCTGATCATAGGGAGAGACATAGCAAGCGTTCATGTGCTAGGGACAGTGTTGCTGAAAATGATTAATAGTTAATTAATAATTCTATATTTTATTAAGGGGTTAAATACAATTGCCAAAATACCAATCCCCTAAATTTGGTGTTTCAGCTTTGGCTAGCCAAGTATAATACTGTCTGCTGTCTGGCAAAGGATAGATTATTTTCTATGGTGAAATTCAATTGCCAAAATAGCAATACTGTGAATCTGGTGTCCCAGCTGTGGCAGGCCAGGTTTCATAGTGTCCGCCAAAACATATATTTTGTTCTGGGGTGAATTTAATCTGCCAAAATAGCAATACCCTGAATCTGGTGTCCCAGCTGTGGCAGGCCAGGTTTCATAGTGTCCGCCAAAACATATATTTTGTTCTGGGGTGAAATTAATTTGCCAAAATAGCAATAACCTGAATCTGGTGTCCCAGCTGTTGCAGGCCAGGTTTCATAGTGTCTGCCAAAACATATATTTTGTTCTGTGGTGAAATTAATCTGCCAAAATAGCAATACCCTGAATCTGGTGTCCCAGATGTTGCAGGCCAGGTTTCATAGTGTCTGCCAAAACATATATTTTGTTCTGGGGAAAAATTAATTTGCCAAAATAGCAATACACTGAGTGTGGTGTCCCAGCTGTTGCAGGCCAGGTTTCATAGTGTCCGCCAAAACATATATTTTGTTCTAAGGTGAAATTAATTTGCCAAAATAGCAATACCCTGAATCTGGTGTCCCAGCTGTTGCAGGCCAGGTTTCATAGTGTCCGCCAAAACATATATTTTGTTCTGGGGTGTAATTTACTTGCCAAAAGAGCAATACCCTGAATCTGGTGTCCCAGCTGTTGCAGGCCAGGTTTCATAGTGTCCGCCAAAACATATATTTTGTTCTGGGGTGAAATGAATTTGCCAAAATAGCAATACCCTGAATCTGGTGTCCCAGCTGTTGCAGGCCAGGTTTCATAGTGTCTGCCAAAACATATATTTTATGCTGGGGTGTAATTCACTTGCCAAAATAGCAATACCCTGATTCTGGTGTCCCAGATGTTGCAGGCCAGGTTTCATAGTGTCCGCTAAAACATATAGTTTGTTCTGGGGTGAAATTAATCTGCCAAAATAGCAATACCCTGAATCTGGTGTCCCAGCTGTTGCAGGACAGGTTTCATAGTGTCCGCCAAAACATATATTTTGTACTGGGGTGTAATTCACTTGCCAAAATAGCAATACCCTGAATCTGGTGTCCCAGCTGTTGCAGGCCAGGTTTCATAGTGTCCGCCAAAACATATATTTTGTTCTGGGGTGAAATTAATTTGCCAAAATAGCAATACACTGAGTGTGGTGTCCCAGCTGTTGCAGGCCAGATTTCATAATGTCCGCAAAAACATATATTTTTTTCTAAGGTGAAATTAATTTGCCAAAAAAGCAATACCCTGAATCTGGTGTCCCAGCTGTTGCAGGCCAGGTTTCATAGATTCCGCCAAAACATATATTTTGTACTGGGGTGTAATTCACTTGCCGAAATAGCAATACCCTGAATCTGGTGTCCCAGCTGTTGCAGGCCAGGTTTCTTAGTGTCCGCCAAAACATATATTTTGTTCTGGGGTGAAATTAATTTGCCAAAATAGCAATACCCTGAATCTGGTGTCCCAGCTGTTGCAGGCCAGGTGTCAAAGTGTCCGCCAATACATAAATTTTGTTCTGGGGTGAAATTAATTTGCCAAAATAGCAATACACTGAGTGTGGTGTCCCAGCTGTTGCAGGCCAGGTTTAATCGTGTCCGCCAAAACATATATTTTGTTCTAAGGTGAAATTAATTTGCCAAAAAAGCAATACCCTGAATCTGGTGTCCCAGCTGTTGCAGGCCAGGTGTCAAAGTGTCCGCCAATACATAAATTTTGTTCTGGGGTGAAATTAATTTGCCAAAGTAGCAATACCCTGAATCTGGTGTCCCAGCTGTTGCAGGCCAGGTTTCATAGTGTCCGCCAAAACGTATATTTTGTTCTGGGGTGAAAGTAATCTGCCAAAATAGCAATACCCTGAATCTGGTGTCCCAGCTGTTGCTGGCCAGGTTTCATAGTGTCCGCCAATACATAAATTTTGTTCTGGGGTGAAATTAATTTGCCAAAGTAGCAATACCCTGAATCTGGTGTCCCAGCTGTTGCAGGCCAGGTTTTATACTGTCCGCCAAAACATACATTTTGTTCTGGGGTGAAATTCAATTGCCAAAATAGCAATACCCTGAATCTGGTGTCCCAGCTGTTGCTGGCCAGGTTTCAAAGTGTCCTCCAAAACATATATTTTGTTCTGGGGTGAAATTAATTTGCCAAAATAGCAATACCCTGAATCTGGTGTCCCAGCTGTTGCAGGCCAGGTTTCATAGTGTCCGCCAAAAAAATATATTTTGTTCTGAGGTGAAATTCAATTGCCAAAATAGCAATACCCTGAATCTGGTGTCCCAGCTGTTGCAGGCCAGGTTTAATAGTGTCCGCCAAAACATATATTTTGTTCTGGGGTGAAATTAATTTGCCAAAATAGCAATACCCTAAATCTGGTGTCCCAGCTGTTGCAGGCCAGGTTTCATAGTGTCTGCCAAAACATATATATTGTTCTGGGGTGAAATTAATTTGCCAAAATAGCAATACCCTGAATCTGGTGTGCCAGCTGTTGCTGGCCAGGTTTTATAGTGTCTGCCAAAACATATATTTTGTTCTGGGGTGAAATTAATTTGCCAAAATAGCAATACCCTGAATCTGGTATCCCAGCTGTTGCAGGCCAGGTTTCATAGTGTCCGCCAAAACATATATTTTGTTCTGGGGTGAAATTAATCTGCCAAAATAGCAATAACCTGAATCTGGTGTCCCAGCTGTTGCAGGCCAGGTTTCATAGTGTCCGCCAAACCATATATTTTGTTCTGGGGTGTAATTCACTTGCCAAAATTGCAATACCCTGAATCTGGTGTCCCAGCTGTTGCAGGCCAGGTTTCAAAGTGTCCGCCAAAACATATATTTTGTTCTGGGGAGAAATTAGTTTGCCAAAATAGCAATACCCTGAATCTGGTGTCCCAGCTGTTGCAGGCCAGGTGTCATAGTGTCAACCAAAACATAAATTTTGTTCTGGGGTGAAATTAATTTGCCAAAATAGCAATACCCTGAATCTGGTGTCCCAGCTGTTGCAGGCCAGGTGTCATAGTGTCAACCAAAACATACATTTTGTTCTGGGGTGAAAATAATTTGCCAAAATAGCAATACCCTGAATCTGGTGTCCCAGCTGTTGCAGGCCAGGTTTCATAGTGTCCGCCAAAACATATATTTTGTTCTGTGGTGAAATTAATTTGCCAAAATAGCAATACCCTGAATCTGGTGTCCCAGCTGTTGCAGGCCAGGTTTCATAGTGTCCGCCAAAACATATATATTGTTCTGGGGTGAAATTAATTTGCCAAAATAGCAATACCCTAATCTGATGACCCAGCTGTCGCAGGCCAGGTTTCATAGTGTCCGCCAAAACATATATATTGTTCTGGGGTGAAATTAATTTGCCAAAATAGCAATACCCTGAATCTGGTGTCCCAGCTGTTGCAGGCCAGGTTTCATAGTGTCCGCCAAAACATATATTTTGTTCTGTGGTGAAATTAATCTGCCAAAATAGCAATACCATGAATCTGGTGTCCCAGCTGTTGCAGGCCAGGTGTCATAGTGTCCGCCAAAACACATATTTTGTTCTGGGGTGAAATTCAATTGCCAAAATAGCAATACCCTGAATCTGGTGTCCCAGCTGTTGCAGGCCAGGTTTCATATTGTCCGCCAAAACATATATTTTGTTCTGGGGTGAAATTAATTTGCCAAAATAGCAATACCCTGAATCTGGTGTCCCAGCTGTTGCAGGCCAGGTTTCATAGTGTCTGCCAAAACATATATTTTGTTCTGGGGTGAAATTCAATTGCCAAAATATCAATACCCTTAATCTGGTGTCCCAGCTGTTGCAGGCCAAGTGTAAATCTGTCCATAAACGGATACCTTTCATCCAGGGCCTAAATACTAGCACTAAAAGAGATATTCCCCTAAATTAGTGGTTACTGCTGTGCCTGGATTAGTGTAATACGCTACATAAACAAATAGTCAGATAGTGTTAGGTGCCTGTAAAAAAGGCCTGAATTTGATGCAATGCAATGGGCCAAATATTTTTTTCCTTATTGTGGTGCTTGGTGAACGGTAACAATGAGGAAAACATCTAGTAAGGGACGCGGTCGTGGTGGTGTCAGTGTACCCTCTGGTGCTGGGAGAGGACGTGGCCATTCTGCCACAGCCACACGTCCTAGTGAACCAACTACCTCAGGTTCCAGTACCCGCCAGAATTTACAGCAATATTTGGTGGGGCCCAATGCCGTTCTAAGGATGGTAAGGCCTGATCAGGTACAGGCGCTAGTCAATTGGGTGGTCGACAGTGGATCCAGCATGTTCACAACATTATCTCCCACCCAGTCTTCCGCAGAAAGCGCAAAGGTGGCGCCTGAAAACCAAGCCCATCAGTCTGTCACATCACCCCCATGCATATCAGGGAAACTGTCAGAGCCTCAAGTTATGCAGCAGTCTCTTATGCTGTTTGAAGACTCTGCTGGCAGGGTTTCCCAAGGAAATCCACCTAGCCCTTCCCCAGTGGTGGAAGACATAGAATTCACTGATGCACAACCACTGATGTTTCCTGATGATGAGGACATGGGAATCCCACCTCATCGGAGTCCGCACGTCTCTGATGACGAAACACGGGTGCCAACTGCTGCGTCTTTCTGCAGTGTGCAGACCGAACAGGAGGTCAGGGAGGAAGACTGTGTGGAAGACGATGCAGGGGACGATGAAGTCCTAGACCCCACATGGAATGAAGGTCGTGCCACTGACTTTCATAGTTCAGAGGAAGAGGCAGTGGTGAGACCGAGCCAACAGTGTAGCAAAAGAGGGAGCAGCAGGCAAAAGCAGACCAGCCGCCGCCAAGAGAGTTCGCCTGCTACTGGCCACCGCCAAAAGGGACCGAGCAACCCAAAGGCAGCTTCAAGGAGTTCCCTGGCATGGCACTTCTTTAAACAATGTGCTGACAACAAGACCCGAGTGGTTTGCACGCTGTGCCATCAGAGCCTGAAGCGAGGCATTAACGTTCTGAACCTTAGCACAACCTGCATGACCAGGCATCTACATGCAAAGCATGAACTGCAGTGGAGTAAACACCTTAAAAGCAAGGAACTCACTCTGGCTGCCCCTGCTCCCTCTTCTGCTGCTGCCTCGGCCTCTTCCTCCACCTCGGGAGGAACGTTGGCACCTGCCGCCCACCAAACAGAGGATGTGCCACCGACACCACCACCTGCGTCACCAAGCATCTCCACCATGTCACACGGCAGCGTTCAGCTCTCCATCTCACAAACCTTGGAGAGAAAGCGTAAATTCCCACCTAGCCACCCTCGAGACTTGGGCCTGAATGCCAGCAATTCTAAACTACTGGCCTTTAAAATGCTGTCATTCAGGCTGGTGGACACAGACAGCTTCAAACAGCTGATGTCCATGGCTGTCCCACAGTATGTTGTTCCCAGCCGACACTACTTCTCCAAGACAGCCGTGCCTTCCCTGCACAACCAAGTATCCGATAAAATCAAGTGTGTACTGTGCAACGCCATCTGTGGCATTGTCCACCGAACCGCAGATACGTGGACCAGTAAGCACGGCCAGGGACGCTATATCTCCCTAACTGCACACTGGGTAAATGTAGTGGCGGCTGGGCCCCAGGCGGAGAGTTCCTTGGCGCACGTCCTTCCGCCGCCAAGGATCGCAGGGCATCATTCTTTGCCTCCTGTAGCCTCCTCCTCCTACTCGGCTTCCTCCTCCTCTGCTTCCACCAGCTCATCCAGTCAGCCACACACCTTCACCACCAACTTCAGCACAGCCCGGGGTAAACGTCAGCAGGCCATTCTGAAACTCATATGTTTGGGGGACAGGCCCCACACCGCGCAGGAGTTGTGGCGGGGTATTGAACAACAGACCAAGGAGTGGTTTCTGCCGGTGGGCCTCAAGCCCGACCTGGTGGTGTGCGATAATGGGCGAAATCTCATCGCAGCTCTGGGACTAGCCGGTTTGACGCACATCCCTTGCCTTGCGCATGTGCTGAATTTGGTGGTGCAGAAGTTCATTCACAACTACCCCGACATGTCAGAGCTGCTGCATAAAGTGAGGGCAGTCTGTGTGTGCTTCCAGCGTTCACATCCTGCCGCTGCTTGCCTGTCTGCGCTACAGCGGAACTTCGGCCTTCCCGCTCACCGCCTCATATGCGACGTGCCCACCAGGTGGAACTCCACCTTGGACATGCTGAAGAGACTGTGCGAGCAGCAGCAGGCCATAGTGGAGTTTCAGCTGCATCACGCACGCGTCAGTCGCACTGCGGAACAGCACCACTTCACCACCAATGATTCCGTCTCCATGCGAGATCTGTGTGCCCTGTTGCGCTGTTTCGAGTACTCCACCAACATGGCCAGTGGCGATGACACCGTTATCAGCGTTACAATACCACTTCTATGTCTCCTTGAGAAAACGCTTAGGGCGATAATGGAAGAGGAGGTGGCCCAGGAGGAGGAGGAGGGGTCATTTTTAGCACTTTCAGGCCAGTCTGTTAGAAGTGGCTCAGAGGGAAATTTTTTGCAACAGCAGAGGCCAGGTACAAATGTGGCCAGCCAGGGCCCACTACTGGAGGACGAGGAGGATGAGGAGGTGGAGGAGGATGAGGATGAAGCAGGTTCACAGCGGGGTGGCACCCGACACAGCTCAGGCCCATCACTGGTGCATGGCTGGGGGGATACGGAGGACGATGACGATGCGCCTCCCACAGAGGACAGCTTGTCCTTACCTCTGAGCAGCCTGGCACACATGAGCGACTACATGCTGCAGTGCCTGCGCAATGACAGCAGAGTTGCCCACATTTTAACGTGTGCGCACTACTGGGTTGCCACCCTGCTGGATCCCCGGTACAAAGACAATGTGCCCACCTTACTTCCTGCACTGGAGCGTAATAGGAAAATGCACGAGTACAAGCGCACGCTGGTAGACGCGCTCCTGAGAGCTTTCCCAAATGTCACAGGGGAACAAGTGGAAGCCCAAGACGAAGGCAAAGGAGAAGCAAGAGGTCGCCAACGCATCTGTGTCACGGCCAGCTCCTCTGAGGGCAGGGTTAGCATGGCAGAAATGTGGAAAAGTTTTGTCTCCACGCCACCGCTAACTGCACCACCACCTGATACGGAACGTGTTAGCAGGAGGCAGCATTTCACTAACATGGTTGAACAGTACGTCTGCACACCCCTCCACGTACTGACTAATGGTTCGGCCCCATTCAACTTCTGGGTCTCCAAATTGTCCACGTGGCCAGAGTAAGCATTTTATTCCTTGGAGGTGCTGGCCTGCCCGGCAGCCAGCGTTTTGTCTGAACGTGTATTCAGCACGGCAGGGGGCGTCATTACTGACAAACGAAGCCGCCTGTCCACAGCCAACGTGGACAAGCTGATGTTCATAAAAATGAAACAGGCATGGATCCCACGGGACCTTTGCCTCCGATGTGCAGAATAAACATTTATAACTGCCTCCCCCTCAACCATGTATTCTTGTACTCCGGGGCACTTCTTTATTGAATCCTCATTTTTTTAACTTTACCATGATCTTGCGGTGCAACCCAAAGTTGAATGAACCTCTCTTCTGTCTGGGTGGTGGGGCCGAAATAACTAAGAGTGGCCTTCTCCAGTGGTGGTTGATATGACGCATGATTCCTTGCTGTGGGACCTCTCTCCTCTGTCTTGGTGCTGGGCCAAAATAACTGAGAGTGGCCTTCTCCGGTGGTGGTTGATATGACGCATGATTCCTTGCTGTGGGACCTCTCTCCTCTGTCTGGGTGCTGGGCCGAAATAACTGAGAGTGGCCTTCTCCGGTGGTGGTTGATATGACGCATGATTCCTTGCTGTGGGACCTCTCTCCTCTGTCTGGGTGCTGGGCCGAAATAACTGAGAGTGGCCTTCTCTGGTGGTGGTTGATATGACGCATAATTCCTTGCTGTGGGACCTCTCTCCTCTGTCTGGGTGCTGGGCCGAAATAACTGAGAGTGGCCATCTCCGGTGGTGGTTGATATGACGCATGATTCCTTGCTGTGGGACCTCTCTCCTCTGTCTGGGTGCTGGGCCGAAATAACTCAAAGTGGCCTTCTCCAGTGTTGAGTGATATGACGCATGATTCCTTGCAGTGGGACCTCTCTCCAATTGATATTGGTTAAATTTTATTTATTTTATTTTAATTCATTTCCCTATCCACATTTGTTTGCAGGGGACTTACCTACATTTTGCTGCCTTTGGCAGCCCTCTAGCCCGTTCTTGGACTATTTTACAGCCTTTTTATTGCCTAAAAGTTCGGCTCCCCATTGACTTCAATGGGGTTCGGGTTCGGGATAAAGTTCGGGTCGAGTTCGGATCTCGAACCCGAACATTTTTGGGAAGTTCGGCCGAACTTCTCGAACCCGAACATCCAGGTGTTCGCTTATCTCTATATGTAATCAATACAATACTCACATTGATATTAGATGATATGGAAAAGGCGGAAAAGCAGATGGCAGAAGAAGGGCTCCCACTTGTAGGGCATGAGTGCTCTGGGGTTGGAGAAGTGGGTATGCCAGAGCTGATAAATATTCTGTGTTTACTGTCAAATACCCTGCAGGAGATTGCAGGCAAGAACAGCAATAATATAGATATTATCCCCCCCAACCTAATCTGCCAAACCCCATACCTGTAACAGTGAGGACCGACTATACAGTGCGGTCTTCATTACAAAATGAGAGGCAGCTGCGGTGTAATTGGCCACGCAGTTCTTCACTTCATCATGGCCGCAACCTGCCTAGAGCATGGCGCTCTGTGGCCATACCCTAAGGCAGAGTGGCCTGGGTACACCTGATTTATTGCAATTTGTGACAAATTCATTCAGAATTATTTAAGGTTCTTGACCAACTTTAGCATTGATTACTGAATCAATTTTTTCAAAACTTTGCTCATTTCTAGTCATATAACTTCATATCATATTCTCTTTTTGGTCATTTGGGTGAATTGTTTCTAAATAGGAATCAGCAAACCCGAACTGGATAGTTCGGGTTCGTACCGAATTTTGGGGTGTTCGGGACACGGACCCGAACATTTTCAAAAAAGTTCGGGTCCGGTGTTCGGCGATTTCTTCCCGCTTTCTGAAGGGCTGCACAGCAGCCAATCAACTAGCATTTTACTTCTTGCCCTAAGAAGCCATCACAGCCATGCCTACTAATGGCATGGCTGTGATTGGCCAAGTGCAGCATGTGACCCAGCCTCTATTTAAGGTGGAGTCACGTAGCGCCGCAGGTCACACTGCTCGGATTAGTGTAGGGAGAGGACGCAGCTTCTGTGAGGGAGAGATTAGGCAGGGAAAAGTCAGCAAAAACACCTAATGAAGTGATCGATCTACAGCTGTGAATCATTCAACTTCTGCTAGTTAATTGCTCACTGGTTTTTAGGCTGCACAGAGCGTTTTTCTATCACTTTGATCGGCGGCCATTTTGTGACTTGTGGTGCACCAGCACAATCTGCCACCAAGTCCATCAATCCATCAATAGTAGTTTTTTATTTAGTTTTTTGCTATATTGTACACCAGGGGCTTGGCTGTGCTTATTGTCACCCCTAGAAACTCAGGATAGAAATTTCTATATTTTATTAAGGGGTTAAATTCAATTGCCAAAATAGCAATCCCCTAAATCTGGTGTCCCAGCATTGGCTGGCAAAGTTCAATAGTGTCCGGCAAAGGATATATTTTGTTCTGGGGTGAAATTCAATTGCCAAAATAGCAATACCGTAAATCTGGTTTTCCAGCTGTGACTGAACAAGTTTTATAGTGTCCGCCATAGGAGAAATTATTTTCTGCAGTGAAATTCAGTAGCCAAAATAGCAATACCCTGAATTTGGTGTTCCAGCTATTGTAGGCCTAGTTTAAATCTGTCCGTAAAAGGGTATATTTTTTTCTGGGGTGAAATTCAATTGCCAAAATAGCAATACCATAAATCAGTGGTTTCAGCTGTGGCTGGCCAAGTTTAATAGTGTCCATCACAGGATAGATTTTGTTCTGGGGTGAAATTTAATTGCCAGAATAGCAATACCCTGAATCTGGTGTTCCAGCTGTGACTGGGCAATTTCCCCAGTGTCCGTCAAAGGATATATTATTTTCTGGGGTGAAATACAGTTGCAAAAATATAAATACAGTAAATCTGGTGTTCCACCTGTGACTGGACAAGTTTAATGTGTCCTGAAAAGAATATATTTTCCCCTCCCCCATGACCGCACCACTGAGGGATGGCTCCTCCTCCATGGACAGGAAACCTGTAGCATAAAAAAGGTGGAGCCACTCTCCCACCTCAGTGAGGTTTCCTGTCCCTGGAAGAGGAGACCTGTTAGTTTTTTCTTTCCAGGGGACCCATGACCAGCAAGCCCTAGGAGACCCTAAAGGTTCATGGGTTCTTACCAGCCTAGGTGATTTTCACTGGCCCTAGTTGCCAGGCAGCAGCAAAGAGTTTTTCAAGTCCCTGAGCTGAAGGCGCGGATCCCTCAAAGGAGTGTTACCGCGTGAGGACATCCGGGCTCGCTGAGGAATGTGGCGGCAGTTCGGGGTTACAATACAGGAACGGCTAAAAGGGGTTGTGTTTCCTGGGCACGCGCAGGCTCTGCACCTTCCTTAGTACAGGTGGCAGGAGCGAAAGCGCGCAAGAGCTGAGACAGGTAGGGGCGCGGTGACGTCATCAGAATGAGCCGATGCGTTCCACGGGCTGGATCCGGTCAGGTGACCGGAAATATAAAAGGAAAAGTGCAAAGTAAGTGTGCCAGCCTTTCTGGGCTGTTAGAGAGAGTGGATTCCTGGCTGTGGAGTAACCATTAATTCAATTTTCTCCTGGGATTGGCGTGCTCTCTGGTGGGTCCTGCTATCTGTCGGCTCTTAGGGACAGCGGTACTCTCAGAGGAGAGGTGCTGTACCCTGAACATATGTATTGGGTTTTTCTCCCATAATGTCCCACTTATATGTGTCTTTTAGATAGAAGAGGCAGCGTGCAAGAAGAGAAAAAGACGGAGGAATTGGAGGGAGAAAAACAGACACCAGTATAACTTCTTCAGTAAGTGCTTCTGGTGGAATGATGTCTGATTTGTGGTTATTTAATCTTCCTAGATGGCACCAAGAAAGGTCGTGGCGAAAAGAAAGAATAAAGAATGTGCATTATGTAAATGCCCCCTATCTTCTTCTTACTCTAAAAGGTTATGGCGGCAATGCATAGAAAGGATGCTGGCGGAGGAGTCTCCAAATTTATGAAGGATATAAGGTCATTAATTCGGTGGGAAGTTAAAGACTCCTTAAAATCCTCAAAGTCTAAAAAAATAGAAGAGCAAGTTGAAACGGATACGGATTCTTCTGAACAAAGTGAGGGCACTTATAGAGGGGAGGAATGAGAAGGAAGAGAGCGATAACAAATTCCTATTTCCAGTGGGGGACACAGATAAATTGTTAAAAGCTATACGAGCCACCTTAAAATAGAGGACGTTAAAGAAGATAGGTCAATTGCTGACACAGTATTTGAGGGGTTACGTGAAAAGAAAAGAAGGTGGTTTCCCCTACATAAACGTGTTACGGCTATGATGGATAAATAATTGAAGAAACCAGATAAAGCCTTTGTATCAAAAAATTTCAAAAGAAAGTATCCTTTTGAAGAAGAAGCTTGCTCTTCTTGGATTAAAGCGCCAAGATTAGACATGGCTATATCCAAAATATCCAGGCGGTCCTCTCTTCCCTCCCTTTGAGGACATGTAGTTTTTAAAGGATCCTCTTGATAAAAGAATCGACTCCTGCCTAAAAAAACACCTGGGAAGCGTCCACATCTTCCTTTAAGCCCAGTGTGGCAACCACTGTTACAGCCAGGTCTATGTCTATCTGGCTGGATCTACTAGAGGGTCAAATTAGAAACAAATGTCCTAGAGAACAGATTCTGTCCTCGCTACCTACCCTGCAGAAGGCGGTAGACTTCATTTTGGATGCCTCGATTGAAGCTGTTAGGTTAGCCTCCAGATCCGCTTCTATTTCAAATTCAGCCCGACACGCATGATGGTTAAAGAACTGGAAGGGAGGTGACGTGGCATCCAAACAACGCTTATGTAGTATTCCCTGTCCAGGACAATTTCTATTTGGCCCAGAATTAGATGCGCTTTTAGAGAAAGCGGCTGACAGGAAAAAGAAGTTACCTCAGGAATATTCATTTTCCCAGTTCAAAAGTTATCGCCGGCCCTTTCGTGGTTCCGGTAGATACCAGGGAAAGAGACAAGGAGGAGAAAAGGAGCAGAACCCCAGAAATTGAGGATTAGGGGGAAAAGGTTTCATATTCAGAAAGTCCTCTTCCCAACAGGACAAACAGTCAAAACAATGACGCCAGTCTTCAGGTGGGAGGAAGGTTAAGTCATTTTCTTTCCGCCTGGGAAAATGTGGCCGGTCCTTGGATCAAAAACATTATAAGGGGCGGCTTAAAAATAGAATTCAAAGGAAAATTTCCAGAAAGATTCATTATAACAAAAGAAACTCCAAAACTAAAGGTAGAAGTGGATCTTCTTCTTCAGAAAAAAGTGCTAATTCCAGTGCCAGTGTTAGAAAAAGGGAAAGGGTTCTATTCAACCCTCTTCCTGGTAGGAAAACCGGATGGTTCCTTCCGTCCTCTAATAAACTTAAGGCGGATAAACAAGTCTGTTCTAATAAGAAAATTCAAAATGGAGACTATAAAATCGGCTATTCTCCTTCTCTATCCAGGGTGTTTCATGGCGGTGGTGGACTTAAAAGACGCCTATCTCCACATCCCGATTGATCCATTTTTCCAGAGATTCCTCAGAATTGCAATGGTAAGAGGCGAACAGGTCAGGCACCTCCAGTTTCAGGCCATGCCGTTTGGTCTCCCCATAGCCCCGAGGATCTTCACAAAGATCCTGGCTGAGGTAGCCTCATTTGTTCGCAGTCAAAACATAATAATCTTGCCTTACCTAGACGATTTTTTGATTGTGGCGGATTCTCTGGAAAAATGTCCAGAGTCCGTGCGACACGTAGTACACATCCTGGAGAGCTTAGGGTGGTTGATAAATGTAAAAAAATCAAGGTTAGAACCAAAGACAAGGCAGATGTTTTTGGGTCTCCATCTTGACTCCCTATGTCAGAGAACGTTTCTTCCATGGGAGAAAATGGATCGGATCCGGACAGAGGTCCAGAAAGCCCAGGATCAACCTTGCATGTCAATCAGGAAAGCAATGTCTCTGCTGGGGATGATGACTGCCTGCATCCCGGCAGTTCAGTGGGCACAATTTCATTCAAGAGAACTGCAGGGAGAGATCCTGAAGGTATCAGAAGAGGAAGGAAGAGCCTTAGATTCAAAGATAAAGCTTTCATGGAAAACACTGAAATCCCTCAACTGGTGGAAAGAGATACAGAATCTAGAAGGAGGAATCCCTTGGAAATATCCAGACCCGGTAGCCTTGCCGGTTATACGACACAAACATGTCAGAATCATGACGGACAACCGCACAGTAGTGGCGTACCTAAATCATCAAGGAAGTACCAGATCCCGCTTATTGATGAGGGAAGCGGGGTTAATATTTTCAGAATTTCAGAATCAGGTGGTGCAGATCTCAGCTCTCCATATAAAAGACAAAGAGAACATCCAGGCCGATTTTCTGAGCCGCTGCAAGCTGAAGCAAGGGGAGTGGACGCTAAACTCAAAAATATTCAGGTTGATCACACAGCTATGGGGAATGCCCGAGAGATTTATTTGCTACCAGGGAGAACAGACAGGTAAAAAAAGTTTTGCTCCCTGAATCCAAACGAATCCCCGTATGGGGTAGATGCTTTCCTCCTGAAGTGGAATTTTCATCTATAATATCCTCCCATGCAGCTACTGCCCCGAGTCCTCAGGAAGATAAAAGAGTATGGCTCAGACATGATAGTCATTGTCATTGTAGTGGAGGATCCGTGTGGGTTCTTCCCGAGATCCCGAATCTTCTATCTCGGAGTCCAGTTTTTCACCCACAACTGAAAACCTTGAGTCTTACGACCTGTAGATTGAGAGGGCTTTCCTAATAAGGAAGGGTTTCTCAGAAGCTTTAATCTCTACTCTTCTCAAGAGTAGAAAAAAGGTTACCAACACTATTTATGCCAAGATTTGGAAAAAGTTTCTTTCCTTCTCGAATCTAGATTCAAAATTGTGACCAGATGAAATAACCATAGAAAAGGTTTTGGAATTCTTACAGCGAGGGCTAACCCTGGGATTAGCAAAAAGCACGTTAAAGGTTCAGGTTTCTGCACAGTATTAGCAGGCAGGAGTCTGGCCTTAGAACCCTGGATAGTCAGATTCTTCAAGGCGGTTGACAGAATTATGCCAGTCAAAGAGCCTAGGTTCCCTCCTTGGGACCTGAATCTCGTGCTGAAAGCTCTAACTAAGCCTTCGTTTGAGCCCATAGATTCTATTTCCATAAAGTTTCTGACCTTGAAGTTAGTTTTCCTAGTAGCACTCACTTCAGCAAGAAGGGTTAGCGAGATACAAGCTCTGTCTATCAACCCTCCATTCATGTCCATTGGTGAGGATAGAGTAGTGTTGAAGCCGGATCCTAAGTTTATCCCAAAGGTGCCTTCCAAAGCGAACAGACTGCAGGAAGTTGTTCTACCAGTTTTTTTTTTCCCAGAACCTAAAGATGACAGTGAAAATGAGTGGCACTCTCTAGATGTGAAAAGGTGCTTGATCCAATACTTAGAAAAAAACAGAGACTGGAGGAAGGCTGCATCACTATTCATTTTATTTTTTGGAACCAAAAGAGGTAATGCTGCTTCTAAGAGTACTATTGCCAGGTGGATACGGGAGCTGATATCCCTGGCATACTATCATTCTGGATCTTCTTCGCCTGTATCTCTGAAGGCTCACTCTACTAGGGCGGTGTCCACTTCCTGGGCAGAGAGAGCCAGAGTGTCTATCGACCAGATTTGTAGAGCCGCTACTTGGGCCTCTCCGTCTACCTTTTACAGACACTATAGGTTACAGTTTGATTCTATCTCTGATCTTCTCTTTGGGAGAAAAGGTGTTGGAAGCAGTTACCCACCCTTGATTTTCTATGCAATCTCTCTCAGTGGTGCTGTCGTGGGGGAGTGGAAAAATGATGATTACTCTCACCGGTAATCAGATTTTCCTGACCCCATGACAGCACCCGTCTAATTCCCTCACTTAGGTGGTGGTGCTGTGTGTTGATCACGTGGTGAAGCAAAAAAAATATATATAAAAATGGTACATATTTGTGCAGTTATAAGTTTGATTAACAAAAGGAGAGTCCCTCTCAGGCTCCACCTTTTTTATGATACAGGTTTCCTGTCCATGGAGGAGGAGCCATCTCTCAGTGGTGCTGTCGTGGGGTCAGGAAAATCCGATTACCGGTGAGTGTAATCATCATTTTTTTTTCTGGGGTGAAATTCAATTGCCAAAATAGCAATACCGTAAATCTGGTGTAAAAGGGTATATTACAAAAAGTGTTACATTACAATTGCTGAAAGCATAATCCTGTAAATCTGCACGCACTATTGTGCATCTCATAGTGTATTTCTGTCCGTAAAAGGGTATATTACACTCAAGGTGTATATACAAGTTCTGAGAGGGTCATCCTCAATAACTTCACATGCTACCGTGCATCTCCAAGTGTATTTCTGTCCGTTAAAGGGTATATTACACAAAGTGTTAAAATACAATTACTGAAGGCATAAACCTACATATTTTTTCACACGCTACTGTGCATCTCCAAGTGTAAATCTGTCCATAAAAGGATACCTTTCATTCAGGGCCTAAATACTAGGCCTACAATTGATATTCCCCTAAATCAGTGATTACTGCTGTGCCTGGATTAGTGTAATACAATACATGAATAAATAGACAGATAGTGTTAGGTGCCTGTAAAAAAAGGCCTGAGTTTGAAATTAATACATTGGGCCAAATATTTTTTTTCTTATTGTGGTGCTTGGTGAACTGTAACAATGAGGAAAACATCTAGTAAGGGACGCGGACGCGGTCGTGGTGGTGTTAGTGGACCCTCTGGTGTTGGGAGAGGACGTGGCCATTCTGCCACAGCCACACGTCCTAGTGAACCAACTACCTCAGGTTCCAGTAGCCGGCAGAATTTACAGAGATATTTGGTGGAGCCCAATGCCGTTCTAAGAATGGTAAGGCGCTAATCAATTGGGTGGCTGACAGTAGATCCAGCACGTTCACAACATTATCTCCCACCCAGTCTTCTGCAGAAAGCACACAGGTGGCGCCTGAAATCCATGCCCATCAGTCTGTCCCATCACCCCCATGCATTTCAGGGAAACTGTCAGAGCCTCTGCTGGCAGGGTTTCCCAAGGGAATCCACCTAGCCCTTCCCCAGTGGTGGAAGACATAGAATGCACTGATGCACAACCACTGATGTTTCCTGATGATGAGGACATGGGAATCCCACCTCATCGGAGTCCGCACGTTTCTGATGACGAAACACAGGTGCCAACTGCTGTGTCTTTCTGCAGTGTGCAGACCGAACAGGAGGTCAGGGAGGAAGACTGTGTGGAAGACGATGCAGGGGACGATGAGGTCCTAGACCCCATATGGAATGAAGGTCGTGCCACTGACTTTCATAGTTCAGATGAAGAGGCAGTAATGAGACCGATCCAACAGCGTAGCAAAAGAGGGAGCAGCGGGAAAAAGCAGAACAGCCGTCGCCAAGAGAGTTTGCCTGCTACTGGCCACCACCACCAGAGACCGAGCACCCCAATGGCAGCTTCAAGGAGTTCCCTGGCATGGCACTTCTTTAAACAATGTGCTGACGACAAGACCCGAGTGGTTTGCACGCTGTGCCATCAGAGCCTGAAGCGAGGCATTAACGTTCTGAACCTTAGCACCACCTGCATGACCAGGCATCTACATGCAAAGCATGAACTGCAGTGGAGTAAACACCTTAAAAGCAAGGATCTCACTCTGGCTGCCCCTGCTCCCTCTTCTGCTGCTGCCTCTGCCTCTTCCTCCGCCTCGGGAGGAACGTTGGCACCTGCCGCCCACCAAACAGAGGATGTGCCACCGAAACCACCACCTGCGTCACCAAGCATCTCCACCATGTCACACGGCAGCGTTCAGCTCTCCATCTCACAAACCTTGGCGAGAAAGCGTAAATTCCCACCTATCCACCCTTGAGCCCTGGGCCTGAATGCCAGAATTTCTAAACTACTGGCCTTTGAAATGCTGTCATTCAGGCTGGTGGACACAGACAGCTTCAAACAGCTGATGGCCATAGCTGTCCCACAGAATGTTGTTCCAAGCCGCCACTACTTCTACAAGAGAGACGTGCCTTCCCTGCACAACCAAGTATCCGATAAAATCAAGTGTGCACTGCGCAGCGCCATCTGTGGCAAGGTCCACCTAACCACAGATATGTGGACCACTAAGCACGGCCAGGGACGCTATATCTCCCTAACTGCACACTACGCAAATGTAGTGGCGGCTGGGCCCCAGGCGGAGAGTTCTTTGGCGCACGTCCTTCCACCGCCAAGGATCGCAGGGCATTATTCTTTGCCTCCTGTAGCCTCCTCCTCCTACTCGGGTTCCTACTCCTCTGCTTCCACCTTCTTATCCAGTCAGCCACACATCTTCACCACTAACTTCAGCACAGCCCGTGGTAAACTCATATGTTTGGGGGACAGGCCCCACACCGTGAGGGGGTTGTGGCGGGGTATTGAACAACAGACCGACCAGTGGCTTCTGCCGGTTGGCCTCAAGCCCGGCCTGGTGGTGTGCGATAATGGGCGACATCTCGTAGCAGCTTTGGGACTAGCCGGTTTGATGCACATCCCTTGCCTGGCGCATATGCTGAATTTTGTGGTGCAGAGGTTCATTCACAACAACCCCGACATGTCAGAGCTGCTGTAAAATGTCGGGGCCGTCTGTGCGCGCTTCCGGCGTTCACATCCTACAGCGTAACTTCGGCCTTCTCGCTCACCGCCTCATATGTAAACTCCACCTTGCACATGCTGGAGAGACTGTGCGAGCAGCAGCAGGCCATAGTTGAGTTTCAGCTGCAGCACGCACGGGTCAGTCGCTCTGCGGAACAGCATCACTTCACCACCAATGACTGGGCCTCCATGCGAGACCTGTGTGCCCTGTTGCGCTGCTTCGAGTACTCCACCAACATGGCCAGTGGCGATGACACCATTATCAGCGTTACAATACCACTTCTATGTCTCCTTGAGAAAACGCTTAGGGCGATAATGGAAGAGGAGGTGGCCCAGGAGGAGGAGGAGGATGAGGGGTCATTTTTAGCACTTTCAGGCCAGTCTGTTAGAAGTGGCTCAGAGGGAAGTTTTTTGCAACAGCAGAGGCCAGGTACAAATGTGGCCAGCCAGGGCCCACTACTGGAGGACGAGGAGGATGAGGAGGAGGAGGTGGAGGAGGATGAGGATGAAGCAGGTTCACAGCGGGGTGGCACCCGACACAGCTCAGGCCCATCACTGGTGCATGGCTGGGGGGATACGGAGGACGATGACGATGCGCCTCCCACAGAGGACAGCTTGTCCTTACCTCTGAGCAGCCTGGCTCACATGAGCGACTACATGCTGCAGTGCCTGCGCAATGACAGCAGAGTTGCCCACATTTTAACGTGTGCGCACTACTGGGTTGCCACCCTGCTGGATCCCCGGTACAAAGACAATGTGCCCACCTTACTTCTTGCACTGGAGCGTAATAGGAAAATGCACGAGTACAAGCGCAGGCTGGTAAACGCGCTCCTGAGAGCTTTCCCAAATGTCACAGGGGAACAAGTGGAAGCCCAAGACGAAGGCAAAGGAGAAGCAAGAGGTCGCCAACGCATCTGTGTCACGGCCAGCTCCTCTGAGGGCAGGGTTAGCATGGCAGAAATGTGGAGGTTTTGTCACCACGCCACAGCTAACTGCACCACCGCCTGATACGGAATGTGTTAGCAGGAGGCAGCATTTCACTAACATGGTTGAACAGTATGTCTGCACACCCCTCCACGTACTGACTGATGGTTCGGCCCCATTCAACTTCTGGGTCTCCAAATTGTCCACGTGGCCAGAGCTAGCCTTTTATGCCTTGGAGGTGCTGGCCTGCCTGGAGGCCAGCGTTTTGTCTGAACGTGTATTCAGCACGGCAGGGTGTGTCCTTACTGACAAACACAGCCGCCTGTCCACAGCCAATGTGGACAAGCTGACGTTCATAAAAATGAACCAGGCATGGATCCCACAGGACCTGTCTATCCCTTGTGCAGAATAGACAGTTAACTGCCTCCACCTCAACCATATATTCTTGTACTCCGGGGCACTTCTTTATTGAATCCTCTTTTTTAAAATGTTACCATTATATTGTGGTGCAACCAAAAGTTGAATGAACCTCTCCTCCGTCTAGGTGCCAGGGGCCTAATTATCTGAAAGTGGCCTGTTCCAGTGGTGGGTGACATGAAGCCTGATTCTCTGCTATTCGACCTCTGTCCTCTGTCTGGGTGCCGTGGGCTAAATATCTGGAAGTGGCCTTCTCTATTGCTGGGTGACCTGACTCCTGATTCTCTGCTATGAGACCTCTCTCCTCCGTCTGGGTGCAAGGGGCCTTATTATCGAAAAGTGGCCCTCTCCATTGGTGGGTGACAGGACCCCTGATTCTCTGCTATGCGACCTCTGTCTGGTTGCTGCAGTCTAAATAAATGAAAGTGGCCTTCTCCATTGGTGGTTGACATGACGCCTTATTCTCTGGTAGGCGACCTCTCTCCAATTGATATTGCTTAATTTGTATTTATTTTATTTTAATTCTTTTCCCTATCCACATTTGTTTGCAGGGGATTTACCTACATTTTGCTGCCTTTTGTAGCCCTTTCCTGGACTATTTTACAGCCTTTTTAGTGCCCAAAAGTTCGGGTCCCCATTGACTTCAATAGGGTTTGGGTTCGGGTCGAGTTCGGATCCCGAACCCGAACACTTTCGGGAAGTTCGGCAGAACTTCTCAAACCTGAACATCCAGGTGTTCGCTCAACTCTATTTCTAAATTAATCACATTTCAGCAGATTTTTTGAAAATTCAAGTAGCATCTGTATCAGATTCAGGCATATTTTATAGAGTGAGTGAAAAAGAGAGGAAAAAAAAGAGATTTATCAAACTGTTGCAAAGTAGAACTGTCTTAGTTGCCCTTAGCAACCAATCAGAATTAATGTTTCATTTTTGACAGCTATTTTGGAAAATGTTCTACTTTACACCAGTTTAATATATCTCCCCATATGAGTCCTAGGAAATATGAAAAAGGAGTGCCATATACAAATTTTCAGGACAATTGGAACATTTTCGATTTGGGCTCGAATCAGTTGAATGATTCTGCCAAATCAGACCCAAATTGAATCCTTATGAATTCCCTCATCTCTACCTGAGAACCACATATCTGGTGCAAAATGTGCATTAGGGTTCTGTACAATACAGTAATGATAATGATCATGGCACTTGGTCAGTCATGTATTATTGTTAAAATTTTGAAAACTTACACTTTACAGGATATTAAAGGTGTATTTATATGAGGTTTACCCAGTATGATCTTGCAACCTTATTATTTTGACTCTTCATTTTGCACTGTACATGATGTTTTAATAGTGTTTTTATTATTATTTATAGCTATGTAAATTTATAAATGAGATATGTTTATGTCTATTACTGCACTAAATGCTATCAATTCTCATTCAGTATATTAATATTGGTTTAAATATCAGGCTATTTTTTTTTTTTTCATAATGCAGCATTATTTGGTAGGCCTGAATGCCGCTCTACGAATAGTGAAGCCAGAACAAGTACAGTCGCTAATAGATTGGGAGGCTGAGAGTGCCTCCAGTACCTTAACATTGTCTCCCACTGCTAAAAACTCAGAGTTGGCACCTGCAGCCCATGCCCATCAGTCTTTCACCTCACCCCCTTGCAAGTCAGCCAAGCAATCCGAGCCCCAAGTCATGCAGCAGTCTATTTTGCTTTTTGATGACTCTGCTGGCAGGGTTTCCCAGGGCCATAACCATAGCCCTGCCCCAGAAGTGGAAGAGATTGGGTGGAAGATGATGCTGAGAATGATGAGGTCCTACACAGCAAAATATACCACTTAAATCCATGTTATTCATGGGTGGTGGAAAAATCATATTTTTTTAAGGCCAGGAATTACCTTTGTGGCCTGCGTTGCATATGTGCCGGGGACAATAATATAGTTAATCCATCTGGGAGTTCAGGGGTTGACATATTCCAATGTTTTGCTGTCAAGTAACCCTGCACTGCATAGGTGACAGGGACCGAAAATTTGAAAAATCTTCTTTTAAATTGTTGGGTGCAAAATTATCATTTTTGCCAGATAGAATCCCCTGCTCTGCATAGGTAACAGTGACCGAAAATGCGTAAAATCTTCCTTATAATTGTTGGGTTAAATATTACCATTTTTGCCGGGTACAAACCCTTGCTCTGCATAGGTGATAGGGACCGAAAATTTGAAAAATCTTCTTTTCCCTTCATCGTCTCCATGACACCACAACCTGAGATTGACTTCCTTCTGATCGGACAGGAAAAACACAGAGAGGTTTAAAAACCCCACTATCACCAGTGTTTTTCCTGTCCCATCAGGATAGGATGCAGGAGAGGTGCATGGCGCTCTCTCTGGGAGCTCACCTTCTTTTCACATGCATGGGCCGAGGTCAGATCTGCAGGCGCAGCTCTTCCTCCTCCAGTTGCGAGGCCCTGGGCACAGATGCTACTGTGCGATCCCTGTGAAGATCCCCTCTGTGGCGGTCCGGGCGGGGTTGATGCAGAGGGGAGAAGAGGATCGGGGGAAAAGTTTTTAAAGATGTCGCTGAGTCAGCGCGTTCCCCGGCCGTCCAGCGTGTGACGTCAAAAGCCGGGGGCGGAGTCATACGGCGTGATGTCATCAATGAGCGCTGCAGGTCCTAGCAGGGTAAAGGTGCACATAAAACCGGCAGGACCTGCGGCATGGCGTCCTCAGTGGCGCTTTCAGCTACCGGAATCTACAGGCGGCAGTCGGGAGCAGAGATAAGCGCACCCCTTACGCCGGGCTCAATAACGGAGCCTGCACCAAATCCAGGGACTGTGAGTAGCCTGTTGTCAGGCATGTGTAACTGATGGTATCCTGGTCAAGCTCATCCTTCCCTCCCTTTATGTTTTAGGCAGAAAAGGGTCCTTCCAGTACTCCTAAGAAGTCTAGGAAGTGTATCATTTGCTCTAAGTGCTGCCCAGTACTGGGAACAAACCCCTTTGTAAAGAGTGTATGTCAAATATCGTTAAATCTGAATCGTCTAGTTTTTTGGATGATATTAAGAAACTAGTCAAAGAAGAAGTTCAGTCAGCCCTAACCTTCAGAGAATCAAAAACGCAAAAGGATTCATCCTGTCCTCAAGGAATCCGTGAAAAACGCTTACAAATATCGGACTCAGACTCTGAGGTGATTTGTGACTCAGAATCTGTACAAAGAAATTACGATTTATCGGATGAAGATAACTAGTATAAGCGTTTTTTATTTAATCTGGACGACATTGATGAACTCATCAAGGCAATCAGGGCTACCATTCAAATGGAGATCCCTAAAAAACCGAAGTCTGCCCAAGAAGAAATTTTCCGGGGGCTAGGAGAAAGGAGAAATGTAGTATCCAGAAATTAATTAAAGCAGAATTGGAAAAACCAGATAAGGGCTACTTTATTCCTAGAGGATTTAAGAGGAGATATCTCTTTAACGCAGAGGACTGTTCAGATTGGGAGTCCATACCGTGGGTAGATTCCTCTGTAGCAAAGCTAGCTAAATATACGGCACTACCCTTTGAAGATTTGGCACAGCTCAAAGACCCCCTTGATAGAAAAGCAGAAAGTCTATTGAGAAAAACATGGGAAGCAACGACTGCACTATTAAAACCGGGAGTAGCCTCTACATGTGTAGCAAGAACCTTGAATCTATGGTTCGAAGAGCTGGAAATTCACTTGGTTAGCAAAACCCCACGTGAACAGATCCTGGAGAGTCTACCTTTATTACAAATGTCAAGTTTCCTGGCAGACGCGGCAGTGGAATCGGTCAAACTATCTGCTCGTACAGCAGTATTATCAAATACAGCTAGGAGAGCATTATGGCTCAAGGCCTGGGCAGGTGACATAACTTCAAAAAATAAGTTAATCTCCCTTCCGTTCCACGGCCAGTACGTTTTCGGGTCAGATTTAGACAGGATACTAGAAAATGCCACTAACAAAAAAAGAGGATTTCCTGAAGATAGATATAGACAGCAAAAGAGACAGAATTTTCGTGATAGAAGGTTCTAGACTGAAAATAAGCGAGATAAAGGGAAATCGGGGAGGTGGAGTTATGCAAAGAGAGGTAGAGGCAGAATTTTTCTCTTCAATCCCAATAAAACAGAACCCACCTTCTCTAATAACAAGCAATGACGGCGTTCAGGTAAAGGGAAGAATCAGTTCCTATTTAAAATCCTGGGAACAAATAACATCAAACAGCTGGCTACTAAATATTATAAGAGAAGGTTAAAAAATTGAGTTAGACTATCCCACTACTAAAAAATTTGTCACCACTTTACTTCCGCCTTTTCAAATGAGAATCTTAAGAAAAGATATAAAAAACCTTCTAAGCTTAGCAGCAATAGAACCGGTTCTGGAAAGTCAAGTAGGACAGGGGTTCTATTCCCGTCTGTTTATAGTAAAGAAACCGAATGAGAAATCAAGAGTGATTATAAACTTATAAAGGTTTGCAATACACTCAGGAAATCAAATACAGCATTACCAGTTTACGCGTCTCCCATTTGGCATATCTTCAGCCCCAAGAACATTTACCAAAGTCATGGCAAAAGCAATAGCATGCCTAGATCCTCTCCAGGGTCTAGGGTGCATAATCAATTGGGAGAAATCGGAATTAGTACCGGGCGTGCAAAGAACGTTCTTGGGGATAAACCTAAATTCAGTCTCCCAAAAATCCTTTCTGCTACCACAAAAAAATAGAAAAATTACAGGTGATACTAAAAAGATTCAAGAAGGCAAAATTCTGTACCATACGGCAAGCAATGAAAGTACTGTGAAGTCTATCAGCTTGTATTCCAGCAGGAGCTTGGGCCCAGTTTCACTTAAGACCACTCCAGAGATTCATTCTGTACAGGTGGAACAAGTCACAGACCACTCTAGACAAGTTCTATATCTATAACCAAGTATCAAAAAATCCCTAAATTGGTGGCTCAAAAGAACGCTCCTGGAAAACGGGGTGTTCTGGGTCCAGGACTTTTCCCTTACATTTACAACAGATGCAAGTTTCCACGACTGGGGAGCAGTAGTTCAGGAGAAATCCTATCAAGGGAAATAGTCAAATTACACCAAAAGTCAATCGTCAAACTTCAGGGAACTGAAGGCGATTTGGGAGGTGCTAAAAAGGACTCGGCACATCCTAACAGGTCAACATGTGAAGATCTACTCGGACAATGCAACTGCAGTGGCCTTCATTCAACATCAAGGAGGCACGAGACATCGTTTACTACAAAGTCTATCAGTAAAGATCTTGACATGGGCCGAGGAGAACCTTCAGTCAATAACAGCAGTGCATCTGAAGGGTTCCTTAAACATACAAGCCGACTTCTTAAGTCACCATACATTAGACCCAGGGGAATGGGAACTGTGCCCAGAAGTGTTCAGGTTGATCACGAGGAAATGGGGTGTACCAATAGTCAATCTATTTGCGTCAAAGAAAAATCGTCAAGTAAAAAAAAAATTCTCTCTCAACCCAGGGGACTCTTCCGCTAGGGGTGGATGCATTTATTCAAGATTGGACAAGTCATCTAGTTTATGCATTTCCTCCAATCCCTCTGATCCCCCGGGTCCTTCAGAAATTACAGAGGGAAAGGTGCACTTTGATCCTGGTGGCGCCTTTTTGGCCCAAAAGGAGCTGGTTCTCAGTAATGAAGAGTCTCAGTATGGAAATTCCCCTACCTCTACCTCTGAGGTCAGACCTTCTATGTCAGGGTCCCATTGCCCATCCAGACTTACGAACACGGAAGTTGTCAGCCTGGATTCTGAAGAATTCATCTTGAAAAAATTAGGTTTATCAGATAAGGTAGTGAATACACTGCTACTTAGCAACAAAATACCAATAAAGCATACTTTAAAGTCTGGAAAAAGTTTGCTCAGTGGTCAGGTAGTTTGACCAATTCAATCTCCAAATTCCGTTAATATTGGATTTCTTACAGGACGGTTTAGATATGGGCCTTTCTCCTAGTACTCTTAGGGTACAGGTCTCAGCTTTAGGGGCTTTATACAATTCCAGTCTTACTGATCATCCATGGATAACTAGATTCCTGAAAGCTGCGGATAGAATAAGACCAACAATTAGGAATATGGTAGCGCCATGGAACCTTAATACGGTATTGACAGGGTTAACTTTGGGTCCCTTTGAACCAATTAATGCAGTATCAATCAAATGGCTCACCATCAAAACCATTTCTTTGGTTGCCATAACATCAGCCAGGCGAGTATGTGAATTACAGGCATTATCCATTCAAAAAACATTTCTTTCTATTTTCCAGGACAGACTAGTCTTCAAATTAGATCCTTCTTTTCTCCCGAAGGTAGTGTCCACTTTCCATAGGTCCCAGGACATAGTCCTTCCATCTTTTTGTGCAGACCCCAAAAATGAACAGGAAATCTCCTTCCATACTCTTGACGTCAGAAGAGCAGTGCTTTCCAATTTAGAAGCAATTTCTGAAGCCTACAAAGCTGAGCGGAAAGAAGCTCCCTCTTCCCTTAGGGCACACTCCACTAGGGGCATCGCTGCCTCCTGGGCAGAAAAGCATCAGCGTCTATTTAGCAGATATGTAAGGCAGCAACCTGGAAAAGAGTCCACACTTTTACCAGGCACTATAAAATCGATACTTATTCAAAGGAAGACATGGCTTTTGGTCAGAAGGTACTGTCCGCCATTGTTCTACCCTAATATAAATTTCTCTGGTATTATTCTCAAGATGTGGTGTCATGGAGACGACTGGGGAAAAAAGTATTACACTCACCGGTAATCCGGTTTCCTGGAAGTCTCCATGACACCACATAGTATATCCCACCCTTTATTTTTGTACCAAATTTGGTCTATTTAATTTATTCTTGTTTTCTTATCCCGCTTATCCAGGGGTCTCTCGTTGAAATACACTGGTGATAGTGGGAGGGGGTGGGTTTTTAAACCTCTCTGTGTTTTTCATGTCCGATCAGAAGGAAGTTGATCTCAGGATGTGGTGTCATGGAGACTTCCAGGAAACCGGATTACCGGTGAGTGTAATACTCTTTTAAATTGTTGAGTGCAATATTACTATTTTTGCCATGAATAAACCCCTCTTCTGCCTGGGTGCCAGGGGCCTACATTTTTATAAATCGTCTGTTCCCTTGGTGGGTGACATGAACCCCTTTTTGCCGTGAATTAACCCCTCCTCTGCCTGCGTGCCAGGGACCTAAATATCTACAAATTGCCTGTTCCATTGGTGGGTGACATTAACCCTGTTTTGCCGTGAATAAACCCCTCCTCTGCCTGGGTGCCAGGGGCCTACATTTTTTAAAATCGTCTGTTCCATTGGTGGGTGATATTAACCTAGTTTTGCCGTGAATTAACCCCTCCTATGCCTGGGTGCCAGGGGCATACATTTCTAGAAATTGCCTGTTCCATTGGTGGGTGACATGAACCCCGTTTTGCCGTGAATAAACCCCTCATCTGCCTGGGTGCCAGGGACCTACATTTTTTAAAATCATCTGTTCCATTGGTGTGTGACATCAACCTAGTTTTTTCGGTGAAAAACCCCTGCTCTGCCTGGATTCCAGGGGCCTGCATTTTTAAAAGTCGTCTGTTCCATTAGTGAATGATATGAACCCCGTTTTGCCGTGAATAAACCCCTGCTCTGCATAGGTGATGGGGACCTAAATTTCTAAAAATCGCCTGTTCCATTGGTGGGTGACATTAGCCCCATTTTGCACTGAATAAACCCCTCCTCTGCCTGGGTGCCCGGGGCCTACAATTTTAAAAATAATCTGTTCCATTGGTGGGTGACATCAACCCAGTTTTGCCGGAGAAAACCCCCTGCTCTGCCTGGATGCCAGGGGCCTTGTCAGAACTTTTACGGATAAAAAGAGTCCATTATATAAGGCCTATATAGGTATATGAACAGGAGCATTAAGAGAAACCATTTTTTGTCTGATCCTGTCTTATTCAGAAGGGCAGGGGAGTTCAGTATCCTTGGATTTAAAATCTGTAACTGAAATATTTACACAGTCTGGTCTTGGAAGAAGAAGATTTAGACAGATTCAATCAAATATATTTACTCATATACACATATGTAGTGAATGTGTAGAAATAGTATTTCTGTTAATGATGCATTGTATGGTTGAACCAATGCTGGATAATAGCTATTAATGGATTTCTTTACATAGGTGGTCAAGTGTAAGCATTGGGTCTTCTCCGAAACAATGGTTCTAGCGTTACAATGTGTATTCTGGATTATTGAGGTATGGTCAAGAGACTAAGAAACTAGTGAGTGTTTGACCAGATAATAGATACATTGTTTGGGAGATTTCTCAATGTTTGTTTGGATGGACTGTGAGTTACAAAAAGAACCAGTTTTGGTCCAAAACTTTTACATGGAGCGTTAGTGCCACCTAATGTAAAAACAAGGGTAAGGTCTTGATTATGTAATAAGAGGGTGAGGTCTTGGGATAGAAAACAAACCCCTCTGATGATGTCACTAGTCAATGATCAGACCAAACCAAGCCCCTTTTAAAGTTAAATAAAAAGGTGGGGAGGAAGGAAAAAGAAAAAAAGAACACAGGAGGTAATAGGAGGACATAGGAGAGCAGATGAGATCCATACAGGACATCTTTGATCAGCCATTTTAGCCAATTTATCCAACATTGGAGATGGCCATCTTAAAACCAAGGGCATTGATTTCTACTAGTCGAAATTTGGTATAGTATAATTTTTCCTATAATTTATAGGTTGGTTAAATTATTATACCTCTATATATTTAACCATATTTTATATATAGTAGATTATTTGGTGTAAATTTGGGGAATGTACCTGCAGCATCATTCTTAAAATTTATAAAAAAAATTCTGGAGATCCAGAGATATTATTAATAAAATATAATATCATCTCCTAGGAACTAAAATTGGTTCTAAATGAAAAACTCAATGTAATACAGCAAAAAAGCGGCTACACCCTGCAGGTGATAAATGAAAGGGGTGCTCACCCTACGAATCTCACCCTAGATTTGAAAAAGGAACCAGAAATAAATAAATAATTAGGGGGCACACCCACTATTTGGAGTAAACTGCTGGTATAGTAACATAAAAATTGGTATAAAAATTTAATATAGAGATATCATGAACGCACATAAAACAAAAAAATTGGTTCTAGCCTTATATGGTTAATCATATAGAGATATATCCGTAATTGACCAGATTTGGATTTATAACACCTATATCGACTGAGAAATCTGATTTTAATTGAGTGTATTTTGGGATATTTACGTTGTATCAGACATTGTTAAAGATTAATCGTTCATTACTAGTGTTGAGCGAACAGTTCGAGCATCGTTCGGGTTCGTACCGAATTTTGGGGTGTCCGTGACACGGACCCGAACCCGGACATTTTCAAAAAAGTTCGGGTTCGGGTCCAGTGTTCGTCGATTTCTTCCCGCTTTCTGAAGGGCTGCATAGCAGCCAATCAGCTAGCGTTTTACTTCTTGCCCTAAGAGCCCATCACAGCCATGCCTACTAATGGCATGGCTGTGATTGGCCAAGTGCAGCATGTGACCTAGCCTCTATTTAAGCTGGAGTCACGTAGCACCGCACGTCACACTGCTCTGACTAGTGTAGGGAGAGGATGCAGCTTCTGTGAGGGCGAGATAGGCAGGGATAAAGAAGTGATTGAATGATCTACCTTTCTACACCTGTGCATCAGAACAACTCAGCTAAGCTGTTCACTGAAAGTCACTATTTTGTTGAGACTGGCCAGAGCGATTTTTACTGGCACATGTAACTGGGCTGACCGGCGGTGGCCATTTTGGGACTTGTGGTGCGCCAGCACTTGCTGCCACAGAGTGTAAACCAAAGCTCCAAAGAAGTTAAAAATCTACACCTGTGAATCAGAACAACAGCGATTCAGCTGCTCAGTCAAAGTCAATTTTTTTTCTGGCTGGGCAGACTGTTTTCTGGCACATGTTACTGGGCTGATAGGCGGAGGCCATTTTGGGACTTGTGGTGCTACAGCAAAAGCTGCCACAACGTCCATTAATCTCATGTAATTGTCGATTTTTTCATAGATATACTACACCAGGTGTTTGGCGGAGCTTGTGTCACCCATACTAACTGCAAAGATATTTAATATATCAGTGGTGAAACTGAAAGTAACCCACTTGGATAGCAAATCCCATGAATGTGCTGTTCCAGCTAGGCTAGCCAGTGCCACTACTTTGTCCAATACTGTCAGCCAGAAATATATTTTTTTTTATGTGCCAGAAATATAAATTAGAAAAAGCTTTCACCGTAATAATAAAATTATTCTGGTGTTAGACCAGAAGAAGCACTCCTGTTGTAATTAATACTGTAAAAAGGCTTAGGCAATATTTCTCCCAGTGTTGGAAATTTATCTAGCAAAACTAGCATTTTAACAATTCCGGTGTTCTGAAATACCAGCAGTCCTCTTGTAATTAATACCGCCAAAAGGCATTATATCGTCCAGTGTTGTAATGTTGGTGAAAAAAAGGCCAATTTAATCAATCTGGTGTTTAGTAGACCAAAAACACTAGGCCTCACGTTTTTACTCCTGTAAAAAGGAATTATATCTCCCCGTGTGGGAATCTATGTACCAAAACTAGCATATTAAAAATTCTGGTGTCCACTTTTCAGCAGTTTTCTTGTAAATAATACCGCCAGAAGGCATTATTGTCCAGTGTTGTAATTTTGGTGAAAAAAAGGCCAATTTAATCAATCTGGTGTTTTTTAGACCAGAAAAACTAGGCCTCACGTTTTCACTCCTCTAAAAAGGAATTATATCTCCCCGTGTGGGAATCTATGTACCAAAACTAGCATTATAAAAAATCTGGTGTCCAATTAGCAGCAGTGTTCTTGTAATTAATACCGCCAAAAGGCATTATTGTCCAGTGTTGTAATTTTGGTGAAAAAAAGGCCAATTTAATCAATCTGGTGTTTGGTAGACCAAAAACACTAGGCCTTACGTTTTTACTCCTGTAAAAAGGAATTATATCTCCCCGTGTGGGATTCTATGTACCAAAACTAGCATTTTAAAAATTCTGGTGTCCAATTTGCAGCAGTTTTCTTGTAATTAATACCGGAAAAAGGATTTATATCTTCCAGTGTGGGAATTTTGGGGCTAAAAAATAATATATTTTATTGTGGTGCGAGTTGAATCGCAACAATGAGGAAACATTCTATTAAGGGACGAGGACGCGGTCGTGGTGGTGTCCGTGGAGCCTCTGTTGCTGGCAGAGGACGTGGCCGTTCGGCCTCAGGCGCACAAAGTAGTGAAACAACTCCCTCAAGTAGCCGGCAGAATTTACAGCGATATTTGGTGGGGCCCAATGCCGTTATGAGGATGGTAAGGCCTGAGCAGGTACAGGCATTAGTCTATTGGGTGGCCGACAGTGCTTCCAGCACGTTCACCACATTGTCTTCCGCCCAGTCTTCTGCGGAAAGCGCACAGGTGGCACCTGAAAACCAAGCCCATCAGTCTGTCACATCACCCCCATGCATATCAGGAAAACTGGCTGAGCCTCGTTTTTAGCACTTTCAGGCCAGTCTGTTAGAAGTGGCTCAGAGGGAGGTTTTTTGCAACAGCAGAGGGCAGGTACAAATGTGGCCAGCCAGGGACCACTACTGGAGGACGAGGAGGATGAGGAGGAGGTGGAGGAGGATGAGGATGAAGCAGGTTCACAGCGGGGTGGCACCCAGCACAGCGCAGGCACATCCCTGGTGCGTGGCTGAGGGGAAAGAAGAGGATGATGACGATACGCCTCCCACAGAGGACAGCTTGTCCTTACCTCTGGGGAGCCTGGCACACATGAGCGATTACATGCTGCAGTGCCTGCGCAACGACAGCAGAGTTGCCAACATTTTAACGTGTGCTGACTACTGGGTGGCCACCCTGCTGGATCCACGGTACAAAGACAATGTGCCCACTTTACTTCCTGCAATGGAACGTGATAGGAAGATGCGCGAGTACAAGCGCACACTGGTAGACGCGCTCCTGAGAGCATTCCCAACCAGTGGCGGATTATAATTGGGGCGTTCGGGTCGGTCGCCCCGGGCCCGGCATCGCTGGGGGCCCAGCGCCGACCCGAACACCCACGTACTGTGGCGGGGCATGGGAGCGTATAGTTCCCTGCCCTGCCGCCTATCACCGCCATAGGCTTCAGGCCTAGTAGGCCTGAGTGGTGGTAGAAGCCCGGCGTGCGCGATGACATCATCGTGCGGCGCGCGTGATGATGTCATTGCGCGCCTGTATGGTGGCGCTCGCGCACGCTCTGATGTACTCGCGCGCCTGCCACACCATTCAGCATACAGGTAAGTATTACCTTTTTTTTTTATGTGTATGTGCTAACTTGGGGGGGGAGGAGATATTAAGGGACAGTGGGGCAAATTAGTTAATGGATGGCAGTTGTGGGGGAAAATTAATGGATGGCAGTATGGGGGCAAATAAATTAATGGATGGCAGTGTGGGGGCAAATGAATGAATGGCAGTATGGGGGCAAATAAATTAATGGATAGCAGTGTGGGGGCAAATTAATGAATGGCAGTATGGGGGCAAATAAATTAATGGATGTCAGTGTGGGGGCAAATTATAGGATGGCAGTGTGGGGGGCAAATTATAGGATGGCAGTATGGGGCAAATGAATTAATGGATGGCAGTGTGGGGGCAAATTAATAGATGGCAGTGTGGGGGCAAATTAATGGATGAGAGTGTGGGGGCAAACTAATTAATGGATGGCAGTTCTGGGGGAAAATTAATTAATAGATGGCAGTTGTGGGGGCAAATTAATAGATGGCAGTGTGGGGGCAAATTAATTAATGGATGGCAGTGTGGGGGCAAATTAATTAATGGATGGCAGTGTGGGGGCAAATTAATTAATGGATGGCAGTGTGGGGGAAATTACTATATGGGACAGTGTGGGGGAAATTACTATATGGGGACAGTTTGTGTGTGTGTGGGGGGGGATTACTATATGGGACAGTGTGGGGGAAATTACTATATGGGGGCAGTGTGGGAGAAATTACTATATGGTGGCAGTATGGGGGGAATTACTATATGGGCCAGTGTGAGGGAAATTACTATATGGGGACAGTATGGGGGAAATTACTATATGGGGCAGTGTGGGGGGAATTACTGTATGGGGGCAGTGTGGGGGAAATTACTATATGGGGGCAGTGTGGGGAAAATTACTATATGGGGCAGTGTGAGGGAAATTACTATATGGGGGCAGTGTGGTGGAAATTACTATATGGGGACAGTGTGAGGGAAATTACTATATGGGGACAGTGTGGGGGAAATTACTATATGGGGACAGTGTGGGGGAAATTTCTATATGGGGCAGTGTGGGGGAAATTACTATATGGGGGCAGTGTGGGGGGAATTACTATATGGGCCAGTTTGTGTGAAATGAAGAAGGAATAGCCGGGACGGCACTCACCACACGAAACTTGTTTAAGCGATGCTTTCTTTATTGAAGATTCGTGGTCATTCGACCTAACTTCGGCAGTGGGGCAGACAGCCTTGGCGTGGACGTCCGCAGCAGGCGACGGCCGTTTCGCGCAAACGCGCTTCCTCAGGCACTGACGTAGGAGACGTACTACACTCCTCCTCCTTATGTAGGCAGGTCTGCGTATTGCTGAGATCCACAGGCGCTGCCCCACCGTATAGAGGTAAAAACATACAAGCGGACATACACATTAATAGATACAAACAAACTTAACTCTGCACAAATATACAGTTTTACAGGAACATGTTCAGATCTATTTTATCATTTAGACCCATATCACCTGTAGCGTGAGTACGTAGTATCCAGCGTGCCTCCCGTTGTAATAGGAGGCGATGTCTATCGCCTCCTCTGCGTGGGAGTTTAACCACTTCTAGCCCACAAAAGGATAAAGTTTTTAAACTACCTCCATGTGCTGTGCGGAAATGGTCAATGACTCTGGGGCAGCCCTTTCCAGAGCTGATAGAGTTTACATGTTCTCTAATTCTCTCAAAGAGACATCATATTGTTTTCCCAATATAAAAACGTCCGCACTCGCAAAACAAGGCGTAAACTACGAACGTGCTTTTGCAATTGATAAAACAATTCACCCTGTGGCTGACCCCAGAGATACAGACCACTCTCCTTTGATTGTTATACCTACACATGGAACAACTCCCACATCTGAAATTGCCTACCGGGATATTACGGGTTAACCAGTTCCCAGAGGTGTCAGGTTGGAATATGCTGGATACCAATTTTTTCCTCAAGGTTGGACTCCTGCGGAATGCAATTATGGGTCTGGAGCTTGGCACGGCCATGGGGACCCCCGTGTCTTGCACATTTGCGAATTTGTATCTAGCTAGACTTGAAGATCGGTATGTTTTCTCTCCTAGGAATCCGTATGTGAGTCATATAAAAACCTTTTTCCGTTTTGTGGACGATATCTTTATGATATGGTCAGGCCCAAGAACACAATGTGAAGAATTTCTATCTTATTTGAATTCGAATGATATGGGCATGAGATTCACTATGCAGTTCGGTGGTAACCAATTGGAGTTTCTGGACGTGGCTGTCCGGGCTGAGAGCGACGGTTTGGTCACGGAGGGCTTTAGGAAGCCCACGGCGACCAACTCCTTGCTCCGCCACGACAGCCACCATCCATACTCCGTGAAAAAATCTGTACCGTATGGCCAGTTCTTGAGGCTGCGCCGACTAAATAGCACAGATATTGGGTATTGGAAACAAGCAATGGAGTTAAAAGGTCGCCTCATGAATAGAGGATATCCTGAAAAGGGAATTACACAGGATATGGAGAAAGTAGGGAGAGAACATACACATTTGAGTCTTTTGTATGGTAAGAAAGCTGAAAAAGTGGAGATGGCTAAAGAAGGTGGAGGGAAAAGGAGAAAAGGAGACAACCGGTTTGTCCTATCATTTAATTATACCCCCATGGCTGAGCATGTACGTGCATCGATTTATAAAAACTGGGACATTTTGAAACGGGACACTGATTTGGACATGGTTCACCAGCTCCAGACCCATAATTGCATTCCGCAGGAGTCCAACCTTGAGGAATAAATTGGTATCCAGCATATTCCAACCTGACACCTCTGGGAACTGGTTAACCCGTAATATCCCGGTAGGCAATTTCAGATGTGGGAGTTGTTCCATGTGTAGGTATAACAATCAAAGGAGAGTGGTCTGTATCTCTGGGGTCAGCCACAGGGTGAATTGTTTTATCAATTGCAAAAGCACGTTCAGTAGTTTACGCCTTGTTTTGCGAAGTGCGGACGTTTTTATATTGGGAAAACAATACGATGTCTCTTTGAGAGAATTAGAGAACATGTAAACTCTATCAGCTCTGGAAAGGGCTGCCCCAGAGTCATTGACCATTTCCGCACAGCACATGGAGGTAGTTTAAAAACTTTATCCTTTTGTGGGCTAGAAGTGGTTAAACTCCCACGCAGAGGAGGCGATAGACATCGCCTCCTATTACAACGGGAGGCACGCTGGATACTGCGTACTCACGCTACAGGTGATCTGGGTCTAAATGATAAAATAGATCTGAACATGTTCCTGTAAAACTGTATATTTGTGCAGAGTTAAGTTTGTTTGTATCTATTAATGTGTATGTCCGCTTGTATGTTTTTACCTCTATACGGTGGGCCAGCGCCTGTGGATCTCAGCAATACGCAGACCTGCCTACATAAGGAGGAAGAGTGTAGTACGTCTCCTACGTCAGTGCCTGAGGAAGCGCGTTTGCACGAAACGGCCGTCGCCTGCTGCGGACGTCCACGCCAAGGCTGTCTGCCCCACTGCCGAAGTTAGGTCGAATGACCACGAATCTTCAATAAAGAAAGCATCGCTTAAACAAGTTTCGTGTGGTGAGTGCCGTCCCGGCTATTCCTTCTTCATTTCACACAATTTATGCATCGTCTTCAACTTTTGGGACTGAGCACCATTGGAAGCGATCCTTGTATAGGGAGTGAGGGAGTTGCCCATATATATCACAGCTGAATATAGGGTGTATCTCTGAGTGCCACAGAACTTTTATTTTATTTTGTGCATACTATATGGGCCAGTGTGAGGGAAATTACTATATGGGGACAGTGTGGGGGAAATTACTATATGGGGCAGTGTGGGGGGAATTACTGTATGGGGGCAGTATGGGGGAATTACTGTATGGGGGCAGTGTGAGGGAAATTACTATATGGGGCAGTGTGGGGGAAATTACTATATGGGGCAGTGTGGGGAAATTACTATATGGGGGCAGTGTGGGGAAATTACTATATGGAGCAGTATAGGGAAATTACTATATGGAGCAGTGTGGGGAGATTACTATATGGAGGCAGTGTGGGGAAATTACTATATGGGGACAGTGTGGGGAAATTACTATATGGGGACAGTGTGGGGAAATTTCTATATGGGGCAGTGTGGGGAAATTACTATATGGGGGCAGTGTGGGGAATTACTATATGGGCCAGTGTGAGGGAAATTACTATATGGGGACAGTGTGGTGGAAATTACTATATGGGGCAGTGTGGGGGGAATTACTGTATGGGGGCAGTGTGGGGGGAATTACTGTATGTGGGCAGTGTGAGGGAAATTACTATATTGGGGCAGTGTGGGGGGAAATTACTATATGGGGCAGTGTGGGGGAAATTAATATATGGGGGCAGTGTGGGGGAAATTACTATATGGGGGCAGTGGGGGAAAATTACTATATGGGGGCAGTGTGGGGAAATTACTACTTGAGGGGCAGTGTGGGGGAAATTACTATATGGGGACAGTGTGAGGGAAATTACTATATGGGGCAGTGTGGGGGAAATTACTATATGGGGCAGTGTGGGGAAAATTACTATATGGGGCAGTGTGGGGGAAATTACTATATGGAGGAGTGTGAGGGAAATTACTATATGGGGGCAGTGTGGGGGAAATTACTATATGGAGGAGTGTGAGGGAAATTACTATATGGGGGCAGTGTGGAGGAAATTACTATATGGGGCAGTATGGGGAAATTACTATATGGAGGAGTGTGAGGGAAATTACTATATGGGGCAGTGTGGGGGAAATTACTATATGGGGCAGTGTGGGGGAAATTACTATATGGAGGAGTGTGAGGGAAATTACTATATGGGGGAAGTGTGGGGGAAATTACTATATGGAGGAGTGTGAGGGAAATTACTATATGGGGCAGTGTGGAGGAAATTACTATATGGAGCAGTATGGGGGGAAATTACTATATGGAGGAGTGTGAGGGAAATTACTATATGGGGCAGTGTGGGGGAAATTACTATATGGGGGCAGTGTGGGGAAATTACTATATGGGACAGTGTGGGGAAATTACTATATGGGGGCAGTGTGGGGAAATTACTATATGGAGCAGTATAGGGGAAATTACTATATGGAGCAGTGTGGGGGAGATTACTATATGGGGCAGTGTGGGGGAAATTACTATATGGGGACAGTGTGGGGGAGATTACTATATTGGGACAGTTTGTGTGTGTGTGGGGGGAAATTACTATATGGGGCAGTGTGGAGGAGATTACTATATGGGGACAGTGTGGGGGAAATTATTATATGGGGGCAGTATGGGGAAATTATTATATGGGGCAGTGTGGGGAAATTATTATATGGGGGCAGTGTGGGGAAATTATTATATGGGGACAGTGTGGGGAAATTACTATATGGGGACAGTTTGTGTGTGTGTGGGGGGAAATTACTGTATGGGGCAGTGTGGGGGAGATTACTATATGGGGGTAGAGTGGGGAAAAAAAATATATGCGGCAGTGTGGGGGAAATTACTATATGAAGGCAGTGTGGGGTATTGGGGGACATTATTTTTGGGGACACTATACAGGTATTATTACCTGGAGCACAATATAGGGTGTTGTTATTATTATTGGGGGCCCTCTAGGGGACATTATAACTGCTGTAGACACTATAGGGACCTTTGGGATAATTTATAAAGCTGGTGTAAAGTAGACCTGGCTTAGTTGTCCATAGCTACAGATTTCACCTTTCATTTTTAACAGCTCCTCTGGAAAAGGAAAGGTGGAATTTAATTGGTTGCTATGGGCAACTAAGCCAGTTCTAATTTACACCAGTTTGATAAATGACCCCAATTATGAGAAATCTATCATGTCTGTGTAACAAACTCTGTAGAGACGAGATGCGGCTGAAAGAATTAGTCATGGCGGTCTGGGTCAGACGGAGGAGAAGAGGAAAGAGAAGATCTACATGACAGGAGAAGTCCCTGGATGTAAGAGGTATGTGGTGCTGTATCCTCACTGCTGTGACCTGTGTCTCATCTTCTCCTCCAAGTCTTTATCATAATCATATGTATTTTAAATTTGGCAACTTAAACTTTAATTTTTCACCTGCAGCCCTATGTAACAGCCCAGATACCAGTGATAACTCTCTGTGTGCAGATAATGTTGTACATAGTTCCCTGCAGTCCTATGTAACACCCCACATAACAGAATAAATCACTGTGTTATGTGGGGTGTTACATAGGACTGCAGGTAACATCTATGACATCTGT
This sequence comes from Bufotes viridis, assembly GCA_033119425.1. Classification (NCBI taxonomy): domain Eukaryota; kingdom Metazoa; phylum Chordata; class Amphibia; order Anura; family Bufonidae; genus Bufotes; species Bufotes viridis. Next base: position 251,435,172 of record CM065592.1, on the reverse strand, counting down.
ACACAGAGAGTTATGAGATGGTGGGGGTCAGACTCCTGTTTGAGGAGACCGTGATGTTCCAGTGAGCGCCGCAGCCTCTTTGCTCCTTACCAAGTACAGCGCTGTCCATTTGACAGCACTGCGCTTGGTATTGCAGCTCAGCCCCAATCACTCAGATGGGACAGAGCTGCACCTCGGCCACGTGAACGATGAATGTGACATCATATGGCCTAGGAAGAGACTGTGACGCTCACAAAGCACCGCAGCCTCTTCACACAGAAAAAACCTGAAACCTAAAATGGAGGGGGCCCAAGTTGGGTAGACAGCCCCGGGCCAATCATGCACTTAATCCGCCCCTGTTCCCAACTGTCACAGGGAAAGGCCCCATTCAACTTCTGGGTTTCCAAATTGTCCACGTGGCCAGAATTAGCATGTTATGCCTTGGAGGTGCTGGCCTGCCCGGCAGCCAGCGTTTTATCTGAACGTGTATTCAGCACGGCAGGGGCGTCATTACTGACAAACGCAGCCGCCTGTCCGCAGCCAACGTGGACAAGCTGACGTTTATAAAAATAGACCAGGCATGGATCCCACAAGACTGACCCTCCCTTGTGCAGAGTAGTCCTTAATAACTGCCTTAAACCATGTTGTCTTGTACTGCTGGCCACTTCTTCATTGAAAAATCTATTTTTGAAATTAAGTAGGGTCTTGGGGTGCAACCCAGAGTTGAATGAACCTTCCGTCTGTCTGGGTGCCGGGGCCAAAGTACATGAAAGTGTCCTTCTCCTGTGCTGGGTGATATGAATGTTATACTTGTGCTGTCTGACATGTCTCCTTTGTGTGGGTGCAGGGGGCCAAAGTCACTGAAAGCGGCCTTCTCCTGTGGTGGGTGATCGAAATGCCTGATTCTCTGCTGTAGGACCTCTCTCCTCCGTGTGGCTGCAGGGGTCAAGGTCTCTAATAGTGCCCTTCTCCTGTGGTGGTTGATGTGAAACTGATGCTTGTGCTATCTGACCTGTCTCCTCTGTGTCGGTGCTAAGGCCTAAGTCACTGAAAGCGGCCTTCTCCTGTGCTGGCTGATATAAATGCCTGAATCTCTGCTGTGGGACCTCTCTCCTCCGTGTGGCTGCAGGGGTCAAAGTCTCTAAAGTGGCCTTCTCTTGTGCTGGGTGATGTGAAGCTGATGTTTGTGCCATCTGACATGGTTGCCGGGGTCCCATTAAATGGTGGCCTACTCCTGTGGTGGGTGATCTAAATGCATGATTCTCTGCTGTGAAAACCTCTCTCCTCCGTCTGGGTGCAGGGGTCAAGGTCTATCAAAGTGGCCTTCTCTTGTGCTGGGTGATGTGAAGCTGATGTTTGTGCCATCTGACATGGTTGCCGGGGTCCCATTAAATGGTGGCCTACTCCTGTGGTGGGTGATCTAAATGCAAGTGTGGGGTATTGGGGGACATTATTTTGGGGACACTATACAGGTATTATTACCTGGAGCACAATATAGGGTGTTGTTATTATTATTGGGGCCCTCTAGGGGACATTATAACTGCTGTAGACACTATAGGGACCTTTGGGATAATTTATAAAGCTGGTGTAAAGTAGACCTGGCTTAGTTGTCCATAGCTACAGATTTCACCTTTCATTTTTAACAGCTCCTCTGGAAAAGGAAAGGTGGAATTTAATTGGTTGCTATGGGCAACTAAGCCAGTTCTAATTACACCAGTTTGATAAATGACCCCAATTATGAGAAATCTATCATGTCTGTGTAACAAACTCTGTAGAGACGAGATGCGGCTGAAAGAATTAGTCATGGCGGTCTGGGTCAGACGGAGGAGAAGAGGAAAGAGAAGATCTACATGACAGGAGAAGTCCCTGGATGTAAGAGGTATGTGGTGCTGTATCCTCACTGCTGTGACCTGTGTCTCATCTTCTCCTCCAAGTCTTTATCATAATCATATGTATTTTAAATTTGGCAACTTAAACTTTAATTTTTCACCTGCAGCCCTATGTAACAGCCCAGATACCAGTGATAACTCTCTGTGTGCAGATAATGTTGTACATGTTCCCTGCAGTCCTATGTAACACCCCACATAACAGAATAAATCACTGTGTTATGTGGGGTGTTACATAGGACTGCAGGTAACATCTATGACATCTGTACACAGAGAGTTATGAGATGGTGGGGGTCAGACTCCTGTTTGAGGAGACCGTGATGTTCCAGTGAGCGCCGCAGCCTCTTTGCTCCTTACCAAGTACAGCGCTGTCCATTTGACAGCACTGCGCTTGGTATTGCAGCTCAGCCCCAATTACTCAGATGGGACAGAGATGCACCTCGGCCACGTGAACGATGAATGTGACATCATATGGCCTAGGAGGAGACTGTGACGCTCACAAAGCACCGCAGCCTCTTCACACAGAAAAAAAACCTGAAACCTAAAATGGAGGGGGGGGGGGCCCAAGTTGGGTAGACAGCCCCGGGCCAATCATGCACTTAATCCGCCCCTGTTCCCAACTGTCACAGGGGAAAGGCCCCATTCAACTTCTGGGTTTCCAAATTGTCCACGTGGCCAGAATTAGCATGTTATGCCTTGGAGGTGCTGGCCTGCCCGGCAGCCAGCGTTTTATCTGAACGTGTATTCAGCACGGCAGGGGGCGTCATTACTGACAAACGCAGCCGCCTGTCCGCAGCCAACGTGGACAAGCTGACGTTTATAAAAATGAACCAGGCATGGATCCCACAAGACTGACCCTCCCTTGTGCAGAGTAGTCCTTAATAACTGCCTTAAACCATGTTGTCTTGTATTGCTGGCCACTTCTTCATTGAAAAATCTATTTTTGAAATTAAGTAGGGTCTTGGGGTGCAACCCAGAGTTGAATGAACCTTCCGTCTGTCTGGGTGCCGGGGCCAAAGTACATGAAAGTGTCCTTCTCCTGTGCTGGGTGATATGAATGTTATACTTGTGCTGTCTGACATGTCTCCTTTGTGTGGGTGCAGGGGGCCAAAGTCACTGAAAGCGGCCTTCTCCTGTGGTGGGTGATCGAAATGCCTGATTCTCTGCTGTAGGACCTCTCTCCTCCGTGTGGCTGCAGGGGTCAAGGTCTCTAATAGTGCCCTTCTCCTGTGGTGGTTGATGTGAAACTGATGCTTGTGCTATCTGACCTGTCTCCTCTGTGTCGGTGCTAAGGCCTAAGTCACTGAAAGCGGCCTTCTCCTGTGCTGGCTGATATAAATGCCTGAATCTCTGCTGTGGGACCTCTCTCCTCCGTGTGGCTGCAGGGGTCAAAGTCTCTAAAAGTGGCCTTCTCTTGTGCTGGGTGATGTGAAGCTGATGTTTGTGCCATCTGACATGGTTGCCGGGGTCCCATTAAATGGTGGCCTACTCCTGTGGTGGGTGATCTAAATGCATGATTCTCTGCTGTGAAAACCTCTCTCCTCCGTCTGGGTGCAGGGGTCAAGGTCTATCAAAGTGGCCTTCTCTTGTGCTGGGTGATGTGAAGCTGATGTTTGTGCCATCTGACATGGTTGCCGGGGTCCCATTAAATGGTGGCCTACTCCTGTGGTGGGTGATCTAAATGCATCATTCTCTGCTGTGAAAACCTCTCTCCTCCGTCTGGGTGCAGGGGTCAAAGTCTCTCAAAGTGGCCTTCTCTTGTGCTGGGTGATGTGAAGCTGATGTTTGTGCCATCTGACATGTTTGCCGGGGTCCCATTAAATGGTGGCCTACTCCTGTGGTGGGTGATCTAAATGCATGATTCTCTGCTGTGAAAACCAAACTCCTCCGTCTGGGTGCAGGGGTCAAAGTCTCTCAAAGTGGCCTTCTCTTGTGCTGGGTGATGTGAAGCTGATGTTTGTGCCATCTGACATGGTTGCCGGGGTCCCATTAAATGGTGGCCTACTCCTGTGGTGGGTGATCTAAATGCCTGATTCTCTGCTGTGAAAACCTCTCTCCTCTGTCTGGGTGCTGGTCCAAAATACATGAGAGTGGCCTTCTCCGGTGGGGGTTGATATGACGCATGATTCCTTGATGTGGGACCTCCCTCCTCTGTCTGGGTGCTGGTCCAAAATACATGAGTTGCCTTCTCCGGTGGTGGTTGATATGACGCATGATTCCTTGCTGTGGGACCTGTATCCTCTGTCTGGGTGCTGGTCCAAAATAAATGAGAGTGGCCTTCTCCGGTGGGGGTTGATATGACGCATGATTCCTTGATGTGGGACCTCTCTCCTCTGTCTGGGTGCTGGTCCAAAATACATGAGAGTGGACTTCTCCGGTGGTGGTTGATATGACGGATGATTCCTTGCTGTGGGACCTGTATCCTCTGTCTGGGTGCTGGGCCGAAATAAATGAGAGTGGCCTTCTCCGTTGGTGGTTGATATGATGCATGATTCCTTGATGTGGGACCTCTCTCCTCTGTCTGAGTGCTGGTCCAAAATACATGAGTGGCCTTCTCCGGTGGTGGTTGATATGACGCATGATTCCTTGCTGTGGGACCTGTATCCTCTGTCTGGGTGCTGGTCCAAAATAAATGAGAGTGGCCTTCTCCGGTGGGGGTTGATATGACACATGATTCCTTGATGTGGGACCCTCTCCTCTGTCTGGGTGCTGGTCCAAAATACATGAGAGTGGCCTTCTCCGGTGGTGGTTGATATGACGCATGATTCCTTGCTGTGGGACCTGTATCCTCTGTCTGGGTGCTGGGCCGAAATAAATGAGAGTGGCCTTCTCCGTTGGTGGTTGATATGAGGCATGATTCCTTGCTGTGGGACCTATCTCCTCTGTCTGGGTGCTGGTCCAAAATAAATGAGAGTGGCCTTCTCCAGTGGGGGTTGATATGACGCATGATTCCTTGATGTGGGACCTCTCTCCTCTTTCTGGGTGCTGGTCCAAAATACATGAGAGTGGCCTTCTCCGGTGGTGGTTGATATGACGCATGATTCCTTGCTGTGGGACCTGTATCCTCTGTCTGGGTGCTGGGCCGAAATAAATAAGAGTGGCCTTCTCCGTTGGTGGTTGATATGAGGCATGATTCCTTGCTGTGGGACCTATCTCCTCTGTCTGGGTTCTGGTCCAAAATAAATGAGAGTGGCCTTCTCCGGTGGGGGTTGATATGATGCATGATTCCTTGATGTGGGACCTCTCTCCTCTTTCTGGGTGCTGGTCCAAAATACATGAGAGTGGCCTTCTCCGGTGGTGGTTGATATGACGCATGATTCCTTGCTGTGGGACCTGTATCCTCTGTCTGGGTGCTGGGCCGAAATAAATGAGAGTGGTCTTCTCTGTTGGTGGTTGATATGACGCATGATTCCTTGATGTGGGACCTCTCTCCTCTGTCTGGGTGCTGGTCCAAAATACATGAGTGGCCTTCTCCGGTGGTGGTTGATATGAAGCATGATTCCTTGCTGTGGGACCTGTATCCTCTGTCTGGGTGCTGGGCCGAAATAAATGAGAGTGGCCTTCTCCGTTGGTGGTTGATATGACGCATGATTCCTTGATGTGGGAACTCTCTCCTCTGTCTGGGTGCTGGTCCAAAATACATGAGTGGCCTTCTCCGGTGGTGGTTGATATGACGCATGATTCCTTGCTGTGGGACCTGTATCCTCTGTCTTGGTGTTGGTCCAAAATACATGAGAGTGGCCTTCTCCGGTGGTGGTTGATATGAAGCATGATTCCTTGCTTTGGGACCTGTATCCTCTGTCTGGGTGCTGGTCCCAAATCAATGGGAGTGGCCTTCTCCAGTTGTGATTCCTTGCTGTGGGTCCTCTCTCCAATTGATATTGGTTAATTTTTATTTATTTTATTTTATTTTAATTCATTTCCCTATCTACATTTGTTTGCAGGGGATTTACCTACATTTTGCTGCCTTTTGCAGCCCTCTAGGCCTTTCCGGGAGTCTTTTACAGGCTTTTTAGTGCCCAAAAGTTCGGGTCCCCATTGACTTCTATAGGGTTCGGGTTCGGGATGAAGTTCGGGTTGAGTTCAGATCACGAACCCGGACATTTTCCGGAAGTTCGGCCGAATCTCTCGAACCCGAACATCCAGGTGTTCGCTCATCTCTATTTATTACCAATTGTACCGTAGTTTATATTAATTGTTTTTTTTTTGTTAGTAAACAAATTATATATATATTTTGATTTACAACTGAGTTTTTGTCTTCAATTCAGCGCAGATCACAAGCTCATAGTAGCTATATAGTTTATGATAAAAAAATTAAGATCTCCTTCTTCATAGATTCTAATTTATTCATAAATCATAAAAACTGTTAATCGAAAACAGTATAACTATCCCGTCAGCCTGCATTTTTAAAAATCGTCTGTTCCATTGGTGGGTGACATAAACCCTGTTTTGCCGTGAATTAACCCCTCCTGCCTGGGTTCCAGGGGCCTACATTTTTAAAAATCTTCTGTTCCATTGGTGGGTGATATGAACCCCGTTTTGCCGGTGAAAAACTCTTGCTGTGCATTGCTGACAGGGAACCAAATTTGGTAAAAATGTCTGTTAATGATGAAAAGATGCGTGACTACAAATACACGCTGATAGATGCGCTGCTGATGGTATTCCCACCTGACGCCTCCTCAACCTCCTACTTCACATCCATTTCCTCCTCCTAGATTAAGATTTTGATTTTAATTTATTTTTAGTAATTTCCCTATCCACATTTGTTTGCAGGGCACTTACCCACATTTTGCTGCTCTTTGCAGCCCTCTATCCCTTTCCAGGATCTTTTTACAGTCATTTTAGTGCCCAAAAGTTCGAGTCCTCATTGACTTCAAAGGGGTTTGGGTTCGGCATCAAGTTCGGGTTAAGTTCGGATCACGAACCCAAACTTTTTTGTGAAGTTCGGCCAAACCCGTCTAACCTGAACTTCCAGATGTCCGCTCAACTTTAACTGTTATGTTATTTACTGCAATATGTTATAGAGCACAAAAGTCAAAGCATTGTAAAACCATGCAATAATACAAATAGAAAAGTCCTTTTGTAGCTTATGGACACTTTTACCTCCCCAGCTGGGCTTCACCAAGAACTAGGTGCCACCTCCTCAGTTTGAGAACCACTGCTATAGGAATTATTTTCTAGTAAGATTGGAGGAAGATTTAATATTCTCATGTTACTGGAACAATCAACAATAAATTAATAATGTTAGAATGTTTTTGTGTTATATATTTTTATTTCAGTATGTAAAAGTGGTACCCTGGCTGTTGGGGCACTTATAGAGGACCTGTCACCGCAAAATGCATACCACAACAGCATAAAAGCAAAGCAGTGTTCAAACCATGCTCTCAATACAAAGGAATTACTTACTGGCCTGATATTAGTCTTTTACTTTTCAGAACTAGAAACATACTGTAGTTCGGATGCTGAATTATTATTATCGAGTTGGATTTTAAATTTTGTTTACTCAGTAATGTGATGCAATAAAATTACACTGACTGCTCCACTGTTACTTATAACTACTGAAGAATCCGGGCTAAATAATATAGCTGTTGTCCTTGCAGTGAACTTTCTTGTACTTTTTTTCTCTTTCGGGCAGAAATGATTTTGAATGCAGTCAAAGCTAAATGTGCTAAAGCACCAACTAAAATATTGCATATCCCATTCATAATTGCGATTGGGGCTCATAGACAAAAAGTTATAACACTATAAAACTTTCTTAATTTTTACGAAGGGTAACTGGCAATTCAAAATAATGAAGCTGCATTTTTGTCATGTAGTATGAAACTTTTCTAGTGTACACATATTTATTGAAATCTTTCTACCAAAACAAGTGTATCAATAGGCTTTACACCAAACTTTCATTTAGGCAGTTGTGCTAGCTTGTTTTACTTAAAATACCTTATGTAAAGAAACAAACAAACACAAAGGTATATGTACACAGGTTTGGTTTTAAATATGAGGCTGCTGGGGCCATCTACTCATTCCCTAGTCTCCTTTTGAGCATATCTGTTGTAAAACCTGCCCTAACACTGGTGCAGCGTAGTATTAACCATTAGAATGGAGATCCTAGCCAGTCCTCAAACCTAAACCCTAGCAGAACATGCACCGTAATGCTATTCGAAGACCAACTAAGCTCCTTCTGATGCGTTTCCCCTGATTAAACTCATCAGGGAGTGTGGTAGAGCAGGTCAGTGCAGCATGGCTAGTTAGAGAGGCAGAGGTGAGTTGCCCAAGCATTATCATCTCTTATATATTATAAATCCCGCCTATCCTCTTGACAAGCCCAACCAGTGAACCAATCCCAGCAGAGTTGAAGTTCTAACTCCCACCTGGCCAGCCAAATAAGGCATCAGGGGTGGAGAATATCAGTTCCCTCCAGAGGCACTGCATGTCACTTAGCTGATGTTATGACAGGGGACAGGAGTAAAACTCCTCTATTGCGTTAAAAAAACAGCTTTGCATTGCAGAAACATGCATAGAGAGTCTAATGTGCTAGTGAAACAGTAGTGTTTGCTCAGTTAAGGGGCCAAAACTGACCAAATAAGTCAAGTGTGAATTCGGCCTTATAGGTCTATGTTAGCGTCAGGTATAAAGAACCATGCCCTGGTCCAGGATTCTACTATAGAGTGAAAGAGTGCACCCCTTTTACACCATCTTCAGCTGATTCCACATAGATTTCTACAGAACCTGTTCTGTTACACGCTGAGTAGTGTCCCCCTGACAGAGTGGAGGGGATGTCAGGAGTAAGTTTGTGTTGATGTCACTGTTTATCTTGCACTTCTTCTCATCTGTCATAAAAACGACCACAAAAAAAGGGATCCTGTCATCCTTCTTCACACGGTCAGCATTTGCTCAGTAATCCATCAGTATTGCTAAGGCAAAAAAAACACAGGAGTAGATCCAAAAAATAGATGACATGTGAATAGAATATTTGCATGTCTCCGGTGTTTTGTACCCACTCCTTATTTTGGCTTCCAAATCATGATCCAATCATGATGCAAAATAGGGAAACAGGCCTTACGGCGACTCCAAAGACAGGATCCGTTGTGTTTCTCATTTTTCCGTCCTTCTGACAGTTCACAAGAAAGGTAAAATAAATGGTGATTTCACCAAGGCCAAACAGGCACAATAGCGGCCCAGTGACAGAGTGGTAAGGGTAACAACAGCATGAGGAGTCAACACAGTGGCTCAGTGACAGAGTGGTTAGTAGAGTTTAGCGAACACCTGGATGTTCGGGTTCGAGAAGTTTGGCCGAACTTCGCGAAAATGTTCGGGATCCAAACTCCACCCGAACTTGACCCCGAACCCCATTGAAGTCAATGGGGACCCGAACTTTTGGGCACTAAAAAGGCTGTAAAATAGCCCAGGAAAGGGCTAGAGGGCTGCAAAAGGCAGCAAAATGTAGGTATATCCCCTGCAAACAAATGTGAATAGGGAAATGACAAAATAAAATAAATAAAAATTAACCAATATCAATTGCCAACTTGGAGGAGGAGGTGGAATATGAGGTTGGGGTGGCGTCAGATGGGAATGCTATGGGAGTTGAAGTTCTCATCACAGCCAAAAAGGATTCATGTCTTCCTACAGTGCCACAGGCCTCATTTACAGATTTGGGACCATGGCAACCATACATGGGAGTTGAAGTTCACATCACAGCCAAGAAGGATTCATGTTTGCCAGCCGTGTCACAGGCCTCACTCACAGACTCAGGCCAATGGCAACCATACATGGGAGTTGCAGTTGTCATCACAGCCAAGAAGGAATCATGTCTGCCTGCAGGGCCACAGACCTTATTCAAACATTCAGGCCCACGGGACCCACAAAGAGGAGAGTTACAATCATGCCAAACCAGTATTGATTTCACCCAGCAGTGCCACAGGCTTCATTTACTAATTCAGGAGGACCATGGCACCCGCAAAGAGGAGAGCGGTCCCGTAACAGCAACACAGGCCTTAGGTCAACCTGCAATTGAACAGGCCATTATCATTTATGTAGGCCCCTGACACCCAGAAAGAGGAAAGGTCATTTGACAGTAAATATAGTTAAATGTCTCCCACCAAGACAGCAAGCAATTAAACGAAATATAGGCCCCTGACACCGACACAATGGGGCGGTCATTTGACAGTAAAAAGAGTTTAATGTCTCCCACCAAGACAGCAAGCGATTAAACGAAATATAGGTCCCTGACAACCAGACAATGTAGAGGTCATTTGACAGTATAAAAAGTTTAATATTTCCCACCAATGCAGCAAGCGATGAAACGAAATATAGGTCCCTGACAACGAGACAATGGGGCGGTCATTTGACAGTAAAAAGAGGAAAATGTCACCCAACAAAGCAACAAATGATTAACCCCTTAAGGACTTAGGACGTACCCGTACGGCAGGTTTCCTGAGTCCTTAAGGACCTATGACGTACCGGTATGTCATAACTTTAAAACCATATTGCGGCACGGCGGGGGTTAATAAGAACAGGCTGTCCGCTGAAATCATTCAATGGCATCCTGTCACAACGCCCAGCACTTTTTTTTTTTTTTTGCGTGCGCTGACTGTGTGACTGTGGCCGGCACTCTTTGTTTCCGGCCACTGTTAGCGCATCGACCGCCCCACTGCTGATCAGCGTTGTACCGCTGATCAGCAAGTTTGAACTTTCTTTTTTTTTCTAACACTTTATTTTTTTTAACTTTAGCTTTTTAGTACGGGAACACCCGTGCCCCCACACACACGCACATAGACACGCACATACACACATACCCATGGCCCGCCAGACGTTCTCGGTGGAGGAGGCATACGCCCATATGCTCTCCGACTCCGAGAGCCCCAGTGAGGATGAGGATGACCCCACAGTCCACTTTTCATCCGCATTCTCCTCATCATCATCTGATGATGATGAGCCCCCAAGGCGGAGGAGCCAGGGGCCCCACATGCTAGGGACCCTGTGGCCCACACCAGTACGAGCAGCCCTGTGGCTCATACTGGTTTCCCGGCCCACCAAATAAGGCCATCTAAGCCCCCTACTGGTTAACTTAGCTGGTGTCCCCCAGTGGATTTTGAGCCCAAGTTTCCAGATTTTGTTGGCAATCCAGGAATCCAGATTCCCACAGTGGGCTTCACTGAAACTTACTTTTTTAGTTTTTTTTTCAGTGACCCATTTGGGAATCTGATGGTGGAGCAGACAAACGCGTACGCCCAACAGTTCGTTGCTCATCACCCGGCTCCTTTTTGGCTAGACTCAGTGACTGGACGCCGGTCAGTGCAGCCGAGATGAGGACGTTTTGGGGCCTCGTGCTGCACATGGGTCTAGTGCAAAAACCGAGTGTCGGGCAATACTGGAGTGGGGACGTCCTCTACAAGACCCCACTCTACAGTATGGCCATGACACACCCCCGGTTTGAGGCCATCTGGAAATGCCTGCGTTATGCAAATAATGCAACATGCCCCCCCCAAGGTGATCCTGCCTATGACCGTCTGTATAAGATACGGCCGATTATAGATCACTTCGGGGCCAAATTTGCACAGGCCTAGAAGTACCTGGAAGGGAGGTCGCGGTTGATGAGTCTCTCGTTGCTTTCAAGGGGAGACTTAGTTTCCGCCAATACATTCCCACTAAGTGGTAGAGGTATGCCGTGAAAATGTACAAAATTTGTGAGAGTATCTCAGGGTATACTTACAAATTTCGTGTGTACGAGGGGCGAGATTCCCGTATTGAACCCCCAGAATGTCCCCCCACTCTGGGTGTTAGCGGGAAACTCGTGTGGGACCTTATGCACCCACTGCTAGATAAGGGTTTCCACCTGTACATGGATAACTTTTATACTAGCATTCCCTTGTTCAGGTCCCTTGCTGCCAGATCCACGTCCGCTTTTGGGACCGTGCGGAAAAATTAGTGCTGCCTCCCTGCCTACCCCCTCCAGATACCTATCCCCAGGGACCAGACACGTGCCCTTACCAGTGGAAACCTGTTGCTGGTCAGGTATAAGAACAAGAGGGATGTCCTTATACTGTCCACCATCCACGGTAACAGCACCACCGAGGTACCACGGCAACGGTCCTCAAGCCTGATTGTATCGTCGACTACAATCGGTATATGGGAGGAGTTGATCTCTCTGATCAAGTCCTCAAGCCATATAATGCCATGGGGAAAACCTGGGTATGGTACAAAAAAGTTGAGGTCTACTTGGTACAGGTTGCCTTGTACAACGCTTTTGTACTATCCCGAAGTGCTGGCAGCACAGGGACATTCCTCCAATTCTATGAGGCAGTCCTCAAGGATCTGATCTTTTCAGACCGGGAAAGAGCAGGTCAGAGTACCTCGGGAATTGGAGGCGCCCGGATCTTCCCTGGCCAACATTTTCCAGGTGTGGTCCCTCATACTGGAAAGAAGGGACAAACCCAAAAAAGATGCAGTGTGTGTCACAAGAGGGGGATACAGAAGGACACCTCCACTTAATGTGACACTTGCCCCGATTATCCGGGCCTCTGCGTTATCGATTGCTTCAGGGAGTATCACACTTCCATGGAGTACTACATTTTTATAATCCCCAACAGTCCCCTAGAGAACATAAAAAACTATGGCTCTCAGACTTTGGAGACACGGAAATTTCCCCCCCAAAATATTTGTTTTATTGCAGGCATCCTTAAACTGCGGCCCTCCAGATGTTGTAAAACTATAGCTCCCAGCATGCCCGGACTATCAACAGCAACAAAAAATAGAATACCGCGGCACTCACGTAGCAAAGGATTCTTCTTTTATTTCTCCCAAAGCAGCAACGTTTCGACTTTAACAGTCTTTCTCAAGCATACAATGTATGCTTGAGAAAGACTGTTAAAGTCAAAACGTTGCTGCTTTGGGAGAAATAAAAGAAGAATCCTTTGCTACGTGAGTGCCGCGGTATTCCATTTTTTGTTGCTGTTACGGGGGTTGGGCCAGGATCCAGCACCGCAGGCACCGCCATCTAAGAATTTGCAGATAAGAAGCCAAGGTAGTGCTGCCCCTATCTCTATATATTTGTTCCAGACTATCAACAGGGCATAGTGGGAATTGTAGTTTTACAACATCTGGAGGGCTGCAGTTTGAGAATGCCTGCTTAGTGTCTCCAAAGTCTAAGAGCCATACATATTGGGCATTGCCGCGTCCGTAAAAATCTTCTCTATAAAAACACCCCCTAAACTAGCCCCTCAATAAACACCGTCAAAAAAATCTAATAAAAACTATGTAAAAAAAAAGCCTTTTTTATTGTCACCTTGGATCCCAAAAGTGTAATAACAAGCCATTAAAAAGTCATATGCACCCCCAAATTTTGCCAATCAAACCGCCATCTTATCCCGCAAAAAATGAGCCCCTACATTAGATAGTCGCCCAACAAAAAAAAAAAAAAAAGAAAACTGTAGCTCCCAGGCTATGGAGATACTAAAATATTTTTTTTTTGTTCCTCAATTGATAATATAGTGTAAAATCTAAATAAATTAAAAAAAGTAGACATATTAGGTATCTCCGCATCCGTAAGAATCTTCCCTATAAAAATAACATTTAACCCAACCCCCCTGGATGAACAGCGTTAAAAAATAAAATAAAAAACGGGTAAAAAAAAAAGCAATTTTTGGTCACCTAACATCACAAAAAGTGTAATATCGAGCGGTCAAAAAGTCATATGCACCCCCAAATAGTGCCAATCAAACCGCCATCTCATCCCGCAAAAAATGAGCCCATACATTAGTTTCCCAACAAAAAAAAAAAAACTGTAGCTCCCAGGCTATGGAGAGACTAAAATAATTTTTTTTGTTCCTCAATTGATAATATAGTGTAAAATCTAAATAAATTTAAAAAAGTAGACATATTAGGCATCTACGCGTCCGTAAGAATCTGCCCTATAAAAAAAAAACATTTAACCCAACCCCTTGGATGAACAGCATTAAAAATATAAAATAAAAACTGTGCGAAAACACCCATTTTTTGGCAAAATTTCCATTTGAATCCTTTTTTTCCGGTAATAAAGCAAGGGTTAACAGCCAAACAAAACTAAATATTTATTTCCCTGATTCTGTAGTTTTCAGAAACACCCCATATGTGGTCGTAAATGGCTATATAGCCACACGGCAGGCCATAGAACGAAGGGAACGCCATATAGTTCTGAAAAGCAGATTTTGATGGAATGGTTTATTTAGACCATGTCCCATTAGAAGCCCTCCTTATGTAGCCTAGACTAGAAACTCCAAAAAAGTGACCCCATCTAAGAAACTACACCCCTCAAGGTATTCAAAAATTACTTTACAAACTTTGTTAACCCTTTAGGTGTTCCACAAAACTTAATGGCGAATGTAGAAATTTTTTTAGAATTTCCATTTTTTGTTAACTTGCCTCAAAAAAGTGTAATATAGAGCAACCAAAAATAATATTTACCCTAAAATAGTCCCAAAACAACAACCACCTTATCCTGTAGTTTCCTAGATGGGGTCAATTTTATGGAGTTTCTACTCTAGGGGTGCAGCAGGGGGCTTGAAAGGGTACATGGTATAAAAAAACCAGTCCAGCAAAATCTGCCTTCCAAAAACCATATGGCGTTTCCCTTCTTCTATGTCCTGCCGTTTAGCCAAATAGTAGTTTACGACCACATATGGGGTGTTTCTGCAAACTACAGAATCAGGGCAACCCATATTGAGTTTTGTTCGGCTGTTAACCCATTTTTTCCAGTAAAGTAAGGGTTAAAATGGGAAATTTTCCCAAAAATAGAAATTCCAAAACTGTTTATCCATCTGCCAATAACTCTTGTGGAACACCTAAAGGGTTAACAAAGTTTGTAAACCCAGTTTTGAATACCTTGAGGGGTGTACTTTCTTAGATGGAGTCACTTTTTTGGAATTTCTATTCTAGGGGTGCAAAGGAGGTCTTGAAATGGGACATGGTATAAACAAAACCAGTCCTGCAAAATCTGCCTTCCAAAACCCATATGGCGTTCCCCTTCTTCTATGTCCTCCCGTTTGGCCAAACAGTAGTTTAGGACATCATATGAGGTGTTTCTGCAAACTACAGAATCAGGGCAACCCATATTGAGTTTTGTTTGGCATTTAACCCTTGCTTTGTTCCTGGAAAAAATGAATTATATTGGAAAATTTTTTAAAAAAATCGAAATTCTTAAATGTTATGTCCATTCGCCATGAACTTTTGTGGAAGACCTAAAGGGTTAACGATGTTTGTAAAACAGTTTTGAATACCTTGAGGGGTGTAGTTTCTAAAATGGGGTCAATTTTGGGTGGTTTCTATTACGTAAGCCTCATAAAGTAACTTCAGACCTGGACTGGTCCATAAAAAGTGGGATTTCTGAAATTTCTGAAAAATTTCTAAATTTGCTTCTAAACTTCTAGGCTATGTAATATCCCCCCAAAATAAAATGGCATTCCCAAAATGATACAAACATGAAGTAGACATATGGGGAATATAAAGTCATCACAATTTTTGGGGGTAATACTATGTATTACAGAAGTAGAGAAACTGAAACTTTGAAATTTGAAAATGTTTCAAAATTTTTGGTAAATTTGGTATTTTTTTATGCAAAAAAAATAACTTTTTTGACCCAATTTTATCAGTGTCATGAAGTACAATATGTGACGAAAAAACAATCGCAGAACGGCCTTGGTAAGTAAAGGCATTTTAAAGTTATTCACACATAAAATGACACTGGTCAGATTTTCAAAAAATGGCCAAGTCCTTAAGGTGAAATAGGGCTGAGTCCTGAAGGGGTTAAACAACATATATGCCCCTGACACCCACACAATGGGGCAGTCATTTGACAGTAAAAAGAGGTAAATGTCTCCCACCAAGACAGCAAGCAAGTAAACGAAATATAGGCCCCCTTACACCCACACAATGGGGTGGTCATTAGACAGTAAAAAGAGTTTAATATCTCCGACCAAGACAACAAATGATTAAACAATATATATAGGCCCCTGACACTGACACAATGGGGCAGTCATTTGACAGTAAAAAGAGTTAAATGTCTCCCACCAAGACAGCAAGCAGTTAAACGAAATATAGACCCCTGACACCCAGACAGAGTAGAGGTCATTCGACATAAAAAAGAGGATAATGTCACCCACCAAAGCAACAGGTGAATATCTGAAATGTAGGACCCTGGCACCCAGACAGAGGAGAAAGGTCCCATAGCAGCAAAGGAGGAATCATGTTACCCACCAATGGAACAGGCCACTTTCAGTTATTTAGGCCCCCGCACCCAGACAGAGGAGAGAGGTCCCATAGCAACAAAACAGGCATCATGTTACCCACTAATGGAACAGGCCACTTTAAGTTATTTAAGCCCCTGACACCCAGACAGAGGAGAGGTCATTTGACAGCAAAAAGAGGTTAATGTCACGCGCCAAAGCAGCAGGCGATTTGCTGAAATGTAGACCCCTGGCACCCAGACAGAGGAGAGGTTCATTAAAATTGGTGTTTCCCCCAAAATAATGGTACAATAAAAAAAAGAGGATTCAATAAAGAAGTGCCCTGAATGTATGGTTGAGGACGAGGCAGTGATAAATGTCTATTCTGCACAAGGGATGGACAGGTCCTGTGGGATCCATGCCTGGTTCCTTTTTATGAACGTCAGCTTGTCCAAGTTAGCTGTCGACAGACGGCTGCATTTGTCTGTAATGACACCACCTGCCGTGCTAAATACACGTTCAGACAATACACTGCCCGCAGTGCAGGCCAGCACCTCCAAGGCATAAAAGGCTAGCTCTGGCCATGTGGACAATTTGGATACCCAGAAGTTAAATGGGGCCGAACCATCAGTCAGTACATGTAGGCGTGTGCAGACGTACTGTTCGACCATGTTGTTGAAATGCTGCCTCCTACTAACAAGTTCCCTATCAGCTGGTGGTGCAGTTTGCTGTGGCGCTGTGACAAAACTTTTCCACATCTCGGCCATGCTAACCCTGCCTTCAGAGGAGCTGGCCGTAATACAGCTGCGTTGGCGACCTCTTGCTTCTCCTCGGCCTTCACCTTGTGCTTCCACTTGTCCCCCCATGTCAGTTGGGAATGCTCTCATAAGCACGTCTACCGGCGTGCGCTTGTACTCACGCATTTTCCTATCACGCTCCAGTGCGGGAATTAAGGTGGGGAGTAGGCACGTTGTCTTTGTACAGGGGATCCAGCAGGGTGGCCACCCAGTAGTCAGCACACGTTAAAATGTGGGCAACTGTGCTGTCGTTGCGCAGGCACTGCAGCATGTAGTAGCTCATGTGTGCCAGGCGGCCCAGAGGTAAGGACAAGCTGTCCTCTGTGGGAGGTATATCGTCATCGTCCTCCGTTTACCCCCAGCCACGCACCGGTGATGGGCCCGAGCTGCATTGGGTGCCACCCCGCTGTGAACGTGCTTCATCCTCCTCCATCTTCTCCTCATCCTCGTCCTCCAATAGTGGGCCCTGGCTGGCCAAATTTGTACCTGGCGTCTGCTGTTGCAAAAGACCTCCCTCTGAGCCACTTCTAAAAGACTGGCCTGAAAGTGTTAGAAATGACCCCTCTTCTCCTCCTCCTCCTCCTGGGCAACATCCTCTTCCATCATCGCCCTAAATGTTTTCTCAAGGAGACATAGAAGTGCTATTGTAATGCTGATAATGGCGTCATCGCCACTGGCCATGTTGGTGGAGTACTCGAAACAGGGCACAAAAGTCTCGCATGGAGGCCCAGTCATTGGTGGTGAAGTGGTGCTGTTCCGCAGTGCGACTCACCCGTGCGTGCTGCAGCTGAAACTCCACTATGGCCTGCTGCTGCTCGCACAGTCTCTCCAGCATGTGCAAGGTGGAGTTCCACCTGATGGGCACGTTGCATATGAGGCGGTGAGCGGGAAGGCTGAAGTTACGCTGTAGCACAGACAGGTGAGCAGCGGCAGGATGAGAATGCCGGAAGCGCACACAGACAGACCCCACTTTATGCAGCAGCTCTGACATGTCTGGGTAGTTGTGAATGAATTTCTGCACAACCAAATTTAGCACATTCGCCAGGCAAGGGATGTGCGTCAAACCGACTAGTCCCAGAGCTGCAATGAGATTTCGCCCATTATTGCACACCACCAGGCCGAGCTTGAGGCTCACCGGCAGCAACCACTCGTCGGTCTGTTATTCTATACCCCGCCGCAACTTCTGCGCGGTGTGGGGCCTGTCTCCCAAACACATGAGTTTCAAAACGGCCTGCTGACGTTTACACTGGGCTGTGCTGAAGTTGGTGGTGAAGGTCTGTGGCTGACCGTATGTGCAGGTGGAAGAAGAGGAGGATCAAGCCTCAGTAGGAGGAGGAGGCAACAGGAGGCAAAGAATGATGCCCTGCGATCCTTGGTGGCGGAAGGACGTGCGCCAAACAGCTCTCCACCTTGGGCCCAGCCCACATTTACCCAATGTGCAGTTAGGGAGTTATAGCGTCCCTGGCCGTGCTTACTGGTCCACGTATCTGTGGTTAGGTGGACCTTGCCACAGATGGCGTTGCGCAGTGCACACTTGATTTTATCCGATACTTGGTAGTGCATACGGTGTCCATATTAGGACATCGTCAGACATCATCCACAACTCCATCCTCCGTCAGGCAAAACACCCTCCTTCGTCAGCCCAAACTCCATCAGTCCTCTTCCCTCAGGCAAAACTCCATCCTCTGTCAGCCAAAACTCCTTTCTTCCTCATACAAAACTGCCTCCTCCCTCAGACATCAGCCAAAATGCCCTCCTCCCGCATCCAAAACTCCATCAGATGTCAGACAAAACTCCCTCAGACATCAGCCAAAACTGCCTCATCCAAAACTGCCTCCTCAGACATCAGCCAAACCTCCCTCATCCATAACTGCCTCCTCCCTCAGACCTCAGCCAAATCTCCCTCATCCAAAACTGCCTCAGACATCAGCCAAATCTCCCTCATCCAAAACTGCCTCCTCCCTCAGACCTCAGCCAAAACGCCCTCCTCCCTCATCAAAAACTCCATCAGATGTCAGACAAAACTCCCTTCTCCCTCAGAAGTCAGTCAAAATTCCCTCCTCCCTAACTGAAAAGTATGCAATACACAAACACTACGCCTGAAGAAGCTGCTAGCTGCTGGAAAGGCAAAGGACCTGTGATGATGTCATGACCATGTGATGAGTCATGTGTGTGGGAGGGGTCAGATTTCACAGCGGCTGTGTACAGAACTGTAGTCATCAAATAGAGCTGTGTATTAGAGATGTGTGTACTGTGTAGTAGAGATATGTGTGTATCCTATCTCTATTACACAGTACACAGTCTGCTACATGCAGGATACACACATATCTCTATTACACAGTACACAGCTCTGATACATGCAGGATACACACATATCTCTATTACACAGTACACAGCTCTGCTACATGCAGGATACACACATATCTCTATTACACAGTACACAGCTCTGCTACATGCAGGATACACACATCTCTATTACACAGTACACACATCTCTAATACACAGCTCTATTTGATGACTACAGTTCTGTACACAGCCGCTGTGAAATCTGACCCCTCCCACACACATGACTCATCACATGGTCATGACATCATCACAGGTCCTTTGCCTTTCCAGCAGCTAGCAGCTTCTTCAGGCGTAGTGTTTGTGTATTGCATACTTTTCAGTTAGGGAGGAGGGAATTTTGACTGACTTCTGAGGGAGAAGGGAGTTTTATCTGACATCTGAGGGAGTTTTGGATGAGGGAGGAGGGCTTTTTGGCTGAGGTCTGAGAGGGAGGAGGTGGTTTTGGATGAGGGAGGTTTGGCTGAGGGAGGAGGCAGTTTTGGCTGAGGTCTGACGGAATTTTTGGCTGAGGTCTGAGGGAGTTTTGTCTGACATCTGATGGAGTTTTGGATGAGGGAGGAGGGCGTTTTGGCTGAGGTCTGAGGGAGGAGGCTGTTTTGGATGAGGGAGGAGGGCATTTTGGCTGATGTCTGAGGGAGGAGGCAGTTTTGGATGAGGAAGAAAGGAGTTTTGGCTGACAGAGGATGGAGTTTTGCCTGAGGGAAGAGGACTGATGGAGTTTGGGCTGACGAAGGATGGAGTTTTGGATGATGTCTGACGATGTCCTAATATGGACACCGTAAGTGCAGGGAAGACACGGCTCTCTTGGAAAAGTAGTGGCAGCTGGGAACAACGTACTGTGGGACAGCCACCGGCATCAGCTGTTTGAAGCTGTCTGTGTCCAACAGCCTGAATGACAGCATTTCAAAGTAGTTTTGAAATGCTGTCATTCAGGGCCAGGGATCGAGGGTGGCTCGGTGGGAATTTACACTTTCTCTCCAAGGTTTGTGAGATGGAGAGCTGAACGCTGCCGTGTGATGTGGTGGAGATGCTTGGTGACGGATGTTGTGGTGTTTTTGGCACATCCTCTTTTTGCAGGGCGGCAGGTGCCAACGTTCCTCCAGAGGCTGAGGAAGAGGCTGAGCCAGTCGCAGAAGAGGGAGCAGGAGCGGCCTAAGCCCTTTCTTGGTTTTGAAGGTGCTTACTCCACTGCAGCCTGTGTCTCGCATGTAGATGCCTGGTCATGCAGGCTGTGCTAAGGTTCAGAACGTTAATGCCTCGCTTCAGGCTCTGATGGCACAGCATGCAAACAACTCGGGTCTTGTTGTCAGCACATTGTTTAAAGAAGTGCCATGCCAGGGATCTCCTTGAAGCTGCCTTTGGTGTGCTCGGTCCCTGGTGGCGGTGGCCAGTAGCAGGCGAACTCTCTTGGCGACAGCTGTTCTGCTTTTGCACCCTGCTCGCTCTTTTGCTATATATACCTATAAATCGCCCCAATATATCTCATTAATGGCTGTGCCATCAAACAAGCATTACAACCTAAAAAGTGCTCACCAGGAGCAAAAGAGGACACAACCAAGATATACAAAAAATATATAATAAATTTATTGATAAATAAATAAAGAATCAGACATAATAACATACACAAAAACCTGTGCAATTGAGGACAGCAAAAACAGAACCCAGATACCACCCACTGGCACTAGAAAAAAATCCCCACTCAGATGTAACAGATACTGACATAATAATACACTAACAGTAAGGCTAGAGATCACAGTTAATCCCAATATTAATATTGGCTCGGTCTCTCACCACTGCCTCTTTTTCTGAACTCTGAAAGTCAGTGGCACGACCTTCATTCCATGTAGGGTCTAGGACCTCATCGTCCCCTACATCGTCTTCCACACAGTCTTCCTCCCTGACCTCCTGTTCGGTCTGCACACTGCAGAAAGATGCAGCAGTTGGCACCTGCGTTTTGTCATCATTAGAGACATGCTGACTCTGCTGAGGTGGTATTCCCATGTCCTTATCAGGAAACATAAGTCTTTGTGCATCAGTGCATTCTATGTCTTCCACTGCCGGGGAAGGGCTCGGTGGATGCCCTTTGGGAAACTCTGCCAGCAGATTCTTCAAACAGCATAAGAGACTGCTGCATAACTTGAGGCTCAGACAGGTTCCCTGATATGCATGGGGGTGATGTGACAGACTGATGGGCTTGGTTTTCAGGCGCCACCTGTGTGCTTTCTGCAGAAGACTGGGTGGGAGATAATGTGAACCTGCTGGATCCACTGTCGGCCACCCAATCGACAAGCGTCTGTACTTGCTCAGGCCTTACTATCCTTAGAATGGCATTAGGCCCTGACGTAGTGGGTTTACTAGAACGTCCACGTCCTCTCCCAGCACCAGAGGGTCCACTAACATCACCACGACCATGTCCGCGTGCCTTACTTGATGTTTTCCTCATTGTTAGCGTTCACCACAATAAAGAAAAAAATTATTTCACCCAATGTATAGAGTTCAAATTAAGGCTTTTTTTTACAGGCACTTTACATAGTTAGCTATTTTTATACCATATTACACTAATTCAGGCTAAGCAGAAACCACAGATTTATGGGAATATTAGTTTTACGCCTAGTATTTAGGCCCTGGCTGCAAGGTATCCTTTTACAGACAGAAATACACTTGGAGATGCACAGCAGCGTGCACAAATATAGAGAATTTATTTTTCAGGCCTTTTATTTAGACGCTGACACACTGAGTGTAATATACCCTATTACAGACAGAATTACACTTGGAGAGGAACAGAGGAAAGTACAGATGTTTAGGATTTCTATTTAAGGGATTTTATTTAACCACAGAAAAAAAATCTATCCTTTAACGGACAGTATTACACTTGGCCAGCCACAGATGGAACTCCAGATTTAGGAGATTGGTATTTTGGCAATTGAATTTCACCCCAGAAAAAAGTCTATCCTTTGACGGATAGTATTACACTTGGACAGCCTCAGCTGGAACACCAGATTTAGGGGATTGGTATTTTGGCAATTGAATTTCACCCCATAAAAAAATCTATCCTTTGAGGGACAGTATTACACTTGGCCAGCAACAACTGAAACCACTGTTTAGGGGATTGGTATTTTGGCGATTGAATTTCACCCCAGAAAAAAATCTATCCTTTGATGGACAGTATTACACTTGGCCAGCAACAGCTAAAACCACTGATTTAGAGGATTGGTATTTTGGCAATTGAATTTCACCCCTCAATAAAATATAGCAATTTCTATCCTGTGTTTCAAGGTGTGACAATAAGCACAACCCCTGGTGTAGGATATTGCAAAAAAAAGCCTACTATTGAACTCAAAAATGTATGTTGAACTTGGTGGCAGCTCAAAACATGTGCTGGTGCACCAAAATATCACAAAATGGCTGCCAAACCCCCCTAGAAAAAAGTGACAGAAAAACACTCTGGGCAGCCTAAAAACCAGTGAGCAATAAACTAACAAAAGTTGAATGATTCACAGCTCTAGATCGATCACTTCATTAAGTGGTTTTGCTTAGTCTTCCCTGCCTAATCTCGCCCTCACAGCAGCTGCATCCTATCCCTACACTAATCAGAGCAGAGAGACAGGCGGCGCTACATGACTCCAGCTTAAATAGGGGCTGGGTCACATGCTGCACTTGGCCAAATACAGCCATGCCAATAGTAGGCATGGCTGTGATGGCCTCTTGGGGCAAGTAGTATGACGCTTGTTGATTGGCTGCCTTGCAGCCTTTCAAAAAGCGCCATAGAAATCGCCGAACACTGAACCCGAACTTTTACGTAAATGTTCGAATCCCGGTCCGTGTCCCGAACACCCCAAAATTCGGTACTATACAGTTCGGGTTCGCTCAAAACTAGTGGTGAGGTGGCAACAGCATGAGGAGTCAACACAGTCGCCCAGTGACAGAGTGGTGAGGTTGCGACAGCATGAGGAGTCATCACGGTGGCCCAGTCACAGAGTGGTGAGGGGCAAAAGCAGTGGCAGTAACAGCACAAAATGGTGGGTGGCAGTAGGATCACATGGCAGCAGGTATGAGGTATCAGGTTGGTGGAAACATCTGTATAGCGGCTGAAGCAGGTGGCCAGAAAAAACAGGTCTCTTTTTAAAAAATTTGGGTGTGGCACACAGAATGATCTAGTCTGATGCATAAGGCAGTGGCATATGGAAATCCTGGCTGATCCACGCTAATTTATCTTCACAAAGGTCATTCTCTCCACATTTTGGGTGGGAAGTTGAGTTCTCCTTGGGGTAATATGTCCCCAACTGCACTAAACACCCACTCTGATGCCACACTACTGGCCAAGCAGTAAAGTTTGTCCAAGGCAAACTAGTGTTGATCTATCACCAAAGTGCTCAGGTGCTTGGGTGCTCGAGTAGAACACTTTGGGATGCTTGGGTGCTCAACAGAGCAATATGGAAGTCCATGGGAGAACCAGAGCTTCAAACCAGGCACCCCTTGCTCTGAAGAGGGGAGGGTGTTTGGTTCACAGGAAAAAGGTCAGAAATTGATGGAAACACCACTGAAATGGTTCAGGAACAGCATGGGGAGGATGTCTTGATGCATCTTGGACTCCCAGGTCGCTGCTGGGAACGATGTTGTCCGAGTAGTACACCCCTTTAGAGGAAAAATTGTTAAACATTCTTTCCTGTATATTTTCTTATAAAGCATATAAAGTGCAAGTGCCGCCAAAAATTACAAGGTAGAGGCACTTCGATACAACCTGTATATCACATAAAGGAGGGTCTCGTTCACATTGTGGTACAATTGTTCAGGTAGTGGGACCCCTACACTCATAAAGCCTATGCACTAAGTGAAAGGGCTGCCAAAAATTACAAGGAGCCGGCACTCCAATAAACCCTTTATTACACATAAATGAGGGCATCATACACACACCTGAAAAATCTAAAACATTAAGAACGAGGGCCTGCTACTGATTTGACCATCTAAAACATTATGGGCGAGGGCCTGCTGGTGACCCTCTAAAACATTAGGGGCGAGGGCCTGTTGCTGATCTGACCATTTAAAACATTAGGGATGAGGGTCTGCTGCTGAACTGACCCTCTAAAACATTAGGAGCGAGTGCCTGCTGCTAATCTGACCATTTAAAACATAAAGGGCAAGGGCTTGCTGGTGACCCCCTAAAACATTGGGGCTGAGGGGCTGCTGCTGAGCTGACCCTCTAAAACATTAGGAGCGTGGGCAGCCTAATAAGCAAGTTGATATGATGCAGGAGGAGGATAAGAAAAGGAAGATTGAACCATATACCCTTTTTTTGGTGGAAGGGGTGCATGGGAACACAGTGTATTCAATACACCAAAAAAGCCACATTTAAAGTGCCTTTATGTGATTAATGCTACCATTACTAACAAAACAGACAAGTTTAAGACCAACTGGCATTTTTGCCTTCACTCTCGCTTCAATAGAGTCTCAACAGACTTTTGGTAAAGGAAATTTGAATCACTCCTTGTCACTCCCCTTTTTTTTTCTTCCTTTCTCTTCCCCCCCCCCCCCAGACCCTTTTATTTTGGGAAGTTGTCCCGACATTGTACTATTGTATTTATTGTATCCTTTATTGTGTTCAACCCCTTCGTTGGGGGATTATAAAACTTGAGCAAATTGTACTTTCAATGTAAACAATGATGACACACGCAATGTCTGTAAATGGATGTTTATTTTCTTATTGAAAACATTGCAATAAAATATATGTTTAAAAAAAATTTAAAAAAATAAAGTGCCTTTATGTTCAGTCGCTTTCCTCTGGTGGAGTAGAGAAGTCAGGGGCAATCCAGGCCTTGTTCATTTTGATAAGAGTCAACCTGTCAGCATTTTCAGTTGACAGGTGGATGAGCTTATTAGTATTTATGCCCCAAGCAGCACTAAATACCAGCTCTGACAAAACGCTGGCGGCAGGGCAGGCCAGCACCTCCAAGGCATAGAGCGCCAGTTCATGCCGCGTGTCCAGCTTGGGCACCCAATAGTTGTAAGGCATAGAGGGATCACCGAGGATGCTGACACGGTCTTCTACGTACTCCTTCCCCATCTTCCAAAACGTTTCCCTCTTTGTGACACTAGGCCACGCATCAGGGTGAGAGTGCTGGCGGGGTATCATGAAACCTGCCCGGTCTTTGGAGAGTGTTGCCCTGCCTCTGTTGGAACTAGTGTGTGTTCCCCTCATCTCTCCTACTCGGTTGCCCAGGGAACTATGTACTCCTTTTTGGAGCAAATTTTTCTACAAGGACCTTCTGGTATTGCACCACTTTGCTAGTCCTCTCCACCACAAGAATGAGAGAGGATAAGTTCTCTTTGTAGCGGGGGTCGAGAAGGATGAAAAACCAGAAATCGGCGTTGGCCAAAATACACAGACAAAACTTCACTGTCATCTGTCCAGGAGGATGACTCTCAATCTCCTCCTCCTTTTCCTCCTTTACGGTCCATCCACACTGAACAGATGGAATAAACCAGCTATGGGTACTACCCTCTGTACCGGAGGCAACCATCTCTTCCTCCTCCTCATCATCATCATCACTAGTGATTAGCGAGCATGCTCAGCCAAGTATTGGTTCGGCTCGAGCATCGCTATTCTCAGCGCTCGGCTTTACTCGGGTTACTGGGGCTCGCTCGGCTTCAGGCCCTCACCTCCAATGCTTTATAAAGTCTGCTCACCTGTAGGCCATCACTGCAATTTTTTTGGGAGTTTGCTCACCTTCAGTCCCTCACCTCCAATGCTTTATACGGTCTGCTCACCTGTAGGCCATTACTGCAATGTTTTATGGTATCTGCTCACCTTCAGGCCCTCAACTATAATGTTTTAAAGGGTAACTAGCATGTCCTTTCTCCATATGTTTTTGAGGGTCTCCAGTAGGCCATCAATGATAATTTTTCAAGGGTGTGTATGATGCCCTCCTTTATGTGGAGTGCCAGTTCCTTGTAACTTTTGTCAGCCCTTTCACTTAGTGCATAGGCTTTACCCTCCTTTATGTGATATACAGGTTGTATCGAAGTGCCTCTACCTTGTAATTTTTGGCGGCACTTGCACTTTATATACTTTATAAGAAAATATACAGGAAAGAATGTTTAACAATTTTTCCTCTAAAATCGTTTTTTCTTTTTTTTTTTCAGTTTTGTGCTTATTATTGTCAGACTGTAAAAGGGGTGTACTACTCGGACAACATCGTTCCCAGCAGCGACCTGGGAGTCCAAGATGCATCAAGACATCCTCCCCATGCTGTTCCTGAACCATTTCAGTGGTGTTTCCATCAATTTCTGACCTTTTTCCTGTGAACCAAACACCCTCCCCTCTTCAGAGCAAGGGGTGCCTGGTTTGAAGCTCTGGTTCTCCCATGGACTTCCATATTGCTCTGATGAGCACCCGAGCATTCCAAAGTGAATAAGGCCCTCCTTTATGTGATATACAGGCTATATCGGAGTGCTTCTTCCTTGTAATTTTTGCCAGTATTTGCACTGTATATAAAATTGAATATACAGGAAAAAATGTTTCCTAACAATTTTACCTCTAAAAATTTCTTTTTTTTTTGAGGGGGCGGGATTTTGGGAGTGATTTTGTCGCTATGTAAAAGTGACAGACAACTGGGACAATATGGTTCCCAGCAGCTACATTGGAGTCCAAGATGCACCCAGACATGGTCTTCATGCTGTTTCAGATCCATTTCGGTGGTGTTTCTGTCACTTTCTGACCTTTTCCAATGAACCTGGCACCCTCCCATCATCCGAGCAAAAAGTTGTGGTCGTCTAAGTGGGGCGTGATGACGTGAATACTCACGTTGCGTTCTCCTCCCCCACTCTCCCTCCCTCCACGTCTCCCATGCAGCGCCCGGGGCGCGAAGTTTGAGCCGAAGCATGCCGATCTCTCGGTGAAAACCTCCCTGAAGGTGACAGCATTCTCGGACGGTTTCCTGCCTCCTGTTTGCTGCCGTCTGCTTCCGTCTCTCTTCCTCTCCCCCTGGTGTGATCTGGCGTCTCTCTCCTCCTGCCGTGGCTTTGCTTGGTTTTCCCCCGGTCCTCCCCCCGCCTTCTCAGTTTCTTTGTGTTCCTCTGTTCCTCTGCTGGATGTGCCGTTCCCCCCCTGCTGGAGCTGTGTTGCATCGGCTCCCCCCTGTCTCTTGCTGCTGCTGAGGTGCGTCATTTGCTCCTGCCTGCTCCTGCCTGGGACCGAGTCTGCCAAGTGAGGACGTCTGAGATTCGGCATCTGACACGTGAGAAACTTAAGGGAAGGATTGTGTGTGTTGTATTTGCCTCTGTTTGCACATATCTAAGTGCCCTGTGCCCTGTGTGGTGCTCTACAGGAATTATTTATCTGGACATTTGAAGTATAAGGACATAAAAAAAAAAGAGTAAAAAAAGAAAGGAGGAGGAAAAAAAAAAGAGGAAAAAAGGAAGGAAAGAAGGGAAAAAGAAAAAAAAAAAAAAAAAAGGGGGTATCATAAAAAGCCTAACCAGCAAAGAAAGGTGAGAAATAAAAGGGGGAAAATCCTTAAAAAATCCTTAAAAAAAAAAAGAGGAGTAAGCCCAAAGGAACTTTAAAAAAAAAAAAAAAAAACTGGGAAGTAAAAGGAGGTTCTTTAAGGAAAAATAAAGGGAGGTAAAGAGGAAAAGGGGGAAGAAAAAGAGAAAAAAGGAAAAGGAGAAGGGAAAAAAAAAAAACTAATATAAAAACAAAATGTATCAACATAGAAAAGAGGCTTTAAACAGAAATGGCTCCAAAGCGGCGCTCAATTGACTCTTCTGGAACAAAGCTGGGGTCCAAGACATCAGAGAGTAAAATTGACAAGTATTTGAAATCTCCCTCTCTAAATGAAAAGGATTTACCTAAAGGGAAATTGCATTTTTGCTGGGGATAGCCGTTCGCTGCGAACCACATGCGGAGGAACTGCCCCCCCAGTTAGAAACACGCCACAGTGTTTGGGGTCTGGAGCAGTCCCACCCATTTAGGCCACGTTTATTTTTGTGATTCTTGTTTTATATGTATTGAATGTGCCATTGCATATGGCTGGTAAACATTCTGCTGCACCTGGAAGCCGGTGTCACATGGTCTGTTGTAGGTGTAGCTTGCGGCCTCATGTGTTCCCCATTGCATTGTTGGTCCTGCAGTGCAGGTGAGTGGGATGGGGCTGTAGGCTACTTAATACCTGTTCAGACCTTGTTCACACACCATAGGTAGTCTAGTGGTAGGACCCCATGTCATGCTGAGATACCGTGTAGTGGTGCCTAAAGGGGCTCCGATATGTTCCTGAATGGAAATATTGGCGAATCTCTCAGCTTTTAACACCAGAGTGAGGGATTAGCCAGTGTTGTCAGTTGCTTATCCATGTGGTGCATCTTTTTTCTGTGAGTTATGTGTTTATATATTTTCATCCGCACATGTTTTATTTTGTGTAGGATGTTTGTGTGGTGCTTGTGGTTCGCGCCGGCATCCTCCATTGTATGCAATTTTTGCTGGGGATAGCCGTTCGCTGCGAACCACATGCGGAGGAACTGCCCCCCAGTTAGAAACACGCCACAGTGTTTGGGGTCTGGAGCAGTCCCACCCATTTAGGCCACGTTTATTTTTGTGATTCTTGTTTTATATGTATTGAATGTGCCATTGCATATGGCTGGTAAACATTCTGCTGCACCTGGAAGCCGGTGTCACATGGTCTGTTGTAGGTGTAGCTTGCGGCCTCATGTGTTCCCCATTGCATTGTTGGTCCTGCAGTGCAGGTGAGTGGGATGGGGCTGTAGGCTACTTAATACCTGTTCAGACCTTGTTCACACACCATAGGTAGTCTAGTG
The DNA here is from genome assembly GCA_033119425.1 of Bufotes viridis. NCBI lineage: Eukaryota > Metazoa > Chordata > Amphibia > Anura > Bufonidae > Bufotes > Bufotes viridis. The sequence continues at coordinate 251,406,159 of CM065592.1, read as the reverse complement.
GTAGGACCCCATGTCATGCTGAGATACCGTGTAGTGGTGCCTAAAGGGGCTCCGATATATTCCTGATTGGAAATATTGGCGAATCTCTCAGCTTTTAACACCAGAGTGAGGGATTAGCCAGTGTTGTCAGTTGCTTATCCATGTGGTGCATCTTTTTCTGTGAGTTATGTGTTTATATATTTTCATCCGCACATGTTTTATTTTGTGTAGGATGTTTGTGTGGTGCTTGTGGTTCGCGCCGGCATCCTCCATTGTATGCAATTTTTGCTGGGGATAGCCGTTCGCTGCGAACCACATGCGGAGGAACTGCCCCCAGTTAGAAACACGCCACAGTGTTTGGGGTCTGGAGCAGTCCCACCCATTTAGGCCACGTTTATTTTTGTGATTCTTGTTTTATATGTATTGAATGTGCCATTGCATATGGCTGGTAAACATTCTGTTGCACCTGGAAGCCGGTGTCACATGGTCTGTTGTAGGTGTAGCTTGCGGCCTCATGTGTTCCCCATTGCATTGTTGGTCCTGCAGTGCAGGTGAGTGGGATGGGGCTGTAGGCTACTTAATACCTGTTCAGACCTTGTTCACACACCATAGGTAGTCTAGTGGTAGGACCCCATGTCATGCTGAGATACCGTGTAGTGGTGCCTAAAGGGGCTCCGATATATTCCTGATTGGAAATATTGGCGAATCTCTCAGCTTTTAACACCAGAGTGAGGGATTAGCCAGTGTTGTCAGTTGCTTATCCATGTGGTGCATCTTTTTCTGTGAGTTATGTGTTTATATATTTTCATCCGCACATGTTTTATTTTGTGTAGGATGTTTGTGTGGTGCTTGTGGTTCGCGCCGGCATCCTCCATTGTATGCAATTTTTGCTGGGGATAGCCGTTCGCTGCGAACCACATGCGGAGGAACTGCCCCCAGTTAGAAACACGCCACAGTGTTTGGGGTCTGGAGCAGTCCCACCCATTTAGGCCACGTTTATTTTTGTGATTCTTGTTTTATATGTATTGAATGTGCCATTGCATATGGCTGGTAAACATTCTGTTGCACCTGGAAGCCGGTGTCACATGGTCTGTTGTAGGTGTAGCTTGCGGCCTCATGTGTTCCCCATTGCATTGTTGGTCCTGCAGTGCAGGTGAGTGGGATGGGGCTGTAGGCTACTTAATACCTGTTCAGACCTTGTTCACACACCATAGGTAGTCTAGTGGTAGGACCCCATGTCATGCTGAGATACCGTGTAGTGGTGCCTAAAGGGGCTCCGATATATTCCTGATTGGAAATATTGACGAATCTCTCAGCTTTTAACACCAGAGTGAGGGATTAGCCAGTGTTGTCAGTTGCTTATCCATGTGGTGCATCTTTTTTCTGTGAGTTATGTGTTTATATATTTTCATCCGCACATGTTTTATTTTGTGTAGGATGTTTGTGTGGTGCTTGTGGTTCGCGCCGGCATCCTCCATTGTATGCAATTTTTGCTGGGGATAGCCGTTCGCTGCGAACCACATGCGGAGGAACTGCCCCCAGTTAGAAACACGCCACAGTGTTTGGGGTCTGGAGCAGTCCCACCCATTTAGGCCACGTTTATTTTGTGATTCTTGTTTTATATGTATTGAATGTGCCATTGCATATGGCTGGTAAACATTCTGTTGCACCTGGAAGCCGGTGTCACATGGTCTGTTGTAGGTGTAGCTTGCGGCCTCATGTGTTCCCCCATTGCATTGTTGGTCCTGCAGTGCAGGTGAGTGGGATGGGGCTGTAGGCTACTAATACCTGTTCAGACCTTGTTCACACACCATAGGTAGTCTAGTGGTAGGACCCCATGTCATGCTGAGATACCGTGTAGTGGTGCCTAAAGGGGCTCCGATATGTTCCTGATTGGAAATATTGGCGAATCTCTCAGCTTTTAACACCAGAGTGAGGGATTAGCCAGTGTTGTCAGTTGCTTATCCATGTGGTGCATCTTTTTCTGTGAGTTATGTGTTTATATATTTTCATCCGCACATGTTTTATTTTGTGTAGGATGTTTGTGTGGTGCTTGTGGTTCGCGCGGCATCCTCCATTGTATGCAATTTTGCTGGGGATAGCCATTCGCTGCGAACTACATTGAGGAACTGCCCCTAGTTAGAAACACGCCACAGTGTTTGGGGTCTGAGCAGTCCCACCCACTAGCCCACGTTATTTTGTGAATTGCATGTTAACCTAAGAACATTCTTACAAGTGAAAGATTCTGAGGAAGGGTCTTCAGAGGTGGGCCAGGAAGGAGGGGAGGAAAGTCTGCGCTCGCCAACAGAAATTGAACATGACCCCTTAGCTCTGGAAAAAATCCTGCGTGCGGTTAAAAACAACGGTATCCTAATGCAGGGGATGTCCACTCAGTTGGGTTCTATGCAGAGTGATATATCCTTGATAAGAGACGAGCTGACAAAAATCCGCGATCGAGTTCTTAACGTGGAAAAAATGGTCGACTCTCTGCAAACAGATACTGTCATGTTAAAAACTAAGACGGCGTCCCTGGCTTCAGAAAACACCCTTTTACAAAACAAGCTGGAGGATTTGGAAAACAGATCAAGGCGTTACAACATCCGTATAGTTGGATTTCCAGAAGGAGTTGAAGGTCGGCAGCTAGTGGAGCAACTTAAAGATCTGATTGCGGAAAACCTGGGCAGTAAACATTTTTCGTCTATGTTTCAAATAGAAAGAGCCCACCGGATCCCAGAGGGGAAACCCATCCCAGGGAGGCCGCCGCGGGTAATCTTAATAAAGCTGTTATTGTCGATGGATAGAGACATGATATTGAGAAGAGCCAGAGAATGTTCACCTATTGACTATCAGGGCACAAAATTGCTATTCTTCCCTGATTTTGCTCGGCAGACTCAAGAAAAAAGAAGAATGTCTGATGTCTGTTAGAATCGTCTCTTTTGGAGATCCAGGAGGCCCTGAGGTCTATCTCTGGGAACTCATCGCCAGGGTTAGATGGTCTTCCATATGAATTTTATCGTAAGTACAGGGATGTCATCCTTCCTCATATACTGGAGGTGTTCTCTGAAGCTCTACAGGGAGGGGGCCTACCACAGTCCATGATGGAAGCTTTGATAGTCCTAATTCCTAAAAAAGATAAAGATCCGTTCGATCTGAGTTCATACAGACCTATTTCCTTATTAAACTCGGATGTTAAGATACTATCAAAAATTCTGGCTAGGAGGCTTTCCGGGGTTATGTACTCCGTTATCCATCCAGATCAAAATGGCTTTATGCCTAAAAGGGGCACCCACCATAATCTGCACAGGCTTTATACTAATATTCAATCTCCTGGGAGTGACGCCCGCTCTATTCTGTCATTGGATGCCACTAAGGCGTTTGACAGAGTCGAGTGGGGGTTCCTCTGGGAGGTGATGAAGAAGATGGGTTTTGGCCCTAAGTTTATGGCGATGGTGCAGCTGCTATATAAATGCCCAGTAGCTAGGATCAGGAATAATGATACGTTGACAGAGAGCTTTGTACTGGGAAGAGGTACACGTCAAGGATGTCCCCTTTCCCCTCTTTTATTTAATATTTATATCGAACCTCTTGCAGCTAGTATTAGGCAGGACTTGAAAGTGGTTGGTTTTGGTGTAATGGGGAAGCAGGACCGTATATCTCTCTATGCAGATGATATCTTGTTTTTTATCCAGCAAATAGAAGCCACACTCCCTCGAATAATGGAGTTGGTTAATCTATTTTCTGTTCCTTCCGGCCTTGAGGTTAACTGGGAGAAAACTGCTCTTCTCCCTGTAGATGAAATGCGAGGATCGATGGAAAATTCTATTACCAATCGGTTAATGATTTCTGATTCAATAAAATACCTGGGGATAACAGTTACTGCCAAAATTCAAGATTACCTACAAATTAACTTGTTTCCCTTATTGTTAAAAGTGAGATCTAAAATTAAGGTATGGCAAAAAATTCTGCCCGCAAGAGCAGATAGAATTTCATTTTCATAGTGGTGCTTCCTCAGATTCTTTATGTTCTTCGCAATTCGCCTGCATGGATTGAAGATAAGTATTTTAGACTGATAGAGCGGATGATCAACGATTTGCTATGGGGGAGAAAGCGTGTGAGATTAAAGGCGCTCTATTTTTCTATGCCCTACAATCGGGGAGGTCTTAACCTCCCCTATTTTAGGGGTTACTATATGGCCTCTCAACTCAGTTTCTTTAATGACTGGGAAAATAGCCATTTCTGTAGAAAATTGGTAAAGGACTCAGGTTTTTCAGATTTTTTTACAGTACTAGAGTCCGATTATTTAATTAATATACAGACCGGGTATAAACCTTTCTGCAGAATGGCTATAAAAGCTTGGCTGGTTATAAAGAGTTGGTTTAAAGTTGAGGCACTACTTATCTGTACACCACTATGGCATAACCAAAAGCTTCTGAATTTAGAAGACCCAAACTGTAGGCAATATTGGAGGATGAAAAATATTCAATATATGCATCAGGTGGTTAAAGATGGACAAATCCTGCCGCTTATAGAGCTAAAACAAAAGTTAAATGTAGGTGAGGTGGCTTGGTATGCCTACTTTCAATTGAGGTCGGCACTTCTTAGCACTGCTGTTAGTCATTCACTTAATGTAGACACTCCTGAATTTTTGCACAATTTGATTAGTAAGAAAGGTTGTATGAAAGTTAAACTTTAACACTGTTATAGACACTTGATGAAATTTTTTTTTTTGGATTGTCTTTCTCCAGGACAGAGATCCTGGTCTGTTTCACTGTCTGAGGTGGGCTCCCCGGATTTGGAGAATATAGGTGACGGTTTAAGTCTGGTCTCTCACAATTTTAATCACATTGTTGTACAGTTTAATATTATGCACAAGTAGTAAGGCTGACTAGTCAGTCTGCATTTGTGGGAGGGGCGGAGGCTCTTCTTAAACAAGCCACTGCCTCACTCCTGGGCGTGTGTTCTTCAGGTGCACAGGTGCTGCTGGGTGTCATTAGTGAACTAGCTTCTCTGGTGGCAGGATCTCTTTCTTTGCAGCATGGAGCCAGAACGGAGGTTTTTTTTTTCGTTTTTTTTTTCGCTCTCTGCTATCGTAGCAATGCACGCGGGGTAATACGTAAGTAAGTTGGGCCGTGGCCATCCCTCCTGGCCGGTCGGAACCCGACTTTTCTAGCGAACGGGAGGCTTCGCCTCAGAATCTTCTGCCTCAGGTTTGTTTGTTGGGGCTAAAAAATTTCTATTTCTTTTTCAACCTCGTTTGTTTAATAATAAGAATTAGTTCCAATATATCTTGCAAATTTACGTCGCTTGTTTGTCGCATGGAAAATTACTTCAGCTTATACGCAGTTAGGGAACAGTCACCCGGGCTGCATGTGACGTCATGATTGAACATCAGACTCAGCTGTTGTTTGACCTATCGCTGTGGCTGTTCCTTGCCATGTGACTCCCCCTCTCCCAGCCACCACCATCTTTAGACTTCATGTATTTTCCCTGCTTTATGTACTAAAACCCTGATGCACTTTATGCTCTGCTCTTATTCTGAGCGGCATTTCCACGTTCGGCTCTACTTCTGTCTTATACCTGCTTGCACCTCGCTTTATACGCCTCACACCCTCAGATGTATCCGCACGTCTTTTTTTGTCCATCACTTTCGCACTGCTCGTTCCAGACGGCCTTTACATTTTGCTTTACACATGTTTTACTCTCTGCTCACTGGAGCTGTGTCCACATGTCTGCTATTTTCATCATGCTTCATACTTCAATCACATTCAAGTTGCATTCACCCGTTGGCTGATCACACTTGGCTGTTGCATCATGTTGTCGTGTGTGGTTAGAGCTGCGTTTATGCGTCGGCTAGTGTACCATGTTTGCTCTGCTCACAGTCAGAGCTGCGTTCACATGTCTGCTGTTACAACAGGTCATATGATGCTCGTTTTCAGAGATGCATTCACGTTCGCTGTCACATCATGTTCATGCTCCACTCACATTTAGAGCTGCTGTTATACCTATTTTCGTTCTCGGCTCACTCACAGAGGAGCCTTCACACTTACGCAGTCAAATTCACGACCAGAGCTGCATCCATACGTCTATTGGCATATCATGTTTGCTCTACTCACACCCAGAGCTGCGTTCACACGTCCATTGTTACTACAGGTTCTTTCCAGGCCCATTTCAAGAGCTGCGTTCATGTCACTTTTCACAGCACGTGTCATGCTCCATTCACAACCAGAGCTGCCGTTATACCAATTGTTTGCTCTGCCTATACCCAGAGTTGTGTTAACACTTCTACTGCTACAACAGGTTTTATACCCCACTCGCCAGAGCTGCTTTCCATGTCGGCTGTCACTTCGAGTTAATATTTCATTCACATCCAAAGCTGTGTCGGCATGTCTACTTTTACATCCTGTCCTCTACTCCATTCACTACTAAAGCTGTGTTCATGTGTCCGCAGATGCATCACGTTAATAGTCCGCTCACGTTCAGTTTACATTCTTACGTCTGCTTTATACCATAGTTTTCATGCTCTAGACATACTCAGAGCAGCGCTCATACATTGTTACTCACATCCTGAGCGGCATTCACCCATCTGCTGTTACACCATGTGTTACATTTGGCTCCCACTCAAAGCTGCATTCTCCTGTTACTTGCTACACTCATTAGTCTCAATGGGGCACTCCACACCCACTGCTTAGTACTCTCCCGGTAAACATGGCTGCTTTCTTTTCAGGCTTACGTTTTTCCTCGGTGGTGTAAAAAAAAAAAAAAAAATCCTTTTAAATCCTGATTCGTGTTCACTCAGATTGGTCTCCTGCGTAGTTCAACAAAACAGCTTCTCAGCGGAGGCCAGTGGGCCTACCAGGTTTTACAAGTTGTTCTTTTGCTTGTTGGGAAGGTACTGTACCTTCCCTATGGCTTCGGGGGTCCGACGACTGCTTTGGCCCCATGGCTTCGGGGGTCCGACGACTGCTTCGGCCCCATGGCTTCAGGGGTCAGGCGACTGCTTGGCCCCATGGCTCGGGGTCCGACGACTGCTCGGCCCCATGGCCGGGTCCGACGACTGCTTCGGCCCTATGGCTGGGGTCCGACGACTGCTTCGCCCATGGCCGAGGTCCGACTGCTGGCCCATGGCTGGGGTCCGACGACTGCTACGGCCCTATGGCCGGGGACCGACGACTGCTCGGCCCTATGGCTCGGGGTCCGACGACTGCTACGGCCCTATGGCTTCGGGGGTCCGACCACTGCTACGGCCCTATGGCTTCGGGGGTCCGATGACTGCTTCGGCCCCATGGCTTCGGGGTCCGACGACTGCTTCGGCCCCATGGCTTCGGGGTCCGACGACTGCTTCGGCCCCATGGCTTCGGGGTCCGACGACTGCTACGGCCCCATGGCTTCAGGGGTCCGACGTCTGCTACGGCCCTATGGCTTCGGGGGTCCGACGACTGCTACGGCCCCATGGCTTCGGGGGTCCGACGACTGCTTCGGCCCCATGGCTTCGGGGGTCCGACGACTGCTTCGGCCCCATGGCTTCGGGGGTCCGACAACTGCTTCGGCCCCATGGCTTCGGGGGTCCGACGACTGCTACTGCTCTATGGCTTCAGGGGTCCGACGACTGCTTCGGCCCCATGGCTTCGAGGGTCCGATGACTGCTTCGGCCCCATGGCTTCGGGGGTCCGACGACTGCTATGGCCCTATGGCTTCGGGGGTCCGACGACTGCTTCGGCCCCATGGCTTTGGGGGTCCGACGACTGCTACGGCCCTATGGCTTTGGGGGTCCGACGACTGCTTCGTCCCCATGGCTTCGGGGGTCCGACGACTGCTACGGCCCCATGGCTTCGGGGGTCCGACGACTGCTTCGGCCCCATGGCTTCGGGGGTCCGACGACTGCTTCGGCCCCATGGCTTCGGGGGTCCGACGACTGCTTCGGCCCCATGGCTTCGGGGTTCTGATTACCTGTTTTCAGTCCTGCCTGGTTGGTTGACAATCCATGGTGCCAGGCTGATTGGGCCCAAATGTCTCACATTCATTTCTGCTTCCCTGATCACCTGCATACGGCCCACGTTTTAAACTAAAGTCTGTCACCTGCGGGGTTCAGTCAGGTTCACTTGTTACTCAACTAAGGTTCATTCTCCTTACGTTCTTTAGTTGTTGCACCTTATTAATGTCCATTGTCCGCCATGCTCCAGGATCACACTTCAATTACCGGAGCTCAAATCTTTAGGGTCACCTGCCATGTTGGTTAGGTCACTTTTTTTAACAATATTCGCCTGCCACGGTATTCGGGCCACGTAGGTTAATGGTAGACTCCGATACCAGGTCGGTTTTCCCGTTTCAGGATTAAACCATTCTCAGGGGTTCACAGAAGAATGCAGGGGCCATGGCAAGCAGATAGATGATGTCTGGGGAACTATTCAAGTATTCCCTTCCTACTTTCATGGTTTCTTTGGCCCCTTACTTCTTGCATAGTCTAGGCAGGCAGGTTTCTCTTTCGGTTCCACAAACTCCGGAGGCCATGGCAATTGTCAGTACTAGAACCACAGTTCACCAGGTTCAGTTACTATTTCATGCTCCATTCCACAGCTTATTCCCAGTCCTTCATTCCGCTTCGGGGCACTATCTGCAACATCGAGCATCATGTCTCTGGTTTCGTCATTTGCAAGCTGTGATGTACGTCTCCTTATGGCTTTGCCGCATACTTCCTGAATGTGCGGTCTAGATTGCCGATGCCGGGCAGTTGGTCACGGATTTGTTGGCACTTTCATTGTGTTTCTTTATAACCTACTTGGCTTGGCTTTTGCCCCCTTTTAGGCCTACCCACGGCTATGGCTAAGGGCACAATTCAAGCCATTAAGTTAGGTGTAGCTAGCACACGGCTAGCCAGGTTAGGTTGTTCTTGATGTTTATCTCCCTAGGGTTCATCAAGTGTCGTTGGCTGTAGCCATGACCACAAGTAGTAAGGCTGACGAGTCAGCCTGCATTTGTGGGAGGGGCGGAGGCTCTTCTTAAACAAGCCACTGCCTCACTCCTGGGCGTGTGTTCTTCAGGTGCCCCACCCTCCCTCCCTTCTCTTTTCATTTCCACAGGGTATGCCCCCTTTTAGGCCTACCCACGGCTATGACTAAGGGCACAATTCAAGCCATTAAGTTAGGCGTAGCTAGCACACGGCTAGCCGGGTTAGGTTGTTCTTGATGTTTATCTCCCTAAGGGTTCATCAAGCGTCGTTGGCTGTAGCCATGACCACAAAATATATGTGACACCTTTATGGCTCCATAGGAGGGGATTCAGAGCCTCCACTGACTGCCTTCGATGCGGGGACCCCAGGGCAGATCATCTTCATCTGTTCTGGGACTGCCCGATAGTGAGCAAGTATTGGAGAATGGTTCAAATAACTTTGGCTCAGAGGCTCAATATGGAGATTCCTTTATCCCCAAAGTTATGGGTCCTTGGTGAAAGTGATTTTTTTAGCTAGGCTTCTCATATCTAGAGAATGGTGTTCCCCCTCTGCCCCAGACTGCAACAATTGGCTATGCTTAGTTAAGAAGGTGAAAAGTTATGAGAGGGTTTTGTATAGACAAAGAGGGGCTTATGCAAAGTGGAGTACTATTTGGAAGGATTGGGATGACTAAGGGATTTTCTTTATTATTATTAATAATTTTATTTTTTTTCTTCCCTGCAGGGCTGAGGTGGGGGGGGGGAGTTGTGGGGTGGATAGGTATGATTTTGTACTATTGTCTTTTCATGGATTGTACTTTTCAAGATGTTTAAAATAAAAATTTATAATAAAAAAAAAAAAAAGTGGCAGACAACTGGGACAATATGGTTCCCAGCAGCTACATTGGAGTCCAAGATGCACCCAGATATGGTCTTCATGCTGTTTCAGATCCATTTCGGTGGTGTTTCTATCATTTTCAGACCTTTTCCAATGAACCTGGCACCCTCCCATCATCCGAGCAGGGGGTGCCTGGTTGTCTCCCATTGACTTCCATTATACTTGGGTGCTGAGCCGAGCACACGAATATTGCTATGTGTTCGGACTGAGTACCCGAACACCCGAACACTTTGGTGCTCGCTCATCACTAATCATCACCCAATTCGCGCTGAGAAGACAAACTGAGGGTGGTCTGGCTATCACCCTGTGTACTGTCTTCCCCATTTCCACCTCTTCCACATGCAAAGCGTCCGCCTTCATTTTGAGCAGCGAGCGTTTCAGTAGACAAAGAAGTGGGATTGGTATGCTGTTTATAGAGGCTTCGCCGCTAACCATCTGTGTTGATTCCTCAAAGTTTCGTAAAATCTCACAGACATCCATGCCCACTTGTCGCTTGTGAAGAGTGGAAGCTGACTGGAAGGGCGATGACCATGTTTCAGCTGGTATTAAACTACTCCCTCTGCTGCTCACAAAGCCTGGCCAACATGTGGAACAAGAAGTTCCAGCGTGTGCTCATGTCGCACAACAGTCAGTGAGCTTGCAATTGCAAGCGTTGCTGCAGTGTTGCCAACCGGCAGCAGCTATAGATGACTTTCGGGAAATGGGCACACACGCGGGGCACCTTCACCAGTAGCTCAGGAAAATGGCGGTAGGTTTTGAGAAACCCTTGAACCACTAAGTTGAACACATGTCCTATGCATGGTATGTGTGTGAGCTTGCCGAGCACCAAAGCCGTCACCAAGTTACGGCTATTATCAGACACAACCATGCCTGGTTGTAGGTTGAGTGGCGAGAGCCACTGCTCAGTCTGGTCCCTTATACCCTGCCATAGCTCTGCAGCAGTATGCTGTTTGTCACCTAAGCAAATTCGCTTCCTCATCTTCCCCCTTCCCCACTGTAGTACTACACTGCTTCCAGCTAATGACTGATGGCTGTCTGGTGCTGCAAGATGAGAAATTAGTGCTGGAAGTGGAAGAGAAGGTGAAGGAGGAGAAGGGGGGGTTGCAGCCACTAATGTGGTGGTGGCGGAAATCCTGATGGAAGTAGGGCCCGCAATCCTTGGCGTCGGTAGTACCTGTGCCATCCCTGGTTATGACTCGCTCCCGGCCTCCCCAAAGTTCACCAAGTGTGCAGTTAGGGGAATGTAGGGTCCCTGGCCAAAAGCACTTGTCCATGCGTCAGTCGTTAAGTAGACCTTCCCAATAACTGCGTTGGTCAGGGAACGCGCGATGTTACGGGACACATGCTGGTGTAAGGCGGGAATGGCACACCGGGAAAAATTTTGGAGGGACTGAGTAACGAGGGACTGCCACTGTCATCAGGCTGCGGAAAGCATCTGTGTCCACAAGCCTAATTGTCAGCATTTCCAGGGCCAGCAATTTGGAAAGGTGCCCATTTAGTGCTATGGTCTGTGAGTGGGTTGGTGGCTGAGTATTTGTACTTTCGTTCAAAGTCCTGGGGTATGGACATCTGTACGCTGCGCTGGGAAACAGAAGTGGATGTGCTAGATGATGGTGCTTGCAAAGGTCCAGGTGCAGGGTGGGAGGCATCCGGGCCTGCGTCTTTGACAGGGGATTGGCCCACACTTAACACAGGGGTAGAGGATACAGTGGTGTGACCCGCATACACTGATTGCAGACCCGGGCATTTGTCCCACCTATTACGGTGCTTTGATGCCATGTGTGGAGTAATGCTGGTGGTAGTGAGGTTGCTAGTGTTCACGCCCCTGCTCATTTTGGTACGGCACAGGTTGCAAATGACAATTCTTTTATCGTCCGCACTTTCTCAAAAAATCGCCAGACTGCGGAACACCTACCCCTTGGCAAGGGAGATTGCCACAAGGGGGTACTCTGGGGAACAGTTGCGAGCCTGTTTGGTCCGCCTCCGCCATTTTGCCATCCCACTGCCTCTTCCAGCCTGTTGCGGTGCTGCTGATCCCTCCCCCTCTGCTGTCCTCGCTCGGCTTGCCACCTTCCCAGGTTGTGTCAGTGATTTCATCGTCCACCGCCTCCTCTTTCACTTCCTTACTCTGGTAATCCTCCTGACTTGTTGACCTAACAAGAACCTCAGTGATTGACAACTGTGTCTCGTCCTCATCATGAACCTCTTGAGACACTAATTGCCGTTGACTTATTGTTAACTGTGTCTCATCATCATCATCCTCCTTGTGAAACAATAATTGCCGTGCCTCACCATCATCTTTATCTGAGGATGCTGAAGAGTTTGGGAATCAGTGCACAAAATATCCTCATGTCCCTCTACAAGCTGGCTTGGCGAGAGGGCCAAATCAAGGAATGGCGATTATACAGAAGATGAAGCACAGGTAATGTCTCTGCTGTCACCAGCAGCGAAACAATTGCACGCAATTTAGCACATGTTGCGCTAATATATTTCGCAGCCAGATAAAACAATAGTCTATAAAAGGACTGTGGGGTCTCTAACACCTTTCAACAATCAAAACTACCTGTCCCTTCTGCTACACCTCGCACTACCTAGGTCTGAGCCGAACCATGTGTCATCGGGTGCTATATAGCACCCTATGACGCGTTGCGGCCAGCCAATCAATGTAATGCTAGTAACCAAGATGGCTACGGCATTACAGTGAGTGGCAGTACTCTCGAAAATGTGCCCTGCTGGAGCCTAGAAATTTTTTATTTTAGGCCACGGGAGTACAGGCCCCAAAAATCAGGCATTCACCTGACAGAAAAGAACTTGTGATTATGTGGCTGGAGGTATATTAGGCGTTCACCGGCAAAAGGTTTTACTGTAGGCCAGTACATGCCCCAAAAATGAGGCATTCACCTGATAGAAAAGAACTTGTGATTATATGGCTGGAGGTACATTAGGCGGTCATCGGCTAATAATGTTACTGTAGGCAACTGGAGTAAAGGCCCCAAACATTAGGCATTCGTCTGACAGAAAAGAACTTGAGATTATGTGGTTGGAGGTACACTAGGCAATCACTGCCTAAACATTTTACTGTAGGCCAGTACAGGCCCCAAAAATTAGGCATTCACCTAACAGAAAATAACTTGTGATTATGTGGCTGGAGGTACATAAGGCGGTCACTGGCTAAAAATTTTACAGTAGGCCAGTACAGGCCCCATAATCTAGGCATTCTCCTGACAGGAAAGGCCTTTTATGTCACTGTATATTGACAGTATACAGTATACAGTAAGACAAGGACCATTCTTTGTTCTGGGTGGTGGCGGATATTTGTGGGCTGGCATGAGGAAAGTCAATTACACGCGGTAGTGACAGGTGAGCTAGGCGAGTGTGCTTATCAGTCACGATCCCCCCTGCTACTAGGAACGTCCTTTCGGACAGGAGACTCGACGACGGGCAAGCCAAGAGTTGCATGGCAAATTGTGCCAGCTCTAGCCATAGGTCAAGCCTTCACACCCAGTAGTCAAGGGGTTCCTCGCTTCTCAAAGCTTCCATAACGGCTGTTAACCCAATGTAATAGAAAAACCAAGCAGCTCTCACCTGGTCCTCTGTGCTGTGAGCATGGACAAGGGTCCTGGACTGCACCAACCCACAATATGAAAAAAACTTTCAAAGTCCAGCTCTTTGCCAGCAAAGTTTCGTTCTTTATTGATGCGATATAAAAATTCCAAATACAGGTACAGACAACAAATTCCCTTCTACGCATTTCGGGCTATAACATAGCAGCCCTTACTCATGAGAGGGAAACTGTGAGTTTTTTTGCAATTTAAATGGGGGGGGGGGACAATTCCAAAATCCCTCCCATGGCAATCAAACCACTACAATATACACATGTGAAAAGCTAGAGCACACCCACAAGTAACAAAGTAAAAAATGTTTCCAAACAAAGAAACACATATATTACATACAAAATTGCTTCTTTAAACCAATTACGCAAACATGGCATAAATTTCAATATTGCAGTATCAAATCCTGCCGCTTGTTTAAACCCTTTAGTTGCCTCGTGTCTAATTGGAAGATCCAATATGCCACAATAAAGACTGAGACACGGGTGTCGCTGTACAGGATACCCGAATCCTTGCTACCCAAAAAATGCACAATATAATGAATATAGGGGGGGGCAAGATTATTAAAACTTAACTTTTACTGAGTCAGAATAAAATCTCATATAAATACATGCCTTAAAGACCAACACGCCACTACTGGCTGATCATCCAATAGCGAGCATTAACAGCCAAAAGCCGCACAATACTACCTCATCGGTTAAATGTGATCATAAAACTCCAACCAAAAATGCATGTACAGGACAGGTGAGGGTATGGCCACATAAAAAGGGGGGTATGGCAGAGATAGTGAGCAGGTAATCGCACCGGCCCTAATGCCAGCCTACTTGGCCTAACAAACCCTGAACCTATTAACAGTGTCCTACCCCACAAGGGATAGCACCGTTACCGGAACCTATCCCTGAGCCAACTCTCCCTATTGTGATACTGCTCAGGTCAAAAAGCCTCCTGACATGCAACTAAATGCCATAAAATAGGTGGTGGTATAGGGCAGACGGTATTCATAACCAAAATAAAAAGAAAGTTACTTAACCACAAACACCTTATGACAATGAAATAGTTCAACACATAAATGATATAGTTGTACTCATCGATTGGTGCATCATCACTCATACGTAATCCGTCCCATAGTCAACCTTAGCCAATACAAATAGTCCCGACACGTTTCATCAATCATCGGCTGAAGATGAGGCCCCTTGAATCATCAGGGGACATAGGGCCATCAGTGGACATTGGAGTGACCAAATTCAAAAAAGCTCCATACATATATGACCCAAAATGGTGTATGGCTGAAGTTTCAGCAGTCAAATGGAGCCTAGTGTGAGTCGGTGTCCCACGTGCAGCCTATCTTGTTGGCGCACTAGGCTCCATTTGACTGCTGAAACTTCGACCATACGCCCTTTCGGATCATATATGTATGGAGCTTTTTTGAATTTTGTCACTCCAATGTCCACTGATGGCCCTATGTCCCCTGATGATTCAAGGGGCCTCATCTTCAGTCGATGATTGATGAAACGCGTCGGGACTATTTGTATTGGCTAAGGTTGACTATGGGATGGATTACGTATGAGTGATGATGCACCAATCGATGAGTACAACTATATCATTTATGTGTTGAACTATTTTCATAAGGTGTTTGTGTTTCTGCCATACCCCTCTTTTGATGAGGCCATACCCTCACCTGTCCTGTACGTGCATTTTTGGTTAGAGTTTTATGATCACATTTAACCGATGAGGTAGTATTGTGCGGCTTTTGGCTGTTAATGCTCGCTATTGGATGATCAGACAGTAGTGGCGTGTTGGTCTTTACGGCATGTATTTATATGAGATTTTATTCTGACTCAGTAAAAGTTAAGTTTTAATAATATTGCCCCCCCTATATTCATTATATAAGTTCCAATATGCCTCTCTGTTCAGCAATAGAGATGTCGCGAACATAAATTTTTCGCGAACGCGTACTTCTCCAAATGTTCGCGAACGAGTGAAGCGGGCGAACCGCCATAGACTTCAATAGGCAGGCGAATTTTAAAACCCACAGGGACTCTTTCTGGCCACAGTAGTGATGGAAAAGTTGTTTCAAGGGGACTAACACCTGGACCGTGGCATGCCAGAGAGGGATCCATGGCAAAACTCCCAATGAAAATTACATAGTGGACGCAGAGTCGGGTTTTAATCCATAAAGGGCATGAATCACCTAACATTCCTAAATTGTTTGGAATAACGTGCTTTAAAATATCAAGTGTGTGTATACGATCAGGTATGATGTTGTATCGATCAGGTAGTAAGGGTTACGCCCGCTTCACAGTGACAGACCTAACTGTGACATATCAAACTCCCTGTTTACCGCAAACTCCCCATTTGCACAAGGTTGGATACCAAGCTAGCCATGTCCCGTTCCTTGTCCTCACTGACATCATTGAAGGTCTCTTCCTCGCGAAATGTACTGTGCCACCCTATATGAGTGGTGTATTCAGTAATCAATAGTACTATTTTTATCAGTTTAATCCCTGTTACGTCCCCTTTCAGGGGACGTGTATCGAATAGATTTTAGGAACCGGGAGATGGAAAAAGAAGCTTGGTCGTTCCTCTTCCAATTTGGGGCACTGCTCATGCGCCGTGCAATGTACTGTGCCACCCTATATGAGTGGTGTGTTAAGTAGTACTATTCCTGTTACGTCCCCTATGAGGGGACTTGAATAGATTTTAGGAACCGGGAGATGGAAAAAGATGATTGGTCGGTCCTCTTACCTCCAATTTGGGCCACTGCGCATGTGCCGCGCAATATACTGTGACACCCTATATGAGTGTGTTAAGTAGCACTATTCTTATCAGTTTAACCACATTCCGACAGCCTAATGCAGGAATGCGTCCTGCGGGTGGCCGGGATGTTCCTCCTGGACGCATCTGCGCATCATCTCGCGAGACGAGAGATGACGCGCTGATGCCGCCGCGGATGCGCAGTGCGCGGCGGTGAAAGATTCAGAAGAAGTTGGTCATCAGCCTGCCAGCCAATGATCAGCGCTGGCAGGCTGATGACTTTTAAAAAATCTAATGAAAATCCATCTAACACATTATATTTATAAATATAATGTGTTAAATGGCTTCTTTGCTGGGTCCTTTTCGTCGGTTGGTCCCAGCAGAGAGCACATGTGACTGTGAGTACACCAAGCACCACATTTTTAGCCTCAGATCACCCCCCATCACCCCAATTAACCCCTTGATCACCCCTGTCAATCACTAGTAAAAGGGGAAAAAAGTGATCAGTGTAAACTGTCACTTTTTTTTTTTTCACTAGTATTGACTGTTAGGTTTAGTTAGTTTTTAGGCCCCTTTAGATATTCAGTTAGCGCCCACCGCACTCGCTGATTAGCGTAGCGCTAATCAGCATTGGTACTTTATAGTATCTGTAAGTGATCAGAACTGATCACAGTCAGATCTATAATAGTATTAGTGTCACCTTAGTCACCCTCCACCCAAAACGCAGTGTTTGCCCGATTAGGCCTGATCGGTCGCCCACACGTGCGTTCACCCACGCCCGCCCTGCCACAGTGACAAAATATTATTATTTTTTTTTAATCACTGCACAATCACTACACAAGCGCTGCGGGGATAAAATAAATCTGTTTTTATATTTTTTATCAATCGCCGCGGCTTTCTGTACTTCGCTAGCCTCCCATTTGTAAGACAGGCTTGCTTTTTTTCTTGGGTAGTCTCAGGGAATACCCCCTAAATTTAGTTGTCCAAATGGCAAGTAAGGGGTATTCTTCTGAAGAGGCCTACAGGCTTCTGACCCAGTCGGATGAGGAATGGGAACCCAAAGTTCGGACGATGAGGTTGAGGTCCCTGATAGCACCACGCATACACGGCCCCGTGTTGCTAGACCACAGGTTGCGCAGGATCCGCTTCAGGGGAGCAGAGTGGGGCTGGGGCTGTCGAATTACGTGGTGAGGTATACACCAGCAGCGCAGCCCATCCTGGACCTAGTACCAGCACTGCCATAGAACATGGTGAAGTGTCGAGCACCAGAAGGGCAGTTAAAGCTGGTACGGTGGCACGTGCAGTAGTTCCCCCAATGTAGCCACCGCACAGACAGGCCCGTAGAGCCCCTAGAGTCCCTGTGGTGCTGGCAAACCCTGATTGGCAGCCCCTATCTTCAGCCGCACCAGTAGTTCCCCCTTTCACCGCCCAGTCAGGAGTTCAGGTTGAGACAGCTCAGATCAGGAATTTTTTGAGCTGTTCTTCACTGTGGAGCTATTTGACCTAGTCGTGGCAGAAAGAAACCGGTATGCCACTAAATTTATAACCGCCAACCTGGGAAGCTTTTATGCCCAGTCTTTCCGGTGGAAACCCGTCCAAGTTTCCGAAATTAAAACTTTTCTGGGCCTTCTCCTCAACATGGGCCTGAAAAGCATAAATTGAGGTCATATTGGTCCACGAACCCAATTCATCACATGCCCATGTACTCTGCTGCCATGTCCAGGACACGATTTGAGACCATCCTGCGTTTCCTGCACTTTAGTGACAACAGCACCTCTCGTCCCAGAGGCCACCCAGCTTTTGACCGGCTCCACAAAATTAGGCCCCTCGTAGACCATTTTAACACCAAATTTGCAGATTTGTATACCCCTGAGCAAAACATCTGCATAGATGAGTCCCTAATACATTTTACCAGGCGCCTTGGATTTAAAAAATACATCCCAAGCAAGCGCGCCCGATATGGGATCAAATTGTATAAGCTCTGTAAAAGGGCCACAGGCTATAAGTACAAATTTCGCGTCTATGAGGGTAAGGATCAGACCCGGGAGCCGGTCGGTTGCCCTGACTACCTGGGGAGCAGTGGGAAGACAGTCCGGGACTTGGTGTCACCCTTATTTGGCAAGGGGTACCACCTTTATGTGGACAATTTCTTGTGCCCCTCTTCAGGCATTTGTTTCAAGATCAGATTGGCTGCTGTGGCACCGCGCTAACTAGTCGCCGGGCTTTCCCAAACGGATGGTTACCATCCGTCTTACAAGGGGGGAGAGTGCTGCCTTGTGTAACGAAGAACTGCTCGTGGTGAATAGTGATGTCGCGAACATAAAATTTTCAGTTCGCGAACGCGAACTTCCGCAAATGTTCGCGAACGGGCGAACCGGGCGAACCGCCATAGACTTCAATTGGCAGGCGAATTTTAAAACCCACAGGGACTCTTTCTGGCCACAATAGTGATGAGAAAGTTGTTTCAAGCGGTCTAACACCTGGACTGTGGCATGCCGGAGGGCGATCTATGGCAAAACTCCCATGGAAAATTACGTAGTGGACGCAGAGGGGGATAAAGGGCATAAATCAACTAACATTCCTAAATTGTTTGGAATAACGTGCTTTAAAACATCCAGTGTGTGTATACGATCAGGTATGATGTTGTATCGATCAGGTAGTGTAAGGGTTACGCCCGCTTCACTGACATTGACAGACCAAATTCCCCTTTTAATGCACCGCAAACAGTTCATTTGCACAACTGCAAACTCCCCATTTGCACAAGGTTGGATACCAAGCTAGCCACGTCCCGGTGATGTCATTGAAGGTTTCTTCCTCCACCCAGCCACGTACAACACCAAGGGTCCCCAAAAGATGAATTGAATTGATTTTTCGAATGGTGAGATGGTTTAAAAAACGCTGGCTCCCTCCCCTTTGTTTTTATCCACGGTGACTGCGTCTGCGCCGTGCAATTTACTGTCACACCCGATATGAGTGGTATTTTCTGTAGTACTATTCTCATCAATTTAATCCCTCTAACGTCCCCAATCTGGGTGCCATTTATTGAATAGATTTTTTGAACGGGGAGATGGTTAAAAAAACGCTGGCTCCCTCCACTCTGTTTTAATCCACGGTCACTGCGTTTGCGCCGTGCAATTTACTGTCACACCCGATATGAGTGGTATTTTCTGTAGTACTATTCTCATCAGTTTAATCCCTCTAACGTCCCCAATCTGGGGACAATTTATTGAATAGATTTTTCGAACGGGGAGATGGTTAAAAAAACGCTGGCTCCCTCCACTCTGTTTTAATCCACGGTCACTGCGTCTGCGCCGTGCAATTTACTGTCACACCCGATATGAGTGGTATTTTCTGTAGTACTATTCTCATCAGTTTAATCCCTCTAACGTCCCCAATCTGGGGGCCATTTATTGAATAGATTTTTCGAACGGGGAGATTGTTAAAAACGCTGGCTCCCTCCACTCTGTTTTAATCCACGGTCACTGCGTCTGCGCCGTGCAATTTACTGTCACACCCGATATGAGTGGTATTTTCTGTAGTACTATTCTCATCAGTTTAATCCCTCTAACGTCCCCAATCTGGGGGCCATTTATTGAATAGATTTTTCGAACGGGGAGATGGTTAAAAAAACGCTGGCTCCCTCCACTCTGTTTTAAACCACGGTGACTGCGTCTGCGCCTTGCAGTTTACTGTCACACCCGATATGAGTGGTATTTTCTGTAGTACTATTCTCATCAGTTTAATCCCTCTAACGTCCCCGACTCCCCAATCTGGGGGCCATTTATTAAATAGATTTTTCGAATGGGGAGATGGTTAAAAAATCGCTGGCTCCCTCCACTCTGTTTTAAACCACAGTCACTGCGTCTGCGCCGTGCAATTTACTGTCACACCCGATATGAGTGGTATTTTCTGTAGTACTATTCTCATCAGTTTAATCCCTCTAACGTCCCCGACTCCCCAATCTGGGGGCCATTTATTAAATAGATTTTTCGAACGGGGAGATGGTTAAAAAAACGCTGGCTCCCTCCACTCTGTTTTAATCCACGGTCACTGCGTCTGCGCCGTGCAATTTACTGTCACACCCGATATGAGTGGAATTTTCTGTAGTACTATTCTCATCAGTTTAATCCCTCTAACGTCCCCGACTCCCCAATCTGGGTGCCATTTATTGAATAGATTTTTCGAACGGGGAGATGGTTAAAAACGCTGGCTCCCTCCACTCTGTTTTAATCCACGGTCACTGCGTCTGCGCCGTGCAATTTACTGTCACACCCGATATGAGTGGTATTTTCTGTAGTACTATTCTCATCAGTTTAATCCTCTAACGTCCCCAATCTGGAGGCCATTTATTGAATAGATTTTTCGAACGGGAGATGGTTAAAAACGCTGGCTCCCTCCACTCTGTTTTAAACCACGGTGACTGCGTCTGCGCCGTGCAATTTACTGTCACACCCGATATGAGTGGTATTTTCTGTAGTACTATTCTCATCAGTTTAATCCTCTAACGTCTCCAATCTGGGGGCCATTTATTGAATAGATTTTTCGAACGGGAGATGGTTAAAAACGCTGGCTCCCTCCACTCTGTTTTAAACCACGGTGACTGCGTCTGCGCCGTGCAATTTACTGTCACACCCGATATGAGTGGTATTTTCTGTAGTACTATTCTCATCAGTTTAATCCTCTAACGTCCCCGACTCCCCAATCTGGGGGCCATTTATTAAATAGATTTTTCGAACGGGAGATGGTTAAAAACGCTGGCTCCCTCCACTCTGTTTTAATCCACGGTCACTGCGTCTGCGCCGTGCAATTTACTGTCACACCCGATATGAGTGGTATTTTCTGTAGTACTATTCTCATCAGTTTAATCCCTCTAACGTCCCCCAATCTGGGGCCATTTATTGAATAGATTTTTCGAACGGGAGATTGTTAAAAACGCTGGCTCCCTCCACTCTGTTTTAATCCACGGTCACTGCGTCTGCGCCGTGCAATTTACTGTCACACCCGATATGAGTGGTATTTTCTGTAGTACTATTCTCATCAGTTTAATCCCTCTAACGTCCCCAATCTGGGGGCCATTTATTGAATAGATTTTTCGAACGGGGAGATGGTTAAAAAACGCTGGCTCCCTCCACTCTGTTTTAAACCACGGTGACTGCGTCTGCGCCGTGCAATTTACTGTCACACCCGATATGAGTGGTATTTTCTGTAGTACTATTCTCATCAGTTTAATCCCTCTAACGTCCCCAATCTGGGGGCCATTTATTGAATAGATTTTTCGAATGGGGAGATGGTTAAAAAACGCTGGCTCCCTCCACTCTGTTTTAAACCACGGTGACTGCGTCTGCGCCGTGCAATTTACTGTCACACCCGATATGAGTGGTATTTTCTGTAGTACTATTCTCATCAGTTTAATCCCTCTAACGTCCCCGACTCCCCAATCTGGGGGCCATTTATTAAATAGATTTTTCGAACGGGAGATGGTTAAAAACGCTGGCTCCCTCCACTCTGTTTTAATCCACGGTCACTGCGTCTGCGCCGTGCAATTTACTGTCACACCCGATATGAGTGGTATTTTCTGTAGTACTATTCTCATCAGTTTAATCCTCTAACGTCCCCAATCTGGGGGCCATTTATTGAATAGATTTTTCGAACGGGAGATGGTTAAAAACCGCTGGCTCCCTCCACTCTGTTTTAATCCACGGTCACTGCGTCTGCGCCGTGCAATTTACTGTCACACCCGATATGAGTGGTATTTTCTGTAGTACTATTCTCATCAGTTTAATCCTCTAACGTCCCCAATCTGGGGCCATTTATTGAATAGATTTTTCGAACGGGAGATTGTTAAAAAACGCTGGCTCCCTCCACTCTGTTTTAAACCACGGTCACTGCGTCTGCGCCGTGCAATTTACTGTCACACCCGATATGAGTGGTATTTTCTGTAGTACTATTCTCATCAGTTTAATCCCTCTAACGTCCCCAATCTGGGGGCCATTTATTGAATAGATTTTTCGAACGGGGAGATGGTTAAAAAACGCTGGCTCCCTCCACTCTGTTTTAAACCACGGTGACTGCGTCTGCGCCGTGCAATTTACTGTCACACCCGATATGAGTGGTATTTTCTGTAGTACTATTCTCATCAGTTTAATCCCTCTAACGTCCCCAATCTAAGGGGCCATTTATTGAATAGATTTTTCGAATGGGGAGATGGTTAAAAACGCTGGCTCCCTCCACTCTGTTTTAAACCACGGTCACTGCGTCTGCGCCGTGCAATTTACTGTCACACCCGATATGAGTGGTATTTTCTGTAGTACTATTCTCATCAGTTTAATCCTCTAACGTCCCCGACTCCCCAATCTGGGGGCCATTTATTAAATAGATTTTTCGAATGGGGAGATGGTTAAAAAACGCTGGCTCCTTCCACTCTGTTTTAATCCACGGTCACTGCGTCTGCGCCGTGCAATTTACTGTCACACCCGATATGAGTGGTATTTTCTGTAGTACTATTCTCATCAGTTTAATCCTCTAACGTCCCCAATCTGGGGGCCATTTATTGAATAGATTTTTCGAACGGGAGATGGTTAAAAAACGCTGGCTCCCTCCACTCTGTTTTAAACCACGGTCACTGCGTCTGCGCCGTGCAATTTACTGTCACACCCGATATGAGTGGTATTTTCTGTAGTACTATTCTCATCAGTTTAATCCTCTAACGTCCCCAATCTGGGGGCCATTTATTGAATAGATTTTTCGAACGGGAGATGGTTAAAAACGCTGGCTCCCTCCACTCTGTTTTAAACCACGGTGACTGCGCCTGCGCCGTGCAATTTACTGTCACACCCGATATGAGTGGTATTTTCTGTAGTATTATTCTCATCAGTTTAATCCCTGTTACGTCCCATATCAGGGATTGCCTTTTGTGAAAAAAATTTAGGCCGGGTACCTTCGACTGCCTTCACAGTGACAGACCAAACTCTCATACACTAAACTGAATTGATTTCAGGAACCGGGAGATAGAAAAAGCAGCTTGGTCGGTCCTCTTACTCCCAAATTGGGGCACTGCGCGTGCACAGAGCAATGTGCTGTGACACCCTATATGAGTGGTGTCTTAAATAGTACTATTCCTATCAGTTTAATCCCTGTTACGGACCCTATCCGGTCGAATTGATTAACCATTGTCGAATTAGCGAACCATTACGACATCATGAAATAATTTAGTTCTGAGCTCTGTACTTGCTTTGTATTGGAATTGATGAGGATTTTTTTAATTGCCTGCATCATTTCTAATAAACTATTAAGAGACTTTATTATGATTTTTTATTTTATGTATTAAAAACCCATACAACATATAAAAAAGGTAAATTAATGTTTTTTCTATGAAATATTATCCAGCCGTCCGATCGCTTTTGGTCTGACCATAATGAAGCAACGGCCTTATCATCTGGGGTCTGGCAACATTGCCAACACACTTATAGAGGTGATGATGATTGCTTCATTGTGATACGCAAGCCCCTTCACCACAACAAGGTAACAATCACGAAGGGGAATTGACACTTGTGTGTACCTTTTTTTTTTGGTTTGTTTTTGCAGCCACAGTGCTGCACCATAGGACAGAAAAATTCGGCATGTACACATGCCTGAAAAATAATGGCACTGTTGCAGCCGCTATTGTAGCAGCGGCCGGAAAAATTTATGTTTTCCAGGCAGAAAAGTGACTAAAACATTGCGGCTTGAACCCTAGTTGGTGGTGGAGAATTCACAAAAGTCATCCGGTATGCAGACATTAAATACAGCAGCGTGGGGACCATTTTGAGGCCAAGGCATGTAATCAGGCCTTTTGTTAGTCAAACGTATCCCCCACTGTCAGTCCCTTCGGGATCCATGCCTCATTCATCTTTATGAAGGTAAGGTAATCAACACTTTTTTGACTGAGGCGACTTCTCTTGTCAGTGACAATGCCTCCTGCTGCACTGAAGGTCCTTTCTGACAGGACACTTGAAGCAGGGCAGGCCAGAAGTTCTATCGCGAACTGGGATAGCTCAGGCCACAGGTCAAGCCTGCACACCCAGTAGTGAAGGGGTTCATTGCTCCTCAGAGTGTCGATATCTGCTGTTAAGGCGAGGTAGTCTGCTGCCTGTCGTTCGAGTCGTTCTCTAAGGCTGGATCCCGAAGGGCTGTGGCGATGAGTAGGACTGAAAAAGCTCCGCATGTCCTCCATCAACAACACATCTGTAAATCGTCCAGTCCTTGCCGCCGTGGTAGGAGGAGGATTACACTCACCTCTTCCCCTGTTAGATTCCCGTTGTGCTGTAACATCCCCCTTAAAAGCTGTGTAAAGCATATTTTTTAGTTTGGTTTTGAACTGCTGCATCCTTTCCGACTTTCGGTAATTTGGTAACATTTCTGCCACTTTCTGCTTATACCGGGGGTCTAGTAGCGTGGCCACCCAGTACAGATCGTTTTCCTTTATCCTTTTTATACGTGGGTCCCTCAACAGACATGACAGCATGAAAGACCCCATTTGAACAAGGTTGGATGCAGAGCTCCTCATTTCCCGTTCCTCGTCCTCACTGATGTCATTGACGGTCTGTTCTTCCTCCCAGCCACGTACAACACCATGGGTCCCAGATAGGTGACAACAACGAGCACCCTGGGGTGCCTGCTGTGGTTGGTCTTCCTCCTCCTCAAAGCCGCCACATTCCTCCTCTGACTCCTCTTCCTCATACTCCTCTTCCAGCGTTGCTGCAGGTCCGGCAAGCGATGATGACAAGGCTGTTTCTGGTGGTGATGGTGACCACAACTCTTCCTCTTCCTCTTCACGCTCATCTACAGCCTGATCCAGAACTCTTCGCAGGGCACGCTCCAGGAAGAAAACAAATGGGATGAGGTCGCTGATGGTGCCTTCGGTGCGACTGACTAGGTTTGTCACCTCCTCAAAAGGACGCATGAGCCTACAGGCATTGCGCATGAGTGTCGAGTAACGTGGCAAAATGATTCCCAGCTCCGCAGAGGCTGTCCTAGCACCCCGGTCATACAAATATTCGTTGACGGCTTTTTCTTGTTGGAGCAGGCGGTCGAACATTAGGAGTGTTGAATTCCAACGTGTCGGGCTGTCGCATATCAAGCGCCTCACTGGCATGTTGTTTCGCCGCTGAATATCGGAAAAGTGCACCATGGCCGTGTAGGAACGCCTGAAATGGCCACACACCTTCCTGGCCTGCTTGAGGACGTCCTGTAAGCCTGGGTACTTAGACACAAAACGTTGTACGATGAGATTCAACACATGTGCCATGCACGGCACATGTGACAACTTGCCCAAATTTAATGCCGCCAACAGATTGCTTCCATTGTCACACACCACTTTGCCGATCTCCAGTTGGTGCGGGGTCAGCCACTGATCCACCTGTGCGTTCAGGGCGGACAGGAGTGCTGGTCCTGTGTGGCTCTCTGCTTTCAGGCAAGTCAACCCCAAGATAGCGTGACACTGTCGTATCCTGGATGTGGAATAGCCCCTGGGGAGCTGGGGGGAATCAGTTGATGTGCAGCCAGACGCCGCAGCAGAAGAGAACTCAGCCGAGGAGGATATCAAAGAGGATGGAGTAGGAATAGAGGAGGTGGCAGTAGATCTGCCTGCAAGTCGTGGTGGTGTCACCAACTCCGCTGCGGAGCCACGCATTCCATGCTTGTCAGCCGTCAGCAGGTTGACCCAATGCACAGTATACGTGATATACCTGCCCTGACCGTGCTTTGCAGACCAGGTATCAGTGGTCAGATGGACCCTTGCCCCAACACTGTATGCCAGAGATGCCATGACTTCCTTTTCAATGACATGGTAGAGGTTTGGGATTGCCTTTTTTGAAAAAAAATTTTGTCCGGGTACCTTCCACTGTGGTGTCCCAATAGCGACAAATTTTTTGAAGGCCTCAGACTCTACCAGCTGGTATGGTAAAGCCAGCTGTCAGTCGCCGGGCAAGGGGGTGACTTTGTGACATTGGCTTCTTATGCTCAAACATGTCCTTGACAGACACCTGACTGTGGGCAGATGAGCAGGAATAGCTGAAGGTGAGAGATGGAGTGGCGGGTGGTTGAGAGGGGGCAGGGAGGACAGCAGTGGTTGACGTGGCTGAAGATGCTGGACCAGGAGGAGCATGGTGGCTTTGAGTTTGTGTGCTGCTTGTACTCATGTGCTGATCCCATAGGCGTTTGTGATGTGAGATCATGTGCCTTCGCAAAGCAGTTTTACCAAGGTGGGTGTTGGACTTCCCACGACTCAGTTTCTTTTGGCACAGGTTGCAAATGGCATTGCTTTTATCAGAGGCAGACACACACAAAAAATGCCATACTGCTGAGCTTTGCAATGACGGCATTCTAGTGGTGGCAACAGCATGCGTTGACTGGCGTGCTGTCTGGCTGACCCCAGGTGCCGATACATGCTGTCTGACTGTGCCACTAACTCCTTGCGACGACCTCCCCCTGCTTCCAACTCGTCTCCTCATTCTCCCTGTCTCCCCTTCAGAACTTTCCCCCTCTTCTTCTCTTCGAGCAGGCACCCACGTGGCATCCATGGACACATCGTCATCATCAACCGCTTCACTTGTATCTGACACCTCAGCAAAGGAAGCAGCAGCGGGTACAACATCATCATCATCATCACACTGTACGTCCATGTGTGTAATCCTGCCTGACTGAGACATATCCCCGTAATCTACATCATCTGGCAATAATGGTTGCGCATCACTAATTGCATCCAACTGATGTGTAAATAACTCCTCTGACGGATCAAGTGAAGCGGCTGTGGTGGCTGTGGTGGTAGTGGTGGTGGTGGCGACGGGTGGGTGCGTGGTAACTTGAGAGCAGGTGACCGAAGCTGAGCTGGAGGAGGATGGTGCGTCAAGGTTCTTAGCGGAAGCTGTTGAAGATTGGGTGTCCTGTCTAAGCCAGTCAACTACGTCCTCTGAATTTTTCGGGTTCAGGGTACGTGGCCTCTGAAAACTGGGCATTATTCCAGGGACAGTGGAAATCACAGCACCAGGACCACGACGGACCCCTGCGAGTGGCCTGCCTCTGCCTGTCATTTTTTTAGATAAGTGGTACTACGCGTGCTAGGTACTGTGCCACCCGGTATGAGTGGTTGGCACTGGCAGTGGGCACACTACAGTCAGTGGAAGCGGGCCTGACACACACTGGCAGCAGGCAAGCAACTGAATTTAGACTACTGTCTAAAAATTAAATGCCTTATTTATCGGCAAGCTACTGTGCCACCCGGTATCAGTGGTTGGCACTGGCAGTGGGCACACTACAGTCAGTGGAAGAGGGCCTGACACACACTGGCAGCAGGCAAGCAACTGAATTTAGACTACTGTCTAAAAATTAAATGCCTTATTTATCGGCAAGCTACTGTGCCACCCGGTATCAGTGGTTGGCACTGGCAGTGGGCACACTACAGTCAGTGGAAGCGGGCCTGACACACACTGGCAGCAGGCAAGCAACTGAATTTAGACTACTGTCTAAAAATTAAATGCCTTATTTATCGGCAAGCTACTGTGCCACCCGGTATCAGTGGTTGGCACTGGCAGTGGGCACACTACAGTCAGTGGAAGAGGGCCTGACACACACTGGCAGCAGGCAAGCAACTGAATTTAGACTACTGTCTAAAAATTAAATGCCTTATTTATCGGCAAGCTACTGTGCCACCCGGTATCAGTGGTTGGCACTGGCAGTGGGCACACTACAGTCAGTGGAAGAGGGCCTGACACACACTGGCAGCAGGCAAGCAACTGAATTTAGACTACTGTCTAAAAATGAAATGCCTTATTTATCGGCAAGCTACTGTGCCACCCGGTATCAGTGGTTGGCACTGGCAGTGGGCACACTACAGTCAGTGGAAGTCAGCCTGACACACACTAGCAGCAGGCAAGCAACTGAAATTACACTAAAGTGTAAAAATTAAATGCCTTTTTTTGATGCAAAGTACTGTGCCACACGGGATGACAGGGGTGGGCACTGGCAGTGGGCACACTACAGTCAGTTGAAGTCGGCCTGACACACACTAGCAGCTGAAATTACACTAAAGTGTAAAAATTAAATGCCTTTTTTATGCAAAGTCTTGTGCCAGCCGGTATGAGTGGTGGGCACTGGCAGTGGGCACACTACAGTCAGTTGAAGTCAGCCTGACACACACTGGCAGGCAACTAACCTTAGATTAAAGTGTAAAAATTAAGTGCTTTTTTTTAAGCAAAGTCCTGTGCCACACGGGATGACAGGGGTGGGCACTGGCAGTGGGCACACTACAGTCAGTTGAAGTCGGCCTGACACACACTAGCAGCAGGCAAGCAGCTGAAATTACACTAAAGTGTAAAAATTAAATGCCTTTTTTATGCAAAGTCCTGTGCCAGCCGGTATGAGTGGTGGGCACTGGCAGTGGGCACACTACAGTCAGTGGAAGTCAGCCTGACACACACTGGCTGGCAACTAACCTTAGATTAAAGTGTAAAAATTAAGTGCCTTTTTTGATGCAAAGTCCTGTGCCACACGGGATGACAGGGGAGGGCACTGGCAGTGGGCACACTACAGTCAGTTGAAGTCGGCCTGACACACACTAGCAGCAGGCAAGCAGCTGAAATTACACTAAAGTGTAAAAATTAAATGCCTTTTTATGCAAAGTCCTGTGCCAGCCGGTATGAGTGGTGGGCACTGGCAGTGGGCACACTACAGTCAGTGGAAGTCAGCCTGACACACACTGGCAGGCAACTAACCTTAGATTAAAGTGTAAAAATTAAGTGCCTTTTTTTATGCAAAGTCCTGTGCCACACGGGATGACAGGGGTGGGCACTGGCAGTGGGCACACTACAGTCAGTTGAAGTCGGCCTGACACACACTAGCAGCAGGCAAGCAGCTGAAATTACACTAAGGTGTAATAGCAGCAGGCAGCTGAAATTACACTAAAGTGTAAAATTAAATGCCTTTATGCAAAGTCCTGTGCCAGCCGGTATGAGTGGTGGCACTGGCAGGGCACACTACAGTCAGTGGAAGTCAGCCTGACACACACTGGCAGGCAACTAACCTTAGATTAAAGTAAAAATTAAGTGCCTTTATGCAAAGTCCCGGCCACACGGGATGACAGGTGGCACTGGCAGTGGGCACACTACAGTCAGTTGAAGTCGGCCTGACACACACTAGCAGCAGGCAAGCAGCTGAAATTACACTAAGGTGTAAAAATGAAATGCTTTTTTTATGCAAAGTCCTGTGCCAGCCGGTATGAGTGGTGGGCACTGGCAGTGGGCACACTACAGTCAGTGGAAGTCAGCCTGACACACACTGGCAGGCAACTAACCTTAGATTAAAGTGTAAAAATTAAGTGCCTTTTTTTTAAGCAAAGTCCAGTGCCACACGGGATGACAGGGGTGGGCACTGGCAGTGGCACACTACAGTCAGTTGAAGTCGGCCTGACACACACTAGCAGCAGGCAAGCAGCTGAAATTACACTAAAGTGTAAAAATTAAATGCCTTTTTTATGCAAAGTCCTGTGCCAGCCGGTATGAGTGGTGGGCACTGGCAGTGGGCACACTACAGTCAGTGGAAGTCAGCCTGACACACACTGGCTGGCAACTAACCTTAGATTAAAGTGTAAAAATTAAGTGCCTTTTTTTGATGCAAAGTCCTGTGCCACACGGGATGACAGGGGAGGGCACTGGCAGTGGGCACACTACAGTCAGTTGAAGTCGGCCTGACACACACTAGCAGCAGGCAAGCAGCTGAAATTACACTAAGGTGTAAAAATTAAATGCTTTTTTTATGCAAAGTCCTGTGCCAGCCGGTATGAGTGGTGGGCACTGGCAGTGGGCACACTACAGTCAGTGGAAGTCAGCCTGACACACACTGGCAGGCAACTATCCTTAGATTAAAGTGTAAAAATTAAGTGCCTTTTTTTGATGCAAAGTCCTGTGCCACACGGAATGACAGGGGTGAGCACTGGCAGTGGGCACACTACAGTCTGTGGGCCTGCAGCTCCTCACACACAGGCAGGCCAGGCAACTGCAATATGTATATAAAGGGAAAAAAAAAGCAGACTAATGTTGCAGCCCTAAAAAGGGCTTTTTGGGGTGCTGTCAGGACGCTGTCCTTACAGCAGAGATCAGATGAGTCTTTCAGGACTGGAGTGGACACTGAATTCACTAGCCTAGCTATCGATTTCCCAATTAAATCAGCAGCAACTACACTCTCCCTCCTCTCACTAAGACTGCAGCTTCAGAATGAATCTAAAATGGATGCTGTGCAGGAGGTGGGAGGGTCTGGGAGGGAGGGTATGCTGCTGATTGGCTGGAATGTGTCTGCTGACTGTGAGGTACAGGGTCAAAGTTTGCTCAATGATGATGTATAGGGGGCGGACCGAACATCGCATATGTTCGCCCGGCAGAGGCGAACGCGAACAAGCTATGTTCGCCGGGAACTGTTCGCCGGCGGATAGTTCGGGCCATCTCTAGTGGTGAAATGGAGAGACAAGCATGACGTTTACATGCTCTCCTTCATTTACGCAGACACGACAAACCAAATTGAACAGGCAACCAGTGTCATTGAAAAGCCCCTCTCGGTCCACAACTATAATTTGCTCATGGGAGGGGTGGACTTCAATGACCAGATGTTGGCTCCTTATTTACTTTCCCGCAGAACCAGACGCTGGTATAAGAATTCAATTGGCTATATATATAATAGTTTTGTTCTCTACAGTAAGGCTGGGAAAACAGGATCCTTCCTCAAATTTCAGGAAGAGATCATCGAGAACCTCCTGTATCCAGGAGGTTCCGTGGCCCCAACCCCCAGTGTAGTGAGCCGTCTACACGAGCGACATATCCCCAGTGTCGTTGCTGGTACCTCAAACCAACCGCCACCCCGAAAAAGATGTCGTGTCTGTAGCAGGAGTGGAATAATGCGTGACACCCGCTATTTCTGTCCTGACTGCCCTGACCACCCTGCCCTATGCTTAGGGGAGTGTTTTCGGAAATACCACACTCAGGTACACTTAGGGACTAGGGATGAGCGAACCCGAACTGGATAGTTCAAGTACGTAAAGAATTTTGGGGTGTTCGGGACCCGGACCCAAACATTTTCAAAAAAGTTCAGGTTTTTCTGTTACTTTTTTCTGGGGTGATCGGCGGCGATTTTGTGTCTTGTGGTACACCAGCACAAGCTGCCACCAAGTCCATCAATCCATCAATACAATTTTTTTTATATTTTTTTTGCTATATCCTATATCAGGGGCTTGGCTGTGCTTATTGTCACCCATAGAAACTCAAGATAGAAATTTCTATTTTTATTAAGGGGTTAAATTCAATTGCCAAAATAGCAATCCACTAAATCTGGTGTTCCAGCTGTGGCTAGTCAAGTGTAATACTGTCTGCTGTCTGGCAAAGGATAGATTTTTTTTCTGTGGTTAAATTCAATTGCCAAAACAGCAATCCCCTAAATCTGGTGTCCCAGCAGTGGCTGGCAAAGTTTAATAGTGTCCGGCAAAGGATATATTTTTTTCTGGAGTGAAATTCAATTGCCAAAATAGCAATACCATAAATCAGTGGTTTTAGCTGTGGCTGGCCAAGTTTAATAGTGTCCATCACAGGATAGATTTTGTTCTAGTGTGAAATTTAATTGCCAAAATAGCAATACCCTGAATCTGGTGTTCCAGCTGTGACTGGACAATTTCCCTAGTGTCCGTCAAAGGATATATTATTTTCTGGGGTTAAAGTCAGTAGCAAAAATAGAGATATAGTAAATCTGGTGTTCCAGCTGTTGCAGGCCTAGCTTAAATCTGTCCGTAAAAGGGTATATTTTTTTTCTGGTGTGAAATTCTATTGCCAAAATAGCAATACCATAAATCAGTGGTTTCAGCTGTTGCTGGCCAAGTTTAATAGTGTTCGTCACAGGAAAGATTTTGTTCTGGGTTAAAATTTAATTGCCAAAATGGCAATTCCATAAATCAGTGGTTTCAGCTGTGGCTGGCCAAGTTTAATAGTGTCCGGCAAAGGATATATTTTTTTCTAGGGTGAAATTCAATTGCCAAAATAGCAATACCATAAATCAGTGGTTTCAGCTGTGGCTGGCCAAGTTTAATAGTGTCCGGCAAAGGATATATTTTTTTCTAGGGTGAAATTCTATTGCCAAAATAGCAATACCATAAATCAGTGGTTTCAGCTGTGGCTGGCCAAGTTTAATAGTGTTCGTCACAGGAAAGATTTTGTTCTGGGGTGAAATTTAATTGTCAAAATAGCAATACCCTGATTCTGGTGTTCCAGCTGTTGCAGGCCTAGTTTAAATCTGTCCGTAAAAGGGTATATTTTTGTCTGGTGTGAAATTCAATTGCCAAAATAGCAATACCATAAATCTGGTGTCCCAGCAGTGGCTGGCCACGTTTAATAGTGTCCGTCAAAGGATAGGTGTTGTTCTGGGGTGAAATTCCCTTGCCAATATAACAATACCCTGAATCTGGTGTTCCAGCTGTTGCAGGCCAATTCTTAATCTGTCCGTTAAAGGGTAAGTTACACTCAGCGTGCATTTCCAAGTATATTTCTTACCATAAAAGGGTATATTACAAAAAGTGTTACATTACAATTGCTGAAAGCATAATCCTGTAAATCTGCATGCACTATTGTGCATCTCATAGTGTATTTCTGTCCATAAAAGGGTATATTACACTCAAGGTGTATATACAAGTGCTGAGAGTGTCATCCTCAATAACTTCACACGCTATCGTGCATCTCCAAGTGTATTTCTGTCCGTTAAAGGGTTTATTACACAAAGTGTTAAAATATAATTGCTGAAGGCATAATCCTACATATTTTTTCACACGCTACTGTGCATCTTTAAGTGTAAATCTGTCCATAAAAGGATACCTTTCATCCAGGGCCTAAATACTAGGCCTACAATTGATATTCCCTTAAATCAGTGGTTAATGCTGTGCCTGGATTAGTGTAATACGGTACATAAATAAATATGCAGATAGTGGTAGGTGCCTGTAAAAAAAAGGCTTGAATTTGAAATCAATACATTGGGCCAAATATTTTTTTTTTCTTATTGTGGTGCTTGGTGAACGGTAACAATGAGGAAAACATCTAGTAAGGGACGCGGACGCGGTCGTGGTGGTGTTAGTGTACCCTCTGGTGCTGGGAGAGGACGTGGCCATTCTGCCACAGCCACACGTCCTAGTGAACCAACTACCTCAGGTTCCAGTACCCGCCAGAATTTCAGCGATATTTGGTGGGGCCCAATGCCGTTCTAAGGATGGTAAGGCCTGAGCAGGTACAGGCAATAGTCAATTGGGTGGCTGACAGTGGATCCAGCACCTTCACAACATTATCTCCCACCCAGTCTTCTGCAGAAAGCGCACAGGTGGCGCCTGAAAACCAAGCCCATCAGTCTGTCACATCACCCCCATGCAGATCAGGGAAACTGTCTGAGCCTCAAGTTATGCAGCAGTCTCTTATGCTGTTTGAAGACTACTGGCAGGGTTTCCCAAGGGAATCCACCTAGCCCTTTCCCAGTGGTGGATAATTTAGTAGCAGTCTCTATAGTTTTTCCAGAGCAATATAGATAGACAGATAGATAGATTAGATTAGAGTTGAAATTCAGTAACCAGGCAGAGTAGTCTGGCAAGTTTATGTACAGTACATCCCACAAAAGAACTTCATTAGAAGATGTATTTTTCAGTTCAAAGATTGCACTTGAGAGTTATAAAACCCTGTGGTTTACTAATTAGTTAGCCTCTAAGGACTATGTTTAACATTGGACACACTTTATTTTAATCGATTTAAGCATTTACTATAATTTAAAGTATCCTTATATTGAGTGTTTTTCAAGGGCAGACTTTGGCATATTATTGCACTATTTGCTTGCCAAACAAATGTTAAATAGAACTGCATTAAATGCTGCATTCTTCTATCACAAAAACATTTAACATGGGATTTTATTTTGGGAACAAATTATAAATAGACGTGGATACAGTAAGTTTCCATGTAATAGTAGATAAAATAGCATAATAGATGAAAAGCTTAAGCAGTTGGACAGCATATTCAAATATTTAAAAAAAATTCTCTATAGACCTTATACACTGTAGTACAGGATTGAATAAACAGCAGTTATAAGCATCCGTAATCAGAATTATCCCCCTTAAAGTTATGAACAATGGAAAATATATCAAGACTGGTGTTCCCATATGCCAGTCTTGATTCCCTGTGCACTAGTGTAAGATGAGCTTTATTTATTAAATGACATTTGTCAGCAGATTTAAATCTAGGAAACGGTTGACCTGTTGCATGTCTGCTTAGCAGCTGAAGGCATCTGTGTTGGTCCCATGTTCATATGTGCCTGCAATGCTGAGAAAAAGGAAGTTTTTTAAATGAGCCTCTAGGAGCAATGGGGGTGGTGCCTTTACTCCTGGAGGCTCAGCTCTCTCTGCAACTTTCACGTATTCTTCACTTTGATTGACTTTAGGGGAGGTCAGGGTCAGGTGTTTAGACTTCTGGCCCTGTCAAATGAGGTTCAGAGGGAGTGGCAATTGCAGAGACAGCAGAGCCTCTAGGAGTAATAACTATGCGCCATTTCTCCAAGAGGCTAATTTGCATATATTAAAGCTTCATGTTTCACATTAAAGCTGGCACATATGAACATGGGACCAACACAAATGCCTTCACCTGGCACGAGCACATGTAACAGGTCAGCCAGTTTCATAGGTACAAAACTGCTGACAAATGTCCTTGAAGAGGCAGATGCCTCTTAAAAATTAGGCATATCTCTGGCACTTTGTGTGCCAGAAACTCACATCTACACCAGCCAAATGTGAACTGTAACTGTCTCTGTCATAACTTAAATCTGGTGGGCCCCTATAAGCTCCATCCTCTCTTGCTAAGCCCCACATCTTTTTTCTTGCCACTTCAGTAAAAGTGGTTAGCTTAAAAAAACACAAATTGTGGTGCAGAAAGAGTGTGCACCTTAATTACTGACTTTTTATTGCCACAATAGTGGGCTAACCACATTGATAAATGCCCCTCATTGGCCATACTTACACCTTATATATAACAGTACAGTGAAGCACCCTACTTCATTACAATCAAAACATGAACATTAATTGTACTAAGGAAACCCCTGTAGTGGCTGCTGAAGGATAAATGTCCAGAGGGAAAAAAAACAGGCTGGTGTATTTGAGTTTCATTTACAGCATACTTATATAAGTAGATATATTTATAACGCGAGGTTGGTCGCGACGCGTGGTTGATTAAGTGTGTGGTTGTGTAAGTGTGACTTAAGATTAAGTGAGGGAGTAACTGCCAGCTACATTATTTGTGGACATTGAGTGGCTGCATTTGACTCTATTGTACACTGGGACTTTCTGCTTTGCAAGCTTCATTGCTGTTTTAACACTTTTTTTTCCTTTACCAGGGGTTGCACAGGTGAGTAATTAGGGTGTGGCTGCCTAATTAGGAGCCTTTAAGAAGTCAGCAGTAAGGAGAACTCAGCCTTTGAATCCAGAGGAAAAAAACAGGCTGGTGTATTTGAGTTTCATTTACAGCATACTTATATAAGTAGATATATTTATAACGCGAGGTTGGTCGCGACGCGTGGTTGATTAAGTGTGTGGTTGTGTAAGTGTGACTTAAGATTAAGTGAGGGAGTAACTGCCAGCTACATTATTTGTGGACATTGAGTGGCTGCATTTGACTCTATTGTACACTGGGACTTTCTGCTTTGCAAGCTTCATTGCTGTTTTAACACTTTTTTTCCTTTACCAGGGGTTGCACAGGTGAGTAATTAGGGTGTGGCTGCCTAATTAGGAGCCTTTAAGAAGTCAGCAGTAAGGAGAACTCAGCCTTTGAATCCAGAGGGAAAAAAACAGGCTGGTGTATTTGAGTTTCATTTACAGCATACTTATATAAGTAGATATATTTATAACGCGAGGTTGGTCGCGACGCGTGGTTGATTAAGTGTGTGGTTGTGTAAGTGTGACTTAAGATTAAGTGAGGGAGTAACTGCCAGCTACATTATTTGTGGACATTGAGTGGCTGCATTTGACTCTATTGTACACTGGGACTTTCTGCTTTGCAAGCTTCATTGCTGTTTTAACACTTTTTTTCCTTTACCAGGGGTTGCACAGGTGAGTAATTAGGGTGTGGCTGCCTAATTAGGAGCCTTTAAGAAGTCAGCAGTAAGGAGAACTCAGCCTTTGAATCCAGAGGGAAAAAAACAGGCTGGTGTATTTGAGTTTCATTTACAGCATACTTATATAAGTAGATATATTTATAACGCGAGGTTGGTCGCGACGCGTGGTTGATTAAGTGTGTGGTTGTGTAAGTGTGACTTAAGATTAAGTGAGGAGTAACTGCCAGCTACATTATTTGTGGACATTGAGTGGCTGCATTTGACTCTATTGTACACTGGGACTTTCTGCTTTGCAAGCTTCATTGCTGTTTTAACACTTTTTTTCCTTTACCAGGGGTTGCACAGGTGAGTAATTAGGGTGTGGCTGCCTAATTAGGAGCCTTTAAGAAGTCAGCAGTAAGGAGAACTCAGCCTTTGAATCCAGAGGGAAAAAAAACAGGCTTGTGTATTTGAGTTTCATTTACAGCATACTTATATAAGTAGATATATTTATAACGCGAGGTTGGTCGCGACGCGTGGTTGATTAAGTGTGTGGTTGTGTAAGTGTGACTTAAGATTAAGTGAGGGAGTAACTGCCAGCTACATTATTTGTGGACATTGAGTGGCTGCATTTGACTCTATTGTACACTGGGACTTTCTGCTTTGCAAGCTTCATTGCTGTTTTAAAACTTTTTTTTCCTTTACCAGGGGTTGCACAGGTGAGTAATTAGGGTGTGGCTGCCTAATTAGGAGCCTTTAACCACTTCAGCCCCCCTAGCTTAAACACCCTTAATGACCAGGCCACTTTTTACAATTCCGCACTACACTACTTTCACCGTTTATTGCTCCGTCATACAACTTACCACCCAAATGAATTTTACCTCCTTTTCTTCTCACTAATAGAGCTTTCATTTGGTGGTATTTCATTGTTGCTGACATTTTTACTTTTTTTGCCATTAATACAAATTTAACGAAATTTTTGCAAAAAAATGACATTTTTCACTTTCTGTTGTAAAATTTTTCAAAAAAAACTACATTTCTATATAAATTTTTCTCTAAATTTATTGTTCTACATGTCTTTGATAAAAAAGTCCAATAAGTGTATATTTATTGGTTTGGGTAAAAGTTATAGCGTTTACAAACTATGGTGCAAAAAGTGAATTTCTGCATTTTGAAGCAGCTCTGACTTTCTGAGCCCCTGTCATGTTTCTTCAGGTGCTAGAATGTCAGGATAGTATAAATACCCCCAAATGACACCATTTTAGAAAGAAGACACCCCAAAGTATTCTCGGAGGGGCATGGTGAGTTCATGTATCATTTCATTTTTTTCACAAGTTAGCGGAAAATGACACTTTCTGAGAAAAAAAAAAAAAAAAAAGTTTCAATTTCTGCTAACTTCTGGCAAAAAAAAAGAAATCTCAGACGGACTCACTATGCCCCTCAGTGAATACCTTGGGGTGTCTACTTTCCAAAATGGGTCATTTGTGGAGTGTTTGTACTGTTCTGGCATTTTGGGCGGGGCTAAATTGTGAGCCGCCATGTAAAACCTAAAGGTACTCGTTGAATTTGGGCCCTTTGCACCCAGGCTGCAAAAGTGTCACTTATGTGGTATCGCCGTACTCAGGAGAAGTAGGGCAATGTGTTTTGGGGTGTATTTTACATATACCCATGTTGGGTGAGAGAAATATCTCTGTAAACTGACAACTTTGTATAAAATTTTTTAAAAGTTGTCGTTTACAGAGATATTTTTCACACACAGTATGGGTATATATAAAAATACACCCCAAAACACATTGCCCTACTTCTCCTGAGTACGGGGATACCACATGTGTGACACTTTTTGCAGGCTGAGTGCAAAGGGCCCTAAAACCAATGAGTACCTTTAGGATTTCACAGGGCATTTTTACGCATTTGGATTCCAGACTTCTTCTCACGCTTTAGGGGCCCCTAAAATGCCAGGACAGTATAAATACCCCACATGTGACCCCATTTTGGAAAGAAGACACCCCAAGGTATTCCGTGAGGGGCATGGCGAGTTCATGTAAAATTTTATTTTTGTCACAAGTTAGTGGAATATGAGACTTTGTAAAAAACAAAATAAAAAAATATATATATCAATTTCCGCTAACTTGTGCCAAAAATAAAAATTCTGTGAACTCGCCATGCTCCTCACGGAATACCTTGGGGTGTCTTCTTTCCAAAATGGGGTCACATGTGGGGTATTTATACTGCCCTGGCATTTTAGGGGCCCCTAAAGCGTGAGAATCCAAATGCGTAAAAATGGCCTGTAGAAATCCTAAAGGTACTCATTGGTTTTAGGGCCCCTTTGTGCACCTTGGCTGCAAAAAGTGCCACTCATGTGGTATCGCTGAACTCAGGAGAAGTAGGGCAATGTGTTTTGGGTGTATTTTTACATATACCCATAGCTGCGTGTGAGAAATATTGCTGTAAACGACAACTTTTTACATTTTTTATTCAAAGTTGTCAATTTACAGAGATATTTCTCACACAAAGTATGGGTATATGCAAAAATACACCCCAAAACACATTGCCCTACTTCTCCTGAGTACGGCGATACCACATGTGTGCCACTTTTTTGCAGCCAAGATGCGCAAAGGGGCCCTAAAACCAATGAGTACCTTTTAGGAGGGCATTTTTACGCATTTTTCTTCTCACGCTTTAGGGCCCCTAAAATGCCAGGGCAGTATAAATACCCCACATGTGACCCCATTTTGGAAAGAAGACACCCCAAGGTATTCTGTGAGGGGCATGGCGAGTTCATAGAAGATTTTTTTTGGCACAAGTTAGCGGAAATTGATTTTTTATTGTTTTTCTCATAAAGTCTACCTTTCTGCTAACTTTTGACAAAAAGTTAAATTGTTCATGGACTCACTATGCCCCTCAGCGAATACCTTGGGGTGTCTTCTTTCAAAATGGGGTCACATGTGGGGTATTTATACTGCCCTGGCATTTTAGGGGCCCTAAAGCGTGAGAAGAAAATGCGTAAAATGCCCTCCTAAAGGTACTCATTGGTTTAGGGTCCTTGCGCATCTTGGCTGCAAAAGTGGCACACATGTGGTATCGCCGTACTCAGGAGAAGTAGGCAATGTGTTTTGGGGTGTATTTTTACATATACCCATACTTGTGTGAGAAATATCTCTGTAAACTGACAACTTTGAATAAAAAATGTAAAAAGTTGTCGTTTACAGAGATATTTCTCACACCCAGCATGGGTATATATAAAAATACACCCCAAAACACATT
The DNA here is from genome assembly GCA_033119425.1 of Bufotes viridis. Lineage (NCBI taxonomy): Eukaryota > Metazoa > Chordata > Amphibia > Anura > Bufonidae > Bufotes > Bufotes viridis. The sequence goes on along the minus strand of CM065592.1, from coordinate 251,366,613 downwards.
GCCCTACTTCTCCTGAGTACGGCGACACCACATGTGTGACACTTTTTGCAGCCAAGATGCGCAAAGGGGCCCTAAAACCAATGAGTACCTTTAGGATTTCACAGGGCATTTTTACGCATTTGGATTCTCATGCTTTAGGACCCCTAAAATGCCAGGGCAGTAGAAATACCCCACATGTGACCCCATTGTGGAAAGAAGACACCCCAAGGTAATCCGTGAGGGGCATGGCGAGTTCACAGAAAAAAAAAATTTGGCACAAGTTAGCGGAAATTGATTTTTTTTTTTTTTTTTACAGTCTCATATTTCACTAACTTGTGACAAAAATAAAATTTTGCATGAACTCGCCATACCCCTCACGGAATACCTTGGGGTGTCTTCTTCTAAAATGGGGTCACATGTGAGGTGTTTGTACTGCCCTGGCATTTGAGGGTCTCCGCAATCATTACACGTATGGCCAGCATTAGGAGTTTCTGCGATTCTCCTTATATTGAGCAGACGAGTAATGAGATTTTTTTCCCGCTCAGCCTCTGCACTGAAAAAGAAAAATGAACGGCACAGATTTCTTCATTCGCATCAATCAATGTGGATGAAAAATCTCTGCCCAAAAATGTGCAAAAACAAAACGGCACAGATTTCCTCATTCACATCGATCAATGTGGATAAATAAATCTCTGCCAAAAATGTGCAAAAAAGTAGTAAGGCCCCATTCACACGTCCGCTAAATGTACCGCATCTATTCCGCAATTCTGCGGAATAGATGCGACCCATTCAGTGTGAATGGGGCTGGCGGTGATGCGGAGAGCACACTATGCGCCGCCGCATCAGCATTTGCGGAGCTGCGGCCGCAAACTTCCGGGTTTCGGCCCCCAAGCATCCGGCCGCAGCTCCGCAAAAGATAGAGCATGTCCTATTCTTGTCCGCACTTGCGGACAAGAAAAGGCATTTTCTATATAGTTCTGGCAATGTGCGGATCCGCAAAATGCGGAAAGCACATTGTTGGTGTCCGTGTTTTGTGGATCCGTGGATCCATGGATCCGCAAAACACATACGGACGCCTGAATGAACCTTACAGTGGGGTAATTAGTGTCAGGGGGTGACAGGGGGTGACATGGGGTGATCGGGGGTTAATCAGGGGTTAATCAGTGGGGGTGGGGTGGATGGGTGGGGGGTCTGTGTGGTGTTTTGGTGCACTTATAAAGCTTTGGTGGTCCCAAGCAAATGGGACCACCAAAGGAACGATCAGCAAGCATATCAGACGCTGTTAACAAAACAGCGCCTGATATGCCATTTTTTTAACTTCTACAGCCTGCCAGCGCACGATCAGCGCTGGCAGGCTGTAGCTTACCTTCTCCCCGACGTGATCCTGTGAACGCGCGCACGTGCGCGCGCGCGTTCACAGGAAATCTCGCCTCTCGCGAGATGACGCGCGGGCGCGTCAAGGAGGAACAGACCGACCGCCCGCAGGACGCAATCCTGCGTGAGGCGGTCGGTAAGCGGTTAAGAAGTCAGCAGTAAGGAGAACTCAGCCTTTGAATCTAGAGGGAAAAAAAACAGGCTGGTGTATTTGAGTTTCATTTACAGCATACTTATATAAGTAGATATATTTATAACGCGAGGTTGGTCGCGACGCGTGGTTGATTAAGTGTGTGGTTGTGTAAGTGTGACTTAAGATTAAGTGAGGGAGTAACTGCCAGCTACATTATTTGTGGACATTGAGTGGCTGCATTTGACTCTATTGTACACTGGGACTTTCTGCTTTGCAAGCTTCATTGCTGTTTTAACACTTTTTTTCCTTTACCAGGGGTTGCACAGGTGAGTAATTAGGGTGTGGCTGCCTAATTAGGAGCCTTTAAGAAGTCAGCAGTAAGGAGAACTCAGCCTTTGAATCCAGAGGGAAAAAACAGGCTGGTGTATTTGAGTTTCATTTACAGCATACTTATATAAGTAGATATATTTATAACGCGAGGTTGGTCGCGACGCGTGGTTGATTAAGTGTGTGGTTGTGTAAGTGTGACTTAAGATTAAGTGAGGGAGTAACTGCCAGCTACATTATTTGTGGACATTGAGTGGCTGCATTTGACTCTATTGTACACTGGGACTTTCTGCTTTGCAAGCTTCATTGCTGTTTTAACACTTTTTTTCCTTTACCAGGGGTTGCACAGGTGAGTAATTAGGGTGTGGCTGCCTAATTAGGAGCCTTTAAGAAGTCAGCAGTAAGGAGAACTCAGCCTTTGAATCCAGAGGAAAAAAACAGGCTGGTGTATTTGAGTTTCATTTACAGCATACTTATATAAGTAGATATATTTATAACGCGAGGTTGGTCGCGACGCGTGGTTGATTAAGTGTGTGGTTGTGTAAGTGTGACTTAAGATTAAGTGAGGGAGTAACTGCCAGCTACATTATTTGTGGACATTGAGTGGCTGCATTTGACTCTATTGTACACTGGGACTTTCTGCTTTGCAAGCTTCATTGCTGTTTTAACACTTTTTTTCCTTTACCAGGGGTTGCACAGGTGAGTAATTAGGGTGTGGCTGCCTAATTAGGAGCCTTTAAGAAGTCAGCAGTAAGGAGAACTCAGCCTTTGAATCCAGAGGTAAAAAAAACAGGCTGGTGTATTTGAGTTTCATTTACAGCATACTTATATAAGTAGATATATTTATAACGCGAGGTTGGTCGCGTCGCGTGGTTGATTAAGTGTGTGGTTGTGTAAGTGTGACTTAAGATTAAGTGACTTCAGATTCAGGGACTTCAGTGGGGGACTGAAATCCGCCAGTTCTTGTAACTAGATTATATTGTATTTTTTTTTTTTTGTTTTTGTGGTGTAATCCCCATTAGTATGTCTTGCACAATTGACAATGCCGTCCAGTGCACATCTTGCATGATGTATGCAGTCCTGGAACAGCCGTTTGAGGGTGCATATCTTTGTTCAAAATGTGAGCAAATTACCCGTTTGGAATCGCACATCGAGTCTCTAAACGGGCATATTGCAACACTGAGAGCCACTGACAATTTGCAAAAGAGTTTGCTGCTCACCGAGCAAGCAGTCTTTGGGGTAGATGTGGGGGAGGGTGTTAGCGAGGAGAGTGAGGTAGCTAGCTGGGTTACTGTAATGCAAGGCACCAACAAACAGACCAGTGATGAAAGCAAAAAGGTGTTTATTCACCAGAAACATAAACGACCAGAACACTTTGCTGGTAACAAGAAATAATAACAAAAACCAGGCAAGGAGATTCCAGGAATAGTCCCAACCAGTGCTGAATGATGCTGTGCACTTGGCAGTCGAGTCACTCCAGATCTTGGGTCCGCTGCAAAGGACAAAGTTCCTGGCAGTCTTCAGTCACTAGCAGTTGTGACCTATACCTGGTTGAGGGAAAATAACAGTGGGCACTGATCACCCTGAGAGACCTCCTTTTAAATGCCTGCTGACCAATCCCAGGGTGCCAAGTGTCCACTTCCATAGGTGAACAAATTGCCCTGCACCTGAGTACATGGCCTAAGGCAATCACAAGTTGATTAACCCATGGCTGGCTCCCTAATCTACTTTGCTCTTGTGAGTCAGTATATTATGCGCCACTGGTCGACGAAGCGCATAAGAAGCGCGTACTCGCGACCGTGTATCCCTTTGCGAACCTGCCCTCGTGCGCACGCACGGACGCATGATCGACTCAGCGAGTATGCAAGCGTGTGGACCCAGATGCGGAAACGGAAGTCGTAGGAGACACCGGAGACAACCCTGGCCGCGGCGCCTTGTCACTCGCCTGGCCACTCTGTCCCCGGGACTCCGACGGTCCTCCCCTCCGATGTCCACGCGAACGCATCCCCGCACTGGTTCGCAAAGGGGTCAGCGCTGGTGCATCAGAGACACGCATAACCTGTCCCGCAACTCCACGAGGACCCCTCTTGGTTCCCCTGGAGTGCAAAGCAGGTGAGGATCTTACATTACCCCCTCGAGGAGGCGGCTCTGAAGACTCCAAGCAAGCTTTCCCGGATTATCCCGGTGAAAAGCTGCCACCAACTCATCCGCATGCACCTGGCGAGCAGGTATCCAACATCTCTCCTCTGGACCAAAACCCTTCCAGTCCACCAAGTATTGAAGAGACCTTTGGACAAAACGAGAGTCCAAAATTCTGTTCACCTCGAACTCCGGTACCCCTTGGACCTCCAGCGGGGATGGGGTCTGAATGAAGGGAGCGGAGTCGGCTGCCGATTTGAGAAGTGAAACATGAAAGGTGTTCACTCCTCGATCGACGGTGGAAGAGCAACCTTGTACGTAACTCGGTTGATCTTCTGTGTCACTGGGTATGGGCCAATGAATCGAGGACCCAACTTGGAAGATGGCTGACGCAGCGGAATGTTCCGGGTGGAGACCCACACCTGATCTCCCACCTTAAACTTTTGCTCTACAGTGCGATGACGATCAGCAAATTTCTTCTGTTGCGCCACCGCACTGCGGAGATTCCGCTGGGCCAACGACCAAATGGGACGCTCTATCCCCGAACCATTGATCCACCACCGGTGAGTCAGTGGAGGGTCCAGCCAAAGAAGAGAGTCTTGGATCCCTGCCCCCACGCACCTGAACGGAGACATCTTAGTGGAAGCATGCTCAGAGTTGTTATAAGCCACCTCCGCAAAGGGTAGATACGCTGCCCATTCCTCCTGGCAGTCTGACACGAAGCACCGGAGATATTGCTCCAGGGTCTGGTTAGTCCTTTCCGTCTGACCGTTGGTCTCTGGGTGAAAACCAGAAGAGAAAGACAAATTAATACCCAATCGGGAGCAGAAAGAACGCCAGAAGCGAGAGATGAATTGCACTCCTCTGTCTGAAACAATGTCATCCGGCGCTCCGTGTAATCGAAAGACATGATTCAAGAACAGATCTGCCAATTCTCTGGCCGAGGGCAATCCAGGGAGTGGGATAAAATGGGCCATTTTACTAAAACGGTCCACCACTACCCAGATTACCGTACTTCCAGAGGACCTTGGCAAATCTATGATGAAATCCATGGAAATGTGAGTCCATGGAGCCTGGGGAATTGGCAGTGGGAGTAAAGTCCCAGAAGGGGCAGACCGGGACGGTTTACATCTGGCACAAACAGTACATGCCTGGATATAGGCCTTAACATCCACGGACATGTTGGGCCACCACACGTGACGCTTAACAAGGGCAAGTGTTTTCTTAACACCCAAATGCCCGGCAGACTTTGAGTCATGAAGCTGTTGGATGACCTTCAATCGAAGGTTAATGGGTACAAACCATCGACCCTCGGGTTTGTCAGGTGGACTCTCTGCCTGTGAAGGCTCAAGAAGAGAGGACAAGTCCTCCATTACTTCTGCGGCTCCCTAGGGCAGCAAGAAAACATTTAGTTGGGAGAATGTTTTCTGGCTCAGAGTCCAGGACGGAAGCAGCCTCAGGGAAGCAGCGGGACAGGGCATCTGCCTTCACGCTTTTGGAACCTGGCTTATAAGTGAGGCGGAAATTGAAGCGGGTGAAAAACAATGCCCACCGGGCTTGTCGGGAGTTGAGTCTTTGGCACTCTCTAGATACTCCAAATTTTTGTGGTCAGTGTAAACCGTGATGGGATGTTCTGCACCCTCTAGCCAATGTCTCCACTCTTGAAAAGCCAATTTTACTCCCAGAAGCTCTCTATTGCCGATATCATAATTACACTCGGCTGGAGAGAGCTTCCGAGAGAAGAAGGCACAGGGATGTAACCTCTCAGGGTCCCCAGAATACTGTGAGAGAACTGCCCCTACACCGACCTCTGAGGCATCGACCTCAAGAACAAAAGGTCTGGAGGTGTCTGGATGAGTAAGAATTGGTGCCGTGCAAAAGGCCTGTTTCAGCGTCTCAAAGGCTCTGACTGCCTCTCTCGTCCACTTAGAAGGATTAGCTCCTTCTTAGTGAGGTTGGTGAGAGGTACTACTATCGCAGAAAAATTCTTAATAAACTTGCGGTAGAAGTTGGCAAAGCCTAAGAAACGCTGCAACCCCTTAAGATCCTTAGGCTGAGGCCAATCCAAGACAGCAGAAAGTTTGGATGGGTCCATAGCCAATCCCTTTTCTGAGATAATGTACCCCAGGAAAGGCAATTCCTTCACCTCAAACAGACACTTCTCAAGTTTGGCATAGAGGCGGTTCTCCCTCAGCTTCTGGAAAACCTGACACACGTGTCTCCGATGAGAGACCAGATCCGAAGAGTAGATTAGTATGTCATCTAGATAGACAACAACACATCTACCCAAGAAATCTCTGAGAACATCGTTGATGAACTCCTGGAAGACCGCTGGGAGCATTACAGAGACCGAAAGGCATCACGAGATACTCGTAATGCCCGTCTCTGGTATTAAATGCGGTCTTCCATTCGTCACCCTCTCTAATGCGAACTAAATTATAAGCACCCCTTAAATCGAGTTTGGTGAAGACTCGTGCCCCTGCCACCTGAGAAAACAGATCATCAATCAGAGGCAGTGGATACCGATTCTTCACCGTAATCCGATTAAGGGCACGATAATCAATGCAAGGTCTCAAGCCTCCATCCTTCTTCTCCACAAAGAAGAATCCAGCTCCAGCAGGGGAAGTGGATGGACGAATGAAATTCTTCTCAAGGTTCTCTTTAATATACTCCCGCTGAGCCTGAACCTCAGGCCCAGTGAGATTATATAGATGCCCTCGTGGTGGCATGGTACCTGGCAACAGGTCTATAGGACAATCATATGACCTGTGGGGAGGTAACACATCAGCCCCCTGAGGACTGAACACATCTCGGAAATTATGATACTGCTGTGGTAAAGTACTTAATACTTCCATGGAGGCTAGTGACAGGTCGGAACGAATGCACTTAGTAAGGCATTCCGTACTCCACTGACAAATAAGACCCGAGCGCCAGTCCACTACTGGATTATGGAGCCTCAACCAAGGGAGACCCAAAATCACGGGAGTGGATGGCATGTCAAGGACAAAAGGCTTAAGGTCTCCCGATGATCAGCCCCCACCGTTACCTGTATTCCCGGAGTCATCCACACTGCACGACCATCTTGAAGAGGGGATCCATCAATCGCGGTCACTGACATGGTGGTTTTCGGCTGGATCAACGGGATGCCAAGTCGACGAACCAAGGTTGAGTCCACAAAATTCCCAGCGGCCCCAGAATCGATTAGTGCTGAAAACTCATGGACCTTGTCTTGCCACCGTAAGGATATGGATACCATCACCCGGCTTGGAGGAGGGATAATAGCACCTAGGGGTTCTCCTCTATGCCCCTAGGTTCATTCGCTTCCCGCCGGCAGGAGGGGACAGGTTTTAACGAGGTGTCCAGACTTTCCGCAAAATAGGCACAGGCCTTTCTGCTGGCGACGAGCCTCGTTCTGCCTGTGTGAGATGGGAGGATCCAACCTCCATTGGCTCTTCGGCCGATTTAAGAGGCCCTGGATGTGGTCGAGAGGATGAAAACCGAGACGACCGCTCCACTCGCCTCTCACGGATTCGCCTGTCGGCATCGATTGCCTGAGAGATAGCCATTTCCAACGAGAAGGGGTAGGCAAGGCCAAAAGAAGATCCCGGACCGCATCCGAAAGTCCCAAACGGAAGCGATGGCGTAGGGCTGCGTCGCCCCAGGTGGTGAAAGCTGCCCATCGCCTGAATTCTGCAGCGTATTCTTCAGCTGGGCGGCGGCCTTGTTGAATATGCTCAAGATTGGTCTCTGCGGTGCGAGTACGATCCGGGTCATCGTGAAATCACAGCCATAGCCTCGAAGAAGGCGTCCACTGACGAAAGAGCTGTATGGTCTTGAGGCAAATTAAATGCCCAACGTTGGGGGTCTCCACGTAGCAGTGACATTACAATCCCAATTCTCTGCCTGAGAGTGCCAGAAGCCATCGGACGCAACTGGAAATAAAGGAGACAGGAGTCCCTGAAGTTTAAGAACTCCTGTCGCTCTCCTGTGAAGGAGTCAGGCAGAGGGATCTTTGGTTCTGTTTGATGCCTTGCGATAGTGACGGGTAGTGCTGAGGCTCCCTGGATCAGCTGCTGAACCTCCTCCATCACAGTTGTCAGTTGCTCTTGGATTTGCGCTGCAGCGGCTGCTGGTATATTTGGGCGTCGTTGGAACAGCAGGTTAACGGCTCCCGTTAATTCACTCAGCTGCTGCTGGATATTGTCCATGGCAACTGTTAGTTGGGCCCACTGTTCTGTAATGCAAGGCACCAACAAACAGACCAGTGATGAAAGCAAAAAGGTGTTTATTCACCAGAAACATAAACGTCCAGAACACTTGCTGGTAACAAGAAATAATAACAAAAACCAGGCAAGGAGATTCCAGGAATAGTCCCAACCAGTGCTGAATGATGCTGTGCACTTGGCAGTCGAGTCACTCCAGATCTTGGGTCCGCTGCAAAGGACAAAGTTCCTGGCAGTCTTCAGTCACTAGCAGTTGTGACCTATACCTGGTTGAGGGAAAATAACAGTGGGCACTGATCACCCTGAGAGACCTCCTTTTAAATGCCTGCTGACCAATCCCAGGGTGCCAAGTGTCCACTTCCATAGGTGAACAAATTGCCCTGCACCTGAGTACATGGCCTAAGGCAATCACAAGTTGATTAACCCATGGCTGGCTCCCTAATCTACTTTGCTCTTGTGAGTCAGTATATTATGCGCCACTGGTCGACGAAGCGCATAAGAAGCGCGTACTCGCGACCGTGTATCCCTTTGCGAACCTGCCCTCGTGCGTACGCACGGACGCATGATCGACTCAGCGCGAGTATGCAAGCGTGTGGACCCAGATGCGAAAACGGAAGTCGTAGGAGACACCGGAGACAACCCTGGCCGCGGCGTCTTGTCACTCGCCTGGCCACTCTGTCCCCGGGACTCCGACGGTCCTCCCCTCCGATGTCCACGCGAACGCATCCCCGCACTGGTTCGCAAAGGGGTCAGCGCTGGTGCATCAGAGACACGCATAACCTGTCCCGCAACTCCACGAGGACCCCTCTTGGTTCCCCTGGAGTGCAAAGCAGGTGAGGATCTTACAGTTACAGTAAGAAAGCGGGGTAGAGGGAAGAGTGCCAGGGAGGCTAGCCCTGATCTGACACACCCCAACAAGTTTGCACGTTTGGCAGATGAGGGGTATGGCAGCTCAGGGACAGCACCGCTGCAGCCAGACACTTCCTCTGCCGGTCAGGGGAATGTCAGCTCCAGTAAGCAGGGGACCAGGAGAGCAGGGCAGGCCAGACAGGTGCTGGTAGTGGGAGACTCAATTATTAGGGGAACAGATAGGGCGATCTGTCACAAAGATCGTGATCGCCGAACAGTGTGCTGTCTTCCTGGCACTAGAGTTCGACACATCGCAGATCGGGTTGACAGATTACTGGGAGGGGCTGGAGAAGATCCGGCGGTCATGGTCCATATCGGAACCAATGACAAAGTTAGAGGAAGGTGGAGCGTCCTTAAGAATGATTTCAGGGATTTAGGTCAAAAGCTTAGGGCAAGGACCTCCAAAGGTAGTATTTTCCGAAATACTGCCTGTACCACGAGCCACACAAGAGAGGCAGCGGGAGATTAGAGAGGTTAACAAGTGGCTCAAGAACTGGTGTAGGAAGCAGGGTTTTGGGTTCATGGAGAACTGGGCCGACTTTGCTATCGGCTACAGGCTCTATCGTGAGGGACGGGCTGCACCTCAATGGGAAGGGGCAGCCGTGTTGGGGAGAAAGATGGCTAGAAGGTTGGAGGAGTGTTTAAACTAGGGACTGGGGAGAGAAATTACATTATAGGAGGGGAAGATAGTGCAGATAGAGACCGGGGGCAAGGTAGTGGGACTGGGGAGAAATGGAAGGAGGGACTAGAAAAGTTCAGAAGGAAAGGTGTAGGGCAAAAAATATGCATAAACCTCTCAAATGTATGTATACTAATGCCAGAAGCCTGACTAATAAAACTGGGGAACTGGAATTAGTGATGTGTGAGGAGGATTATGACGTAGTGGGAATAACTGAGACATGGCTGGATGATAGCTATGACTGGGCAGTTAATGTACAAGGTTACAATCTGTTCAGAAAGGATCGTCAAAACCGGAGAGGGGAGGGGTCTGCCTTTACATAAAGTCCTCTCTAAAGCCCACACTCCGGGAAGACATCTGTGAGGGACACGAAAATGTGGAGTCATTGTGGGTGGAGATAAATGGAGCCAAAAACAATAATAAATTACTAATAGGAGTTTACTATAAACCACCTAATATACCAGAGTCCGTAGAAAATCTATTACTAAACGAGATAAACAAGGCGGCAAACCATAATCAGGTGGTTATTATGGGGGACTTCAACTACCCAGATATAGACTGGGAAACTGAAACCTGTACATCCCATAAAGGAAACAGGTTCTTGGCAATAGCCAAAGACAATTACCTTTCCCAAATGGTTCAGGACCCAACTAGAGGGACGGCCATACTGGACTTAGTATTAACCAATAGACCTGATAGAACAACAGACGTGCAGGTCGGGGGACACCTGGGAAATAGTGACCATAAAGTAATAACCTTCCAATTATCCTTCAAGCGAGAGTTTCTACAGGGAGGAACAAGAATACCGGACTTCAAAAAGCAAAATTTAGCCAACTAAGGGAGGCCATAGGCCCAATTAACTGGGACATAGTCCTCAAAAATAAAAATACAACCACAAAATGGGAGATTTTTAAAAGCATTGTAACATCAAATTGTGATCGATGCATACCTTATAGAAATAAAAGGCTAAGAAATAAGAAGAAACCAATGTGGATAAATAGAACCGTAAAAAAGCAATAAATGACAAAAAGAAAGCATATAAATCACTAAAACAGGAGGGGAGCCAGGAAGCACTGATAAACTATAAGGAAAAAAATAGAATATGTAAAAAACTAATAAAAACTGCCAAACTAGAGACCGAGAGATTAATTGCCAAAGAGAGCAAAACTAACCCTAAAATGTTTTTCAATTATATAAATGGTAAAAATATAAACCTGAAGGAGTCGGCCCTCTACATAGCAATGAGGGGGAGTTGCAGAAAGCGATGAGGATAAAGCCAAGCTATTAAATATTTTCTTCACCACTGTTTTCACTGAGGAAAATAAACTGTCAGATGAAATGCAAAATGTAAAAGTAAATTCCACTTTAAAAGTGCCCTGTCTGACCCAGGAAGAAGTACAGCAGCGACTTAAAAGATTAAAATAGACAAATCGCCAGGACCGGATGGCATACACCCCGTATCCTAAGGGAATTAAGTGATGTCCTAGCCAGACCCTTATTTTTGATATTCACGGACTCCATACTGACAGGGAATGTTCCACCAGACTGGCGTATAGCAAATGTGGTGCCAATATTCAAAAAGGGTCCAAAAACAGAGCCTGGAAATTATAGGCCGGTAAGTTTAACATCTGTTGTGGGTAAACTGTTTGAAGGATTTGTAAGAGATGCTATCTTGGAGTATCTCAATGAAAATAAGCAAATTACACCATATCAGCATGGCTTCATGAGGGATCGGTCATGTCAAACTAATTTAATCAGTTTCTATGAGGAGGTAAGTTCTAGACTTGACAGCGGCGAATCAATGGATGTCGTATATCTGGACTTCTCCAAAGCATTTGACGCTGTACCACATAAAAGGTTAGTATATAAAATGAGAACACTTGGACTAGGAGAAAATATCTGTATGTGGGTAAGTAACTGGCTCAGTAATAGAAAACAGAGAGTGGTTATTAACGGTACACACTCAGATTGGGTCATGGTCACTAGTGGGGTACCTCAGGGTTCAGTATTGGGCCCTATTCTCTTCAATATATTTATTAATGATCTTGTAGAAGGCTTGCACAGTAATATATCAATTTTGCAGATGACACTAAACTGTGTAAAGTAATTAACACTAAAGAGGACAGTTTTCTGCTACAGAGGGATCTGGATAGATTGGGGGCTTGGGCAGAGAAATGGCAGATGAGGTTTAACACTGACAAATGTAAAGTTATGCACATGGGAAGGAATAATGCAAGTCACCCGTACATGCTAAATGGTAAAACACTCAGTAACACTGACATGGAAAAGGATCTAGGAATTTTAATAAATAACAAACTAAGCTGTAAAAACCAGTGTCAGGCAGCTGCTGCTAAGGCCAATAAGATAATGGGTTGCATCAAAGGGGCATAGATGCCCGTGATGAAAATATAGTCTTACCACTTTATAAATCACTAGTCAGACCACACATGGAGTACTGTGTACAGTTCTGGGCTCCCGTGAACAAGGCAGACATAGCAGAGCTAGAGAGGGTTCAGAGGAGGGCAACTAAAGTAATAACTGGAATGGGGCAACTACAGTACCCCGAAAGGGTATCAAAATTAGGGTTATTCACTCTAGAAAAAGACGACTGAGGGAGATCTAATAACTATGTATAAATATATCAGGGGTCAGTACAAAGATCTCTCCCATCATCTATTTATCCCCAGGACTGTGACTGTGACGAGGGGACATCCTCTGCGTCTGGAGCAAAGAAGGTTTGTACACAAACATAGAAAAGGGTTCTTCACGGTAAGAACAGTAAGACTATGGAACTCTCTGCCTGAGGAGGTGGTGATGGTGAGTACAATAAAGGAATTTAAGAGGGGCCTGGATGTATTTCTGGAGCGTAATAATATTTCAGGCTATAGCTACTAGAGAGGGGTCGTTGATCCAGGGAGTTATTCTGACTGCCTGATTGTAGTCGGGAAGGAATTTTTTCCCCTTAAGTGGGGAAAATTGGCTCTACCTCACAGGGTTTTTTTGCCTTCCTCTGGATCAACTTGCAGGAAACAGGTCGAACTGGATGGACAAATGTCTTTTTTCGGCCTTATATACTATGTTACTATGTTACTATGTATTAGGCTACTTTGACACTAGCGTTATTATTTTCCGGTATAGATATCCGTCATAGGGTCTCAATACAGGAAAAATGCACTTCAGTTTTGTCCCCAGTCATTGTCAATGTGTACAAAACGTAACTGAACAGAAGGGAACGCTCCAAAATGCATTCCGGTCCGATCTCATACAGGAGTGCAAACATTTTCTCTGACACAATCTGTCACAATAGAAAACAGATCCATCCTCCATTGATTTTCAATGGAGTTCATGACGGATCCATCTTGGCTATGTTAAAGATAATACAACCGGATCCGTGCATAACGGATGCAGATGGTTGTATTATCAGTAACGGAACAGTTTTTGCTGAACCATGCCAAATCCAGCAAAAACGCTAGTGTGAAAGTAGCCTTACTTGATAGCCATTTAGATGAATGGCAATTTCCTCCAGAACAGGAGATGCTCTTGCAATGTCATTCAACATTCTGGTTCATAGAGAAAGGGCTGGAGAAGAACAACCCCTTCCATATTTCCATAAGGCCTAATAGAATATATATAACTGAACCTCTTTACATCTTATCTATTTCTTGAAGCTAGTAAAAAACAAAAGGTGCAACAGTCAGACTTGAATCTGACCCCCACAATGTGAACCATTTTATTCTCCAAGTAAATTTTTTTTAGGGCATTATGCCTTGGCTGAGATTTGCAGAGCTAGACATCAAATCCGAGGTATTTATCAATGGACAATGAAGTAATAAAAGGGAAGGACCATGAATACTAAATAGGTAGCTGCCCTTATTTCAACTTTATATATTCCTCAAACTGAAGGAGATGTCCATTTGTCAAACTTTTGATGTTTTTACAAACCAGACCTAGGTATTAATGTTGTCAAGAAATAGAAAAACATTGCTGCTTACAATGACAGAGCTACTACCAGTCCACAGCCAGCCAGCCCTGTGATGTCCCAGCCCTATAAATACGGCAGCCATCTTAGATTTTGCTATTCACCAGCGGACTTATTAGGGTGCAAGTGTTGTTTGATACAGGAATTAACATGGTTTATTACAAGGAAATATTTCTATGTTTTATTTGGCCTATAAAGTTGGGGTTCGTACCGAACATTACGGTTTTTCGCACCAGGACCCGAACCCGAACATTTCCGTAAAAGTTCAGGTTCGTTGTTTGGCGATTCTTCCCACCTTTTGAAAGGCTGCAGGGCAGCCAATCAACAAGCGTTTCACTACTTTGCTCTAAGAAGCCATCACAACCATGCCTCTATTTAAGCTGGAGTCACGTAGCACCGCACGTCACTTTGCTCTTCTCAGTGTAGGGATAGGATGCTGCTGCTGTGAGGGACAGATTAGGGAAGAAATCTGTTGAACTTGGAGATATTAACCACTACAGGACTGCTAATGCACAGATGCGTCTGGTGGGCGGTCCTGTAGCTCTGAATGGACGCTTCGGCTCGTCATCTCGCCAGACGCGAGATTTCCTGTGAACGGGCGCGCACGTTCACAGTGCCGCGCGTCTCACTAGTTATACTGCAGCCTGCCAGTGATGATCCATCGCTGGCAGGCTGTAGATGCGAAATAAATCGCATCAAACTGGTATATCAGACGCTGTTTTGTTAACGGCGTCTGATATACCTGTTACATGGTCCTCTGGTGGTCCCATTTGCTGGGATCGACCACCAGAGGACCAGGTAGCTATGTAAAGTTGCACCAAACACTCCTCAAAAGATCCTCAAAACACAGACACCGGCAATGTGCTTTCCGCATTTTGCAGAGCTGCACATTGCCAGAACTATATAGAAAATGCCTTTTCTTGTCCGCAATTGCGGACAAGAATAGGACATGTTCTATATTTTTGCTAAACGGAAGTGCAGACCCGGAAGAGCGGATCCGTAATTCCGGATCCGAGCGGGACAAAGTCTGTCCCCATGGAAATGAATGGGTCCGCAATTCCGTTCCGCAAACCGAATTGCGGACGTGTGAATGGGGCATAAGGGTCCCTTATCACCGCCAGTTAGTTAGCTACTTGTTAGATAGTTAGCGCCCAGCCCACCGCACCGCAGTCACTGATTTTGGCAGAGATTTTTTCATCCACGATGATCGATGCGAATGAAAAAATCTGTGCCGTTCATTTATTATTTTTTTTCAGCCTATGCTCAATATAAGGAGAATAGCAGAAACTCCTCATGCTGGCCATACGTGTAATGATTGCAGAGACCCTCAAATGCCAGAGCAGTACAAAAACCTCACATGTGACCCCATTTTAGAAAGAAAACACCCCAAGGTATTCCATAAGGGGTATGTTGAGTTCATGTAAAATTTTATTTTTTGTCACAAGTTAGTGGAATATGAGACTTTGTAAAAAAAAAAATATATATATATATATATCAATTTCCGCTAACTTGTGCCAAAAATTTTTTTTTTCTATGAACTCGCCATGTCCCTCACGGAATACCTTGGGGTGTCTTCTTTCCAAAATGGGGTCACTTGTGGGGTATTTATACTGCCTTGGCATTTTAGGGGTCCTAAAGCGTGAGAATCCAAATCCGTAAAAATGCCCTGTGAAATCCTAAAGGTACTCATGGGAATTTGGGCCCCTTTGTGCATCTTGGCTGCAAAAAAGTGGCACACATGTGGTATCGCCGTACTCAGGAGAAATAGGGCAATGAGTTTTGGGGTGTATTTTTATATATACCCATACTTTGTGTGAGAAATATCTCTGTAAACGACAACTTTTTAAAAAAATTTATACAAAGTTGTCAATTTACAGAGATATTTCTCTCACCCAACATGGGTATATGTAAAAATACACCCCAAAACACATTGACCTACTTCTCCTGAGTATGGCGAGACCACATGAGTAACACTTTTTTGCAGCCTGTGTGCGCAAAAGGGCCCAAATTCCAACGAGTACCTTTAGGTTTTACATGGCTGCTCACAATTTAGCCCCTCCCAAAATGCCAGAACAGTAAACACACCCCACAAATGACCCCATTTCGGAAAGTAGACACCCTAAGGTATTCACTGAGGGGCATAGTGAGTCCGTCTGAGATTTTAATTTTTTTTGCCAGAAGTTAGCAGAAATGGAAACTTTATTATTTTTTATTTTTTCTCTCAAAAAGTGTCATTTTCCGCTAACTTGTGAAAATACTATCCTGGCATTCTAGCACCTGAAGAAACATGACAGGTGCTCAGAAAGCAGAGCTGCTTCAAAATGCGGAAATTCCCTTTTTTGCACCATAGTTTGTAAACGCTATAACTTTTACCCAAACCAATAAATATACACTTATTGGATTATTTTTTTTATCAAAGACATGTAGAACAATAAATTTAGAGAAAAATTTATATAGAAATGTAGTTTTTTTTAAAAAATTTTACAACAGTAATTGAAAAATAATTTTTTTTTGCAAAAATGTCGTTAATTTTTATTAATAGCAAAAAAAAGTAAAAATGTCAGCAACAATGAAATACCACCAAATGAAAGTTATATTAGTTAGAAGAAAAGGAGGTAAAATTCATTTGGGTGGTAAGTTGCATGACGGAGTAATAAACGGTGAAAGTAGTGTAGTGCAGAATTGTAAAAAGTGGCATGGTCATTAAGGGTGTTTAAGCTAGTGGGGCTGAGGTGGTTAAATAATCGAAATACAGCAATTATTGAGGGTGCTACACTACATATTTGAACCCCGCCCTGAGCCCAGTGCATTTTTAATCCATCTGTTAGTGAGGTGGGGTCGGCGGCCATTTTAGCAACTGCAGTGTCCTTGGAACTGCATGTGACCTGCATGTGTGCCAGGGACATTAGTCTAGTTATTTTCTGGTACAGTAGCTCAGTGCAGGAAAAATACCTTTTTTCTGGCAGGTCAAGTCCCCTACATTACCAAATTTATAATTTAGCAGTGTCATGCTGCATTTCTGTAGTAGGGTGAAAAAAAACGTACTGTTGTTCCACAGAGCAGTTTTTCATACAACGCTGAAAAACCTATTTTAAAATTTAGCAGTGACATACTGCATTTCTGTAGTTTGTTGCAATAAACACTGGTTTTGTGCTACATAGAAGATCTGAGGCCTACCCTGTATTTCAGTCATTTTAGGTAACCTTTTGAACTCCACATTTACATACTTGGTTGCAAATACACTGGTTTTGTGGTAAATAGCACATTTGCGTTGTGAGCTGCATTTCTAAACCGTTAACTTCTGCTGTTACATTGTTGGTTTGAAAAATCACATTTTTGGTGATAGTGAAGTAATTGTTTTAAATTGCTCCGTTACACTGTTGTGTGACCTAAAGAAATGTATTCTGTTTATGACACTGGCACTGTGTTACTGTTGGTGAAATTAATTGTTGACTATTGGCAGTTAAATTGACACCTGAGATAAACCATCTGTTAGTTTGGTGGGTGAACGCAAATAATGAAGAGAACATCAAATAAGGGACATGGACATGGTAGTGGTGGTGTTCGTGGAGCTCCTGTTGCTCGGAGAGGACATGGCCGTTCTGCGCTAGCTACAGGTCCAAGTGAAACACCTTCCTCAGGTGCGAGTAGGCGACAGAACCTGCACAGTTATTTGGTAGGCCCGAATGCCGCTCTACGGATGGTGAGGTCAGAACAAGTACAGGCGATAGTAGATTGGGTGGCTGACAGTGCCTCCTTTTCCTTCACGTTGTCTCCCACCCCGTTCCCTGCTAAAAGCACATGGTCATCTATCTTGCACCTCCCCCCCCTTACAAATCAGCCAAGCAATCTGACATGGACCGAAAATTTGAAAAGTCTTCTTTTAAATTGTTGGGTGCAATACTAGTATTTTTGCTGTGCATAAACCCCTGCTCTGCCTGGATGCCAGGGGGCTACATTTTTATAAATCGCCTGTTCCATTGGTGGGTGACATGAACCCTGTTTTGCCAGTAAAAAACCCCTGCTCTGCCTGGGTGCCAGGGCCCTACATTTCTAAAAATCGACTGTTCCATTGGTGGGTGACATAAACCCTGTTTTGCCGTGAATTAACCCCTCCTCTGCCTGGATGCCAGGGGCCTACATTTTTAAAAATTATCTGTTCCATTGGTGGGTGACATTAACCTAGTTTTGCCGGTGAAAAACCCCTGCTCTGCCTGGGTGCCAGGGGCCTACATTTCTAAAAATTGCCTGTTCCATTGGTGGGTGACATGAACCCTGTTTTGCCGTGAATAAACCCCTGCTTTGCCTGGGTGCCAGGGCCTACATTTCTAAAAATCGCCTGTTCCATTGGTGGGTGACATTAACCCAGTTTTGCCAGTGAAAAACCCCTGCTGTACATTGCTGAAAGCGAACCAAATTTGGTAAAAATGTCTGATACTGATCGAAAGATGCATGACTACAAATTCACGCTGGTAGACGTGCTGCTGATGGCATTCCCACCTGATGCCTCCTCAATCTCCTACTCCACATCCATTTCCTTTTCCTAGATCAAGATTGTTATCTTTCCTTTTTATTTATTTTATTTTAAGTAATTTCCCTATCCACATTTGTTTGCAGGGCACTTACCCAGATGTTGCTGTCTGTTGCAGCACTCTAGCCCTTTCCAGGACTTTTTTACAGGCATTTTAGTGCCCAAAAGTTCGGGTCCCCATTGACTTGAATGGGGTTCGGGGTAAAGTTTGAGTCAAATTCGGATCCCGAACCCGAACTTTTTTGTGAAGTTCGGCCGAACCCTTCAAACCCGGACTTCCAGGTGTCCGATCAACTCTAGTTCTAAAGTATTTTTTGTCGTGTATTAGTGGCAAAAGTAAAATATATTTGCCGCTCAGCGGTGCAGTTATTTGTTTTAAATCTCTTTTTTCTGTGAATTAGTTGAAAAAGGAAACATATCTGTGCCGCTCAGCGGTGCAGTTATCTGTTTTAAAGCCCTTTTTTGCGTGTATTAGTGGAAAAAGGAAAAATAAAATTGCTGCTCAGCGGTGCAGTTATCTGTTTTGAAGACCTTTTTTACGTGTATTAGAGGAGAAAGGAAAAATATATTTGCCGGTCAGCAGTGCAGTTATCAGTTTTAAAGCCTTTTTTTTCCGTATAGAGAGATGAGCGAACACCTGGAAGTTCGGGTTCGGGAAGTTAGGCCGAACTTCCCGAAAATGTTCGGGTTCGGGATCCGAACTTTATTCCGAACCCGAACCCCATTGAAGTCAAAGGGGACCCAAACTTTTAGGCACTAAAAAGGCTGTAAAATAGTCCAGGAAAGGGCTAGAGGGCTGCAAAAGGCAGCAAAATGTAGGTAAATCCCCTGCAAACAAATTTGGACAGGGAAATGAATTAAAATAAAATAAAATAAATAAAAATTAACCAATTTCAATTGGAGAGAGGTCCCACAGCAAGGAATCATGCGTCATATCACCCACCACTGGAGAAGGCCACTTTCAGTTATTTCAGAACCAGCACCCAGACAGAGGAGAGATGTCCAACAGCAAGGAATCATGCGTCATATCACCCACCACTGGAGAAGGCCACTTTCAGTTATTTCGGACCCAGCACCCAGACAGAGGAGAGAGGTCCCACAGCAAGGAATCATGCGTCATATCACCCACCACTGGAGAAGGCCACTTTCAGTTATTTAGGCCAGGCACCCAGACCGAGGAGAGAGGTCCCACAGCAAGGAATCATGCATCATATCACCCACCACTGGAGAAGGCCACTTTCAGTTATTTCGGCCCAGCACCCAGATAGAGGAGAGAGGTCCCACAGCAAGGAATCATGCGTCATTTCACCCACCACTAGAGAAGGCCACTTTCAGTTATTTCGGACCCAGCACCCAGACAGAGGAGAGAGGTCCCACAGCAAGGAATCATGCGTCATATCACCCACCACTGGAGAAGGCCACTTTCAGTCATTTAGGACAGGCACCCAGACAGAGGAGAGAGGTCCCACAGCAAGGAATCATGCATCATATCACCCACCACCGGAGAAGACCACTTTCAGTTATTTCGGCCCCACCACCCAGACAGAGGAGTGGTCCATTCAACTTTGGGTTGCACTGCAAGATCATGGTAAAGCTAAAAAAATGAGGATTCAATAAAGATGCGCCCCGGAGTATACGAATACATGGTTGAGGGGGAGGCAGTTATAAATGTCTATTCTGCATAAGGGAGGCACAGGTCCTGTGGGATCCATGCCTGGTTCATTTTTATGAACGTCAGCTTGTCCACGTTGGCTGTGGACAGGCGGCTGCGTTTGTCAGTAATGACGCCCCATGCCGTGCTGAATACACGTTCAGACAAAACGCTGGCCGCCGGGCAGACCAGCACATCCAAGGCATAAAATGCTAACTCTGGCCATGTGGACAATTTGGAGACCCAGAAGTTGAATAGGGCCGAACCATCAGTCAGTCAGTAAGTGGAGGGGTGTGCACACGTACTGTTCAACCATGTTAGTGAAATGCTGCCTCCTGCTAACACGTTCCGTATCAGGTGGTGTTGCAGTTAGCTGTGGCGTGGAGACAAAACTTTTCCACATTTCTGCCATGCTAACCCTGCCCTCAGAGGAGCTGGCCGTGACACAGCTGCGTTGGTGATCTCTTGCTTCTCCTCTGCCTTCGCCTTGGGCTTCCACCTGTTCCCCTGTGACATTTGGGAATGCTTTCAGGAGCGCCTCTACCAGCGTGCGCTTGTACTCGCGCATCTTCCTATCACGCTCCAGTGCAGGAAGTAAGGTGGGTACATTGTCTTTGTACCGGGGATCCAGCAGGGTGTCTGCTGTCGTTGCGCAGGCACTGCAGCATGTAGTCGCTCATGTCTGCCAGGCTCTCCAGAGGTAAGGACAAGCTGTCCTCTGTGGGAGGCGTATCGTCATCGTCCTCCGTATTGTCGGGTTTATAATAATTCAATTAAGAATTATTAGTTATGGTCATAAAAAAAATTAATCAAGAATTTTCCATAACTTGTAGAAATCATGACCTGGTGAATTGTAGATAACTCAATCGATACAATTCACATCTGAGGCCGACTATTTCCTCAGATAATAAGTTCTTTTCATGTGAGTGACATTAATGCTAAAGATGTAACTTTTGACATTAAATAATAATACACAGGTATTATAAAAACATGCAGATTTTATTAGTTACACGATTATAAATTATACATGAACTCACCATGCCCCTCTGCGAATACTTTGGGGTGTCTTCTTTCTAAAATGGTGTTATTTGGGGGGTATTTATACTATCCTGGCATTCTAGCACCTGAAGAAACATGACAGGTGCTCAGAAAGTCAGAGCTGCTTCAAAATGCGGAAATTCCCTTTTTTGCACCATAGTTTGTAAACGCTATAACTTTTACCCAAACCAATAAATATACACTTATTGGATTTTTTTTTTATCAAAGACATGTAGAACAATAAATTTAGAGAAAAATTTATATAGAAATGTAGTTTTTTTTGAAAAATTTTACAACAGTAATTGAAAAATAAATTTGTTTGCAAAAATGTCGTTAATTTTTATTAATAGCAAAAAAAGTAAAAATGTCAGCAACAATGAAATACCACCAAATGAAAGTTATATTAGTTAGAAGAAAAGGAGGTAAAATTCATTTGGGTGGTAAGTTGCATGACGGAGTAATAAACGGTGAAAGTAGTGTAGTGCAGAATTGTAAAAAGTGGCATGGTCATTAAGGGTGTTTAAGCTAGTGGGGCTGAGGTGGTTAAATAATCGAAATACAGCAATTATTGAGGGTGCTACACTACATATTTGAACCCCGCCCTGAGCCCAGTGCATTTTTAATCCATCTGTTAGTGAGGTGGGGTCGGCGGCCATTTTAGCAACTGCAGTGTCCTTGGAACTGCATGTGACCTGCATGTGTGCCAGGGACATTAGTCTAGTTATTTTCTGGTACAGTAGCTCAGTGCAGGAAAAATACCTTTTTTTCTGGCAGGTCAAGTCCCCCTACATTACCAAATTTATAATTTAGCAGTGTCATGCTGCATTTCTGTAGTAGGGTGAAAAAAAAACGTACTGTTGTTCCACAGAGCAGTTTTTCATACAACGCTGAAAAACCTATTTTAAAATTTAGCAGTGACATACTGCATTTCTGTAGTTTGTTGCAATAAACACTGGTTTTGTGCTACATAGAAGATCTGAGGCCTACCCTGTATTTCAGTCATTTTAGGTAACCTTTTGAACTCCACATTTACATACTTGGTTGCAAATACACTGGTTTTGTGGTAAATAGCACATTTGCGTTGTGAGCTGCATTTCTAAACCGTTAACTTCTGCTGTTACATTGTTGGTTTGAAAAATCACATTTTTGGTGATAGTGAAGTAATTGTTTTAAATTGCTCCGTTACACTGTTGTGTGACCTAAAGAAATGTATTCTGTTTATGACACTGGCACTGTTTTACTGTTGGTGAAATTAATTGTTGACTATTGGCAGTTAAATTGACACCTGAGATAAACCATCTGTTAGTTTGGTGGGTGAACGCAAATAATGAAGAGAACATCAAATAAGGGACATGGACATGGTCGTGGTGGTGTTCGTGGAGCTCCTGTTGCTCGGAGAGGACATGGCCGTTCTGCGCTAGCTACAGGTCCAAGTGAAACACCTTCCTCAGGTGCGAGTAGGCGACAGAACCTGCACAGTTATTTGGTAGGCCCGAATGCCGCTCTACGGATGGTGAGGTCAGAACAAGAACAGGCGATAGTAGATTGGGTGGCTGACAGTGCCTCCTTTTCCTTCACGTTGTCTCCCACCCCGTTCCCTGCTAAAAGCACATGGTCATCTATCTTGCACCTCACCCCCTTACAAATCAGCCAAGCAATCTGACATGGACCGAAAATTTGAAAAGTCTTCTTTTAAATTGTTGGGTGCAATACTAGTATTTTTGCTGTGCATAAACCCCTGCTCTGCCTGGATGCCAGGGGCCTACATTTTTATAAATCGCCTGTTCCATTGGTGGGTGACATGAACCCTGTTTTGCCAGTAAAAAACCCCTGCTCTGCCTGGGTGCCAGGGCCCTACATTTCTAAAAATCGCCTGTTCCATTGGTGGGTGACATAAACCCTGTTTTGCCGTGAATTAACCCCTCCTCTGCCTGGATGCCAGGGGCCTACATTTTTAAAAATTATCTGTTCCATTGGTGGGTGACATTAACCTAGTTTTGCCGGTGAAAAACCCCTGCTCTGCCTGGGTGCCAGGGGCCTACATTTCTAAAAATTGCCTGTTCCATTGGTGGGTGACATGAACCCTGTTTTGCCGTGAATAAACCCCTGCTTTGCCTGGGTGCCAGGGCCTACATTTCTAAAAATCGCCTGTTCCATTGGTGGGTGACATTAACCCAGTTTTGCCAGTGAAAAACCCCTGCTGTACATTGCTGAAAGCGAACCAAATTTGGTAAAAATGTCTGATACTGATCGAAAGATGCATGACTACAAATTCACGCTGGTAGACGTGCTGCTGATGGCATTCCCACCTTATGCCTCCTCAACCTCCTACTCCACATCTGTTTCCTTTTCCTAGATCAAGATTGTTATCTTTCCTTTTTATTTATTTTATTTTAAGTAATTTCCCTATCCACATTTGTTTGCAGGGCACTTACCCAGATGTTGCTGTCTGTTGCAGCACTCTAGCCCTTTCCAGGACTTTTTTACAGGCATTTTAGTGCCCAAAAGTTCGGGTCCCCATTGACTTGAATGGGGTTCGGGGTAAAGTTTGAGTCAAATTCGGATCCCGAACCCGAACTTTTTTGTGAAGTTCGGCCGAACCCTTCAAACCCGGACTTCCAGGTGTCCGATCAACTCTAGTTCTAAAGTATTTTTTGTCGTGTATTAGTGGCAAAAGTAAAATATATTTGCCGCTCAGCGGTGCAGTTATTTGTTTTAAATCTCTTTTTTCTGTGAATTAGTTGAAAAAGGAAAAATATCTTTGCCGCTCAGCGGTGCAGTTATCTGTTTTAAAGCCCTTTTTTGCGTGTATTAGTGGAAAAAGGAAAAATAAAATTGCTGCTCAGCGGTGCAGTTATCTGTTTTGAAGACCTTTTTTACGTGTATTAGAGGAGAAAGGAAAAATATATTTGCCGGTCAGCAGTGCAGTTATCAGTTTTAAAGCCTTTTTTTTCCGTATAGAGAGATGAGCGAACACCTGGAAGTTCGGGTTCGGGAAGTTAGGCCGAACTTCCCGAAAATGTTCGGGTTCGGGATCCGAACTTTATTCCGAACCCGAACCCCATTGAAGTCAAAGGGGACCCGAACTTTTAGGCACTAAAAAGGCTGTAAAATAGTCCAGGAAAGGGCTAGAGGGCTGCAAAAGGCAGCAAAATGTAGGTAAATCCCCTGCAAACAAATTTGGACAGGGAAATGAATTAAAATAAAATAAAATAAATAAAAATTAACCAATTTCAATTGGAGAGAGGTCCCACAGCAA